>CM044550.2:22112353-22614853 GCA_024416835.2 Perccottus glenii
GCACCTCTCGATGATGTTTAACGATTACTTTATACGAGTTACTAGCAGGTAATCATTTTCCATTCACTAAAGTCGGGACCCAACCCACTGATCACTTTATCAAAACTGATACATGCTGCCAGTGTTAGACAGATAGGTTTTAGATTATGAAATATGGAAATGAACTCCTCACCTTTAGAGGACGGGCCTCGTGCTTATCTGCCGCCTTCATTTGTTGCCTGCGATAACAGGCTCGGGGGCGAGGGGGGCTTAGCCTCGTGGTACAGGTCAAACATAATCACATATGATCCCCTCCATTAGTCATCATCCAAACGGTGGAACTGCTTGATTTATCACATAACCTGCTTTCCTTTTTTTTCTTTTTTCATACCTCCACAGCAATACATTAAGGAACTACAACTGTTGTGCCACTTTATCTCAACAGGAAAAGAACTTTGCTAATATGTGCACAACTGCAACTGACCTATAATATTACTGGATATTTTATTACATACGTTTCTGCACTGCTCCTTTTTGGCGCTAGTTTCTGCAAACGCTCTCCTAAGTCTGCCAGACCACTAGGTAATGATAAACGATACGCCAGCACAAGGGAGGAACATTCTGATTTATTGAAGCCATTAGTTTGTATGGGCATTGAGATGTAACTGTTTTAAACAAGCTGTAGGTTACAAACTCATAAATGGTCCTAAAACCAGGTGCCATGGCTGCCATTATTGTTTATTTCATTACCTTAAAAAAGCACATCTTTATTGTTTTTCAGATGCATTTTCTTTACAATTTCCATTTGTACAAAAGGCATTTGTAGGATGCTATCTTCTTTATTGTTCAAACTTTATTGTAAGAAAGTTTTTTGATATTTGGATGTACTTTTACCTTCCTTTTCTTTACCACTTATAGACAGACATTAAGTAGCAAGTAGCCTAACTTTAGAAGTCATGAAGCGTGGCTACATGTCTATTATGTATATATTGCATTAAGTCATTAAGGAAGCCTTTGGGTCGATGTGTAGGCGTGCACATGGGGGAGACAGCTCATTGTGGCGTCTTTCAAAATCAAACAATTATTAATTAGATTCTCTTTAGGTTCACTTTAACGCTCTTGTGGCATTGATATGCTAAGTGCTCTTAATTACAGTGCATCCGTTTCTTCCTCAGTGGGCGGTGTATAGGAGTGGTTTTTTTTTTGGGGGAGGGATCGCCGTGCCCTCAGGAGAGGCTATAAGCTCCTTTGGAGGAGTCTTTGGTCGAGTGTCGATCGAGGTGTTCAATGGAAGTGGCTGATACAAAATGCAAACACTTATTCAATATTATTATTATAACCAAGTATAATCAAACTGCCCATTTTAGAGTGGCCTTTTATTGTGGCCAACCTAAGGCACACCTGTGCAATAATCACACTCTCTAATCAGCATCTTGATATGCCACACTTGTGAGGTGGATGGATTATCTCGGCAAAGGAGAAGTGCTCACTAACACAGATTTGGACAGATTTGTGAACAATTTTTGAGAGAAATAGGCCTTTTGTGTACATAGAGTCTTAGATCTTTGAGTTCAGCTCATAAAAAAGTTAAGTTTCAATTTAAGTACAGTATTTATACATAGTATAGAATATTGTATTGTTGGATATTTTATTAATTATATTCTATGCTAAAAAAACTAAAAAATACCATGCATATCTTTTCTAAATGTATGCACATTCTTGGTATGGACAAAGTATCACACACGTCCCAGTAACAAGAGCAGATACAGCTCTTAACAGAGTCTTAATTAATGAGAGCATTGTCTATGTTTTTCACCCTGGTGTTAGTCAACTACTCCTTCTTCCAAATGGAAAACACTCCATTAAGAGCTCTGGGCCGAGCTACCAATTAACACCGCACAACAAACTGAAACTTAGAGCTGGTCCCTCTGTGCGCACACAAATGGACACCTAATTAATTAGCATTAGTTGTGATTAATAATGAGGCTGCTTTAATGGTAAATGCGCAGCTCCGATGGCAGCTTGACACAACAAAGGCGTCAGTGTGCACTGCAGGATTTATCTGGGGAGCAGCTCGGAGATTTTAACATGTTTCTCACAGGCCTGACAAATGGCCTATTAATTATCTAATGTTGTCTGACAACAGGCGCTTGATAAAGATGTATGTTTGGACAGGGTGAGGAGGGGACGAGACAGCGCAGGAAAACAGAGCGCTGTGTGGTGTGTGAGATAGAGAGGGAGCAGAAAAGAAAATGAGAAGAAAAGAAAGAAATGTGTGAGAGCAGCAAGATGTGGATTTTTTAAATGTTTTAAAAGTTCATTGAAAAAGGTTTGTAGTATAACAATATAAAATGTTTTTATGAGTATGTCTGCAAAACAGAGAAGACATAATTAATATTCATAAAAACACCAAACACAGTATTTAAGACATTTTAAAATCACACTGATGCCTTTTGGCTTTTGGCACAGCAATCCATTTTTTTTTTCATTGATACTCGTTTGGTCAGGGATGCTCTGCGTGAGCTTTGTAGGGTGTGATAGGGTGAGAGACGATTCCAAAAGTGTCAACAATGTAAGAAAACAATGAAATAAAAAGGTGCTTATGCAAATAGCCTGAGCCACTGCCCTTGTATCATGCAAGGAGGAAATTGTAAAATTAGTTTCACTTAGTTCCATGGGCCAGTTTTTTCCAACATGGACAAATGCAGTGTAATTTTGATATAAGTGATATGATGATATCATTTTGACTGATGTGTTCCATTTAGCTATATACTATTTTACACTGTGCTCCTTAATACAACTCGAGCATCAAGATGCAAACTAGTTTCCAATGGCATACTTTGGGTGCTAAAATAGTGTAGATGAAAACTATCCAGTTTGCCAGTTCATGGATGCAGTTTATGACCCACCCATCAACTCAGGTTTGTGATACTTGTGTAAAAATATACATTTTTAAATTGTAATAAAAGTTGTTCACAAGAAACACATACAACAGATGCATTGGGCTGCATCAGCATTAGTAAAGAACAAAATGGCACAGTGATCAAACATTACCATATCACTCTTTGAGATGAGACTGCATTGGATTTCTATACAACAGTACGGCCACACGATTTATTCTGCCTTTGATACATTTGTATCAAAGATGAATCACTGTGCTTTTACTTCTGTGCTTGTTTGGGACATAATCAATATGAAGGATTTACAAACCACATTTGTTGCTAATGAAATGCAAATGAATGAGGCCATCGTGAACTGACAGATGAATGTGCAACACACATGCACACTCATACACATGCTTTACAGTACGTCCTAAACCACAATCAATATCATCAACGAGGAAGCCTCCACCACTTCATATCATTAGCTCCATAACGACTCGCAGCATATGGGCATCCCACTCCCTCCCTTCAGCTCTATTCATTCTTGGTCCTGACTCTAATTTGCAGAGTTTATCTTCCTTCTGTATGTTGACAGGTGTTCCTAAGTGGGATGCCAGTTGCCAAATGATTTTTATGATGGTTTTAGCCCCACATTTTGTCTAATGAGATAAGATCCCAGTCGGACGCTAACTCAGGCCTGTCAGATTTAAAGTAAATAGAATAACAAGCTGGAATCCACATTGTTTCCATGAGCCATACATCAGGTGGGGCTTAAAGGAACAGACATTTGTTACTACTCAAAATCTGGTAAAAGATGCAAAGGACAGCAACAAAAAAAATCCCTAATCCCTCCTCTTTGCTTTAAAAACAACTTTAGGTAATACTCTATAAAATAGTAATTGCGTTAGAAACCTGTTTAATTTACAGTATACCTTAGAGTTTAACATTAACATTATGATAAACTGCACAAGCATGCATTTTCTTTTCCTCTTTACTCATACCACCTTTTTGCTTCAGGCTAACTGCCATTGGGCCCTAATATAATTATGGCTCCCAGTGGTGCACATTTGAGAAATTGATTCCTTTGAGGAAATGTGAGCCAGGTAGGTTAGTGCAAAGGAGAGAGACGGATATCCAGAGTGGTCGCTGCCAGCCACCCCCATCTCTTGCGGATGGCCCCCTGGGTACCAAACCGCCGAGTCCGGCTTGCTCGTTAAAAGAAATGATAGCATATGTGCTTTGTTTAAGTTTGATGTCTTCATAATGCATTACACAATTAGATTGATTTGACAATTTCCATTATACTTGATAAAATATTTATGCAACGTGAGGATGGTAGTTCTTATCAGGCGGCTGATCTGCAGCACAGATGGAGCTGCGCTGAGAGGGCCATTCATCAGTTAGAGGCTGGGAAGCAATAGGCACTATTACTTAACTGCTTAACAGTTATTTCTACTTAAATTGTACTATTTTAGTTTGTTAGTGAGTCAGCATGAATAAGAAGATAGACTTTATTCAGATCAATTTGTTTGGATTTGAAGGTATTCACTGAGCCTTACCTCTCACATTCTGTGCCAAACTTAAAAGAAAAGCAAAAGCATTGGATCTTATTGCAGCACTTTTAAACTTAATGTATCTAGAACCATAAGACATCATGTTTTGATTCATTTGTCGTTTTAATTATTACTCTTTTTACTTGTGATATGTTGTAATAAAATTGACTAAATCTTCTTTTCTTTCCTGAAATGCTAATGAATGATTGGATACATATGTCTGTCAAAGTTAAATATTATGTTTATTTATAAAACTACTTGCAGTTGTGAAACTCCACAAAGTTTTCCTTCACATTTGCAAAAGGAAGCAACACTTTTTTGGTAAGACACAGCTGTGTTTTTAGCATGATTGTAGTTCGTAGATTGACTACTCGAGTCCTGTTTTTTTTTTTTTTTGTTTTAAGGTAGCTTTAACAGTCGGATAATCATGCGCCTGACTAGTAGAAACCTAACAAAGCTACTTTGAAAGCATGTGACACCAGTGTTTGGGCTGTCTGCCACTTTGTAAGAAATTATGCAGCAACATAATTATGTAATAAATGAATTGGTTTGGGCAAGAACAAAACCTGGTCTAATAAAGAATAGGGTTTGCAAATATAATAAAAATATCATCCCAAATTGATATTTTCATCGAGATACCTAACTACAACATATGGTTTAAATTATTGTATTGTATTAAATCAGATCTTTCTAATTTGTTATGTCATACTTTTACAACTTCTTTTTGTAAAACATAAAGTAATGGAATTCCAGTAATCATTTTTAAACAGCTATGTGTTTCATCCCCTCTTCCTCCTCATACCATCATACTCTCTCACCCAAGATATGTCTCTGTGTCTCCCCTGTCTCCCCTCTCTCCCTCGTCGCCATTGCACCCTTCTTCCAACCTCTCACTGTGCGCAGCCGCCCCACATCCATCATAGCCTAGAAATTTAAGGAGCCAAATTGGCCTCATCTGTCTCAATGTTAGATGCAGATGGAGTTTCTTGAGCTCAGGGAGGTGCAGTTAGTCACCCCTGCTGCCCCCGCCCCTTCAATCTACTGCCTTAAGCCAAGCCAGGACGCACCCGCCTCGCCACTATACAGCTCTATTACAAGTCCAGCGACGAGGATAAAGGGGGCACAGCGTTGAAGTGACCACTACACTGACCACACTCTCTCAGCTTCGTTCACTTTTCTCCCAATTGTGTTTTTCATCTTTGTTTTCCATTCTCCTTCGAAGGCGTCATTCATGTTCCTTTTTTCACACACAAGCAGTGACCACAGAGCAGACCGCAGTATAGTCCCAAACAGGCTGGTCAGACCTGGATCGTTAATAAAGGCCCTAAATGAGGCGCCATGCATAAAACATGAAGCGCGCCGTGCTGCTGCTGTAATGAACTGCTGCTCCATAATTGCATCTCAGAGCCGTAAAATGAAGACAAAATATTTGAAGAGGGATTCTGTCACCTCTCTGCAGATGCAACACTAATCATAGGCGTTCTGCGGAGCCCTCGGGGTCTACCCCTGACAGAGAGCAGGGGCTAAACGCCCAGGGCGGCCACATTGGCAACACCCTCCAACTAATGGGACATAATTGAATAATTGCTGATTAGAAAATAGAGGGAGAGGTAATAGTACAACAGTGTCTAGTGTGTTATCAGAAATGATCCCACTGGGAGTGAGGATAGGATAATAATGAGGGGAAATTGGTAACCAAAGTATGACCAGCTGACACCAGTTTAATTTCAAAGTACAAACAATGACAAAAAAAAAAATAATAATAATAATTGTTAAGCCAAAGGAACAAATTAAAAATAAGGTCTGGGAGAAGACTGGGATGTAGGACTTTGGTTTAATAATAATAATAATAATAATAATAATAATAATAATAATAATAATAATAATAATAATAATAATAATAAATTAATTCATGATTTATTATTATTATTATTATTATTATTATTATTATTATTATTATTATTATTATTATTATTATTATTATTATTATTATTATTATTATTATCTGAACTATTTTCACTTGGTTGGGGTGATGGTATGCCGTGCTACTTTTATTAGGAATTTATTCCAGTAATAAATTATAGGTCTTTCAGTTTCACAAAATAAATTAAGTTGTATTAATTATGTATTATGCAAGTTGGCTTTCCTCAAATTTAAGCCATTTTATTTCATAATGTATGATGCTTCTCTAATCTTAACTTAGTATATTTGCCTAAACATATTTATAGTCGGTCATGCTTCATACACCAGATGCCACAAAGTTATCAGGAACAACAATATGACTGTGTCTTTCCCTCTGGGACGTTGATACTTTGTATATACATATTTCTGGAAACAATAGATTGGTTGTTGAAAAAAATATGTGGCTATGTAATGCAAACGGGAAGCTAATGTGAAAACACTACTCTGGGTCCCACTCTGGAGTCAAACAGACACTAGATAAATGCACATTTACACACACAGTGACAAGCTCAGAGACAAGCTGGCCTCCAGATGAGAGATTGGAGTCCCACCCAGGGGTGTCACCCAGACAGTTAGAGAGTTGCCAAAGTGACAGGGTGGCTACAGTGACATAATGAAGGTGCTGTGCCTGTCACGGGGGGTCACTTGTGATCACATTGCCCAGCAGAGGGGGGTTGTAGGGACACGTATAATGAATCCCACACATGACAAATGGCCCTCAACTCTGGACTGAGGCATCTGACAAACTCAAACTCATCACTTGGACACCTTAAACACACACAGAACCCACCGGATGAGGACACTGCATGGGGCTGCACACAAGATGTAAGAATACAACATTGTGTAAAAACAGAGACATCAAAGTAGCTATTGATTGTCAACTTAGTTTTGACATATAGTATTTATTAAAGCTTTATCAATACATGGATTGTTCAACAGAGTGTAGGTAAGTCTCTTACTTACTGTCTCTGGAAAGACACTGTAGCACACAGGTACAGATTTCTGGCCTGATTTGCATTCACTCTTTACACTTGCAAGGAAGTTTGGACATGCAGTTTGACCCAACTATGTTGTAGGAGTACCAAGGTCATTTCTGCAAATAATACTGAGAGTCTGGATGTTACAGTTAGTTATTCTTTATTTAGGTTAAAGTAAGGAGAGGCCATTTGAGAGTCCATTGAAGCTCTGGGCAAAATGTGCAGAGGGTTTCCCAAATTCACACTGAGATTTGTTAAAACGCCTGTAAAGGTGAACATAAAAAAAAAAAACGTTGAATACAATGAAAATGAGTTAACGGTTAACCAGTTCAATATCTGTTCTGATGTCACTGCTGTCTATGTTATTGAGCATCATTATACACATGTTTTTATTAGTAACAATGCCCAAGATTATGTTGACTTGCATGATTAATTTTCACAATCCTTCAGACCAACAGAATTTTATTTCATTCCCAAAAATGCAGCTACAGTTAAGTTAATACAATATACAATATAATGCATGTGATGTCCATTAAACAAGGTCACTTAAATTAAGTAACACTGTTTAAAAAAAATCACGCTCAAACCTTAAGTTTTGAATATGGCTTTCCTCAATCAAAGTCTGAATTCAATCAGCATCTAGATCTGTGTTTTGTAACGAAAGAAAAACTAGAAGAAAGCGGAGCACTTTTAAAAGTGACAAGCTGACCACCTACAACCACCCTGACATTTCTTATTTAATATTTGGGGATATGAATACACTTTGTCTGAGGGTTGCTTTTCCACTGCCACAGTCACAGCAGCAGGCCAATTCCACCTTAACTTTGTTACTGAACCTGTTACATACAATAACGTCGGCAGCTAGAGACACTTTCCAAACCACAGTGTGACATGTGGAACGGACCTGGGCATGGAAAGGTCCTGCAGAGGATGTTTGTTTAATGATTGTTGAGGGCTAGCATTGAGCCTTGTGCCCTGAGCAAGAAAATCCCCCTCGGAGCACTGAAGCTGTTTATGTTATTTGTTATGGATGTCAATTTCCCTCTATTTAGAAGGTGATTTAACTGGACAATACAGAGCACCGGGGATAATGTATGTAATGTACAGCTGTGTCAGAAAGGGAGACATAAACATTGTGGGCCATTGTGAAGAGAGAGAAAGCTCAGAGACTCCAATAATTTAAAATCTGCTCATGCTGCTCACATGATCTTTTTCCTTTTAACTGTGTTGTACAACAGATGAATCAGTGGATGAATAAATAGATACCGTATTGGTTATCCTTTTGTCACCTTGTCATTATTGATGCTGGAGGTTATATTTCAGCTGCCATCTTTAGTATGCCATTTTTAATTTTTGCATTTGAGGAACTGTTAATCACCTAATAGCATATTGTATAGGGAAATATCAATATACAGTATATCAAGACCTAAAGACGTCATCTTTGTTTTGTAATTAAGGGTTTTAATAGATGAATGTACAAAATTGAATTAATAGCCACTGATAACATATATTATCCTGGCGCTGGCAACTGGTCTGCCTACTAAGAAAAACCAAAGGTAATCAGGATGGAAAAAATACAATTGGGTAGTGTCACTTTAAGCTAAGTTTTTGCATGGTGTTGTACTGTAATGGAAAGAAGCAAGATTAATAATCGAGCCTCCCATCATGATTACTAAAGGTTGTTAAGCAGTTATTTGAAAAAAGATAACCAGAAATGCTAATGATGCCCAAACCCAATAACTGTGTCTCAGAAATTTTATATAAATGCTTTACTGCAACATAAACTCCAACATAATTTTCTGATAACCCAACATAAAACATACTTGGGTTAACACCAAGTAGATTCAACCACAGAATAGAAAAAGTAATAGCCAATGCATTGCCCTCGGTTTATTTGTTACATTATGACAAAAGTATGGAGAATGACTTGGTTGTAACCAATTTAACAATGGTTATGTAATTTATCCGAAACATAGCATATTAAAAAGCATATAAGGAGGTTGTACTGTTGTACCTGACCGTGTGTGGGTGTGGGGGAGGATGCTTGGGTGTGCGTGTGGAAGGAGGGTTAGGTTGGGAATGGAAATGGAGAGTGACAGCTGCCAAATGACAGTGAGATTGAGGAGGGAATGCAGAAGGACAACAAGGCAAGGAGAGGAACATGACAGTAACAGCAACTTAGATTAAACACACACACACACAAACACGCACACACAGAGCCACGCCGATGGGGGTATATGGGAAAGTCATTGGGACACAGCAGACGGACCTCAGAAATCCCCTGTTTCTTCTCCCTAATTTAAACAAACAGGGGGTCTAAGCAGAGCCACATGGCCTTTCTTAATGACTGACATTTTGTTTAAGAATGTCCATAACGACCCAGTTTGAATTTATATACTCTGTGTTTATTTCGCATTGAGCTGCCAATATTCACCAATGCAAAAATTCCCAAAGTGCTTGAATGACTTGAGCCTGTTGATGTCATACTTTTTCTGTCTTTGGTTTTTCTACATATTTGAAGTGGCGTGACTCATAAATTAATGACAGATTTCCTGAACATTCCATAATCATGTTAGACATAAAATAGAAGCACTTATCATAACGATCTCATGCACAATTGCTTCTGATACAGATTTATTTCAGGAAGTTAATTCAAGGCTTTGCTTTCAGCCCCAAATCCTCTATTCTTCTATTCAATACACAACCGTTACTATCACTGTATTGTTGTGATTTTATGCAGTGATGCATATATATTACCCACAGCCATATATTTTATAGCACATAAGCAGTTGTACAGCACTGTAAAGAGAAAGCATTTTAATGAGGAGTGTATTGACCGGGGAAATAAAGCAATTAAAAATCACAACAGCAGAGAGATTAAACTTCTACTGAACCACTTGATGCATCGACAATCCTGTAAAGAAAGCCCGAGTAGAAAGCATCCCCCAAAGACGTTATAGTGTTGCAGCCAATTATTAATCACTGCATTTTAACCTGCTGCATGCACTCGTGCAGCCAAAAATCAATCAGCCTCTACTTTTTCTTATATTGATGGACGGTGTCGAGTGAAAGAATGCAAACTCCAAACTAACAAAGCCTTGGCTGTGTACAGAGATGGAAATCAATTGTAATTAAAAGTGAACAAGTGTTCCGCTTTATGTGCTCAAAGAGTGTATTGGTCATTAAATACATTTTCATTAGTTATCAGTTCTAGGTTTTAAGCAAAGTCCATTAGCTTCTACCTCCTTTGGGATTGGGCTCCAGTTCTTGCGTGGCAAGTTTAGCTGTGCTTGCTTTGCAATCAAAAAGCAAGAAAATTAAGTATCAAACAATTTGATGTTATGTGTCACTCTCCAAAACAATCTGCATTAGAGGCAGTTAATTAAACTTTCAAATTCAAATGTACTAATCAGTTGGCAGCAGAATGGGCGCTTGTTTTTCCCACATGAAACGCCACGGCTGGCCAGGCCGGCCCATTGCCTGCTCATTAACATGAAGGTGTGATTTGCATTTCCTGATGGGCTGTTCCAGTTAATAACATCCCTTTTCGTGCTCTGACATCAATCACAGAGGAAGGAGGCCTGCATAGGCCACTATTAACCCTCCAAATGTGCCACAAAACAAATATTACAACACTACACTAATTTGGAGATCAAAAAGCCACTTGTCCATTATATAAGTGAAATGAGGGTGGAGTGTTGCACTTCTGAAGAGCTCCATAATTACCAGCTGTTAATTGCACACTTGTGGTGTCTCAGTTTTAATTAAAAAGAGCGTCTCGTTGCTGGACGATAAGCAACGATGGAGAGGCTGTGGTTTAATCAACAAAGCCAGAGGAATTTGTTTCTGCTGTGGCCAGCAGCAGCTGGAGAAATCTTCAAATAACCCAGGGAGATTAAAAGGTGTCCATTAGGAGCAGTCAGGTTTTATTCGGGGTGGCAGGAGCGAGGTGCATTTGAAGTAGTCCCATTGCAGATTTCTGGGCGATGCACGGCTGGGGGTGTGCCTCTAATCAGCCCGCCGCTGGCTCTGAGCGCTCAAGTGGAGGAATTGGACTCTGCTGGTGGTGAAGAAAGGAGGAAGAGGAGGATGGTGTGGAGGAAGAGAAGTGTGGAAGAATGGCCATACTAGCACAGGTCCTGAAAATGGTGTCACTAATTTACACATACATTATAGATTAGATTTGGTTTAATCAGACTACAAACAAAAAGTGATGTAAAAGGCACATAATAAAAATATAGAAATGTTAATACACATCATAAATGACATACCGCTGGGATCACTGGTGGTGCATACAGACATGGGCCCTTCGTTATGACTCCCCTTTTCCTCTTCTCTCACTTTCTCCTTTCCTGTTACTGGACTTTTGTTTGTGACTTGAGATTCTGAGCCAAGAAAAGTATCCATCTCAGTGTTTGCCTGTGGCGTTGTTCAGTGTGGGGCTGTAGATATCTGTACAGGATGTGTCAGCGCCCTTAGACAATACACAAACAAGCTCAGGTCCTTTTGGACAAACTGGAGAAAGCCCTTCCACCTCTTTCATGAACTATTGAACCTCGCCAGCAAAGCATAAACCAAGAAGAAGAAAAAATCTGATAGTCGCAACATGCAGCTATAAGTCACACAGTGTTTATATGAAAGAGACAGCTCTCTTGGTCAGCACTTATGGGCTGCTGCCAGGCTTTACAAGGCCATCAATGCACCAGTCTCATACAGTACCTGACTACATGGCTTTGATAACCTTGTCCCCTTTTCACTGACCTCTCTGTCCTCTCACTGATAAAACTGTCTACCAGGAAGTGTCCATTGCAATGCTTCCTCCCTCTCATGTTCAATCAGCACCTGTCAGCACTGCCATCATTGCAATGGGCCACCAGCAAAAGCACACAAGTAGCATAGGACCCGACATAAAAGCCACTTGTGCATGACAGCCTCAGGTTTATTCTCTAAGAAAAAGTCAGTCCTATGATGGTTCTGTTACAGAGATACAATTGTTTTAATTTTGAAAATAAAAACTATCAAATCATTAAATATACATCTCATAACTTTAATTCTGTTGTTGATTATTAGTTAGGATACTTATTATAATGTGTTCTCTATACATTAAAACTATTAAAACAGTTTTATATTCTTTCAAATGCTCTAAACATGAATGCTATCTAGAGTGTCTCATGTGTAATATGAAGATACAAGTCGTAATAACAGAACCACTAGGGGCTTCCCAGACCCCCCGAGTGTCACAACTCTTTTAGATTAAGAGCTCTGGGTTTATCTAAGGAAACAGTCGCCGGGGCGAGGATGGTCTGGCCTCACTGACAGATTAGTCCAGCCCAGGCCCACTTCCTGCCCGCTGAGGACACTAATTAGAAGGAAGGACTGATACCACAATAAGAGCTGACAGTTGAGTGCACTTAGTACAGCTTCACACAATCCAAGCTGTATTAGTACAGCAACCACGCCAAGCCATAAATTTCATCACATTAGGCAGTGCTTATCTGATGTGACAAAGTTAACCTGGATGTTGTCTGGACAGCAAAGTACAAGGGCAGTTCTGAGAAAACTGTGAGGGTGCTGATTTATCAGTGGAAGAATGTGTTTGATTTGAAATTTTATCCACTGCACCCCACATCCCCAGACACACACTTCTTATTCTCTGGCCTCTCACACACACACAAGGAGACAAAAGTCATTGTGAGCCTGGCTGGTTCCCAGTGTTAATGACATCCTGTTTACAAACATTATTCTGGAGGTCATGGTCACTTACAACCACGCACTCTGTCTGTCTGACACTTCTGTCTTATCTGTCTATTTAAATGACCTTTGACCTAACAAAGCATTTAACAAAGCAGGCCCCAAAGAAATACACTGTACACTCTGATCAAGACAAAAAAACTTAATTGTCAATGATTGCACCAACATTGTCTACAAGTGATCCATGAAGAAAAAACATTTGAGAATACTGCTTTCTTTAGTAATGTAGTTCAATCCAGGTAAGCCATCAATTTATGTGTGTCATAGTGTGCATTGAGAGATACATGTCAATTGAAGGCTGTGTAAGGGAAATTTTGGGTTTTGAAAAAAAAAGAACAATGTTGGTTTTCATCCTGTCTCACTTCATTCAGCCTAAGACCAGTGAATTCAATTTCCCTGTTTAATAAATCATTAGCCAGTGATCCCATAATCTGTCTTTTACCTTGTGCACCAGCTGGATTCTTGTGAAAATTGTTTACAAACTCACAAAAATCCTAGTGTCTTGTACCACTCCAAGCAAAGCGTCCGCATCCCAACCAACTGTGATTCAGCCAATGATGTGGCAACACAGACAGGTAATCATGTTTTAGCTTTGATGATATAATAACTGTTTTATTGATACTAATGTAAACAACATGTGTTGTTCTGACTCGATAAAACTGCGGTTACTCAGATGATAAATCCAATCAGCAGCCAGGTATTCAGCTGCTCTTTGCCTTCACTTTCTGTGGAAGCCCCTCCCAAAACCTGCTAGGTTAAAAGATCTTACGTTGGACCCTAAAATCTTGTAAAGGATTTTTTAGATTGTTTTGCACACACTTTTAGACACACTTAACCACAAGTTGTACTGTAGCCAAACCAAACCTTTTCCCTTCTTTAATAAAGTGCTTTGAGTGCCTACTACAGTAGGCAGAAAAGCGCTATATATATATATACATCTATTTAACTATAACAAATACTGAATATTAGGAACCTCAATGAGGTTAATAATGTTGAAGCTATGTAATTATACATTATTGTGGCCATAGTGTTATTTTGGTTATTGCTTTGAAAAGATTGGCATAGAGGAATCTAAAATTTTAAATCCCAACACCTATTTTATTTTTTATTTCTTAAATGTACTGAAAAAAAAGAAGAAAAAAACATTTTAGGGACTACAGGTTGCCTAAAATTGCTGAAACCAAAGCTTAATCAATGCACAAACTATAATGTGATTGCCAGTTAAACACACTCACAGATTCAGAGTTACAATAATCTCACCGCTGCTAAATAAGGACATTTTGCGATTACCCAAAGGGCAAATTTACAGTTTAGTAACATAAACATGCATGTAATAGGCTAGGCTGTTTTACAGCTCCAGCATGAGCTGAGCTGTTGTTTAATTTTGAGGTGGTGCTGTTATTGGATTGTTTTACACTAGCTGCGCGAATTACATTCCAGAGGCGCTTTAATTGGTGTGGATGGGGTTTGAATGAATCAGGCAAAAATAGCTATGCATTTGCGAAGTGCACATCTTTATATTTTAACATTTTGGTTGGAAAAGCTTTTGGATATCCTACTTTAGATATTCACATACACTCAAGACCCATCATTTAAAATACAGGTACCTGCTTGAATTGTGTAGGCATTCAGAATGTTTACACAGTTAATTTAAACTAGCTTGACTTGTTCATTTTAGTAAACATACAAGCACTGAGCTGACTTGTTTACCAGAGTCAGCCTAGGTAGACTTATGTCACAAACAATTGACACCATGAAAGAATAGATCAACTTAGCCACAAGTGAACTTACAGTACGAGAGGAACTAAATATTTTCAGTTGAACCTACACCATCTGTCATGTAAACACACTGTAGGTTTCCCTGTGTCTTTGAGTAAGGTGAATGCGATGGTGGAAAAGCGGGTATTTTCTGGATCTCTCTATGGTTGTGCCAGCGGGCAGAGCGGCACGTCATCACGGGTCGAGTGCCACAATGTGCCTGTCAGTACATGGGACGTCCCAAAGGAGGGCAAGAGGCAGCCCCCACCAACCTCACCCATCCATCATCATGACACCAGCGGCAGCAGTCATGGGAAACCCACCACTGGCCAGTCGCTCTGGAGCAGATCCGCCAGGGCCAAGGGGGGAGGACGAGACTGGCCATCCATTAAAAACACATTGTTTTGTTTATTATAACTAGTTAATGAGGTTGAAGTGAAGCCTCGCTTTGTGTTTCAAACACTTCCAGAGGGGATTTGGGAGGCACAGAGCACTGTTGCTGGGTTCAGGCAGAAACTCATAAGGGCCTGGCCTGGTTTTATAATGGAGGTCTATAGATTTTATGAGAGTGGAGTTGGCCAAGTTAAGAGTTGGATCCCTGGTTCTTGTAAAATGAATAGTTTTAGGGCTTTTCGCCATGTGCTGAGAGCAGTCAAAATGTTGTAAATGTTGTGTCTTTTCCCCAATGTCTGCTTTATTCTTTGCTCATGGGTCCAAAAGCTGTCTTTATCAACAGCATTTCTATAAACATAGACAATAAAAAAATACTATCAGTAACAGCCATCCATTTACACTCCATTTATTGGTTGCATGATATTTCTACTTTTACAATTTACCTTCTGTGTGAAATACTATACAATTTTTTTTTTAGATAGAAAGATATAAGAAATATCAGGTGAGATAAAGAATTTGTTTTGTTTTGTTCAGGTCATTCAAGGTCATGAACATGTTGCATTTGGCAATACAGTGTGAAATCTAAAAATGTGTTACTCACACTCAAATAAATTTGTAGGTTGGCCTTTGTCAGATGGTGGAAGTTTGCAATCTTATAACATTATTACATGTCACATAATGAAAAAATGTATTGGTTGACTGTACAGTGCCTGCGCAGAATTCATGTGATTACCAAAAATAGACAGCACATTAGGAATAGATACAGGGCATGGTTGTGGTTTGGAGACAGGGACAACGTGGAGCAGAATTTGCAAAAAGAGCTTGAGTATACATTTATTTACGTAGCCCTATAGCCATCTTTAAACAGTACATGCCACTGTTGTTGTTTGGGCTTTCCACTTCTAATCCCTAGATAAACTATTTTAAGAAGCCAAAGACTAAAAGGTTGCAAGTTTGAAACCTTTTAGTCTTTGGGAATGAGCAGCAGCATGCTTCAGCAGTATCAGTGGTTTGAGCGCCGGAGGCCCCCCTTTCTGCCTGTCTGGAGGAGATATAAGAGTGGGCCCACTCCCTGTCCGGCCACAGCAGGAGCTTAGAGCTGCCCGCTGACATGCCTACTTTAATTGTTAGTATTAAATCACTTGCACTTTACCTCAAGATACTATCTGCCAGGCATAAGATATTTTACAGTAGCAAGTGTGGGCCGCTTAAATTCACACTACTCAGTAATATTTAGAGCAGGTCTCACCACACGCACTGTTAGCTATGTGCATGTATGCCAACAAACACACATAGACAATGAAGTTCTTTACTGATGATTGTCAGCAGAGTGGATGGACGGGCAACGGGACTCCACCCTCGAGCTGACCGCTGGCCACCCGTCAGTCACCGCACACATCTCACCACCAGCTGTTTGCTTTAGGAAGGCGGCGCAAAGCCAGTTAAAATACACTTACAGCAGTGTCCGACTTGTGTTTGGAAAGATAATATATGTCCAGGAGTCCAGTCAACATGGTGCAAGCGAGCATGCTGGAGGGAAACACTCTGCCTTATTGTCTCTGAATGCACATTCGTCATTTATACATAGACAAGATCTCACGGCACTAAAACATCCAACCCCAAACGTTTTTAGAAAGAAATGTAACCTTTGTGTTGTCTTAGTGCTTAAAAGGACTACCTATAATGAACTTGAATTGGATTTTTGAAAAAGTGAAACACTGTCTTGGAAAATTACTTTCAATATTGATTGTTATGACGTTCAAAAAGGCAAATGGCATTAACAAAGGAAAACAATGTTGGAAATCATTGATGGAAGTCTAAGGACTCCTTCAGACCTTGCACTAAAATTTAGATGGCGTGATCTAATATGGCCAGGTCCACAGGCATTATTAAGTAAGACTGAATGGGATACCTGTGGTTGATTGCCAAATAACACTGTTAGATTCTGAGATTTTGCCAATTATCTCTGTTTGAGCACAATCACAGTTAGTGAACAGGTAGTTTAGGAAGAACAGGAGCTTTAGACTGCCTATTTGAATGCAGGGTCTGTACACAAAACATATTTTAAACAGAAAAGGGTAGGTGTCCTAGCTCGTACAGAGAGACCTCCAACATCACCAATGCTGTGTTTTTAACCACAGAACTTCTCTTAATTAATGATATTGTTGGAGAAGGCATCAGTGAGCAAGCAGTGTCCACATAACATATGCCATCTTTAATGAAGAGTTTTAAATCAGAGCGAGTCAGGATGCTAAGTGTTTTCCATGTATCTTGTAACTACAGTAGAACTGCTGGCTTAGATTTGGAGTTGGAGTTTTTTGCATACTCAACAAAATTATCTCTTCAAATCTAATAAAGGTACAAGAAGTACAGAAAGAAAAATGCTGTTTTAACTGGTCTGAAGCTAATGTAGTTTTTAATGTGAGGTTCAAAAGTGAGAACTCAGGAGACGCATGGAAATACCAACTGTTAATACGAGTAGAGCTGGCCACATGTGTCTACGTAGATAGCTAGAAACACAAGGTCTGAAGGGGCCTATAAAGGGAGCCAGCCTATAGGTGTCAGTGTCCAAACAGGATCAGTGCCATTTAGTAGATATTATTCCTGCTAAAGTCTGTAAAAACAAGACTCAAAGTGTGACTGAAAACATTAATCATCAAAAATTAGTAGCCTAATGCACAAATCTGAAACATGTGGGGCGACTTTTAAACATGGAAGCCCACAGATGGACAATATGCAGGCAGTTAGAGAGACAGATGCAGAGGGCAGAGGGTGCTGATATGAGTGGTGCTGAGTGGTGAGCAGACACAGGAGCTCCATGTCTGTTCTGTGTGTTTTAAGAGTGTTTAAATGAGTGAAAAGTCACTTATGGCTTCCAGATGGAGGCCGGTTTGATCCGGATCATTCTGACAGGCCTGGACTTTGATGTGCTGCTGCCTATTACTGACATTACAGGGAGACAGGCATATTTCTCCTTAATCACTTCCAACTCTAACGTCCAACGCCGGCTGGCCACACCACACAACACCACACCACGACACGACAGTTTGATGGCCTATGTGTGCCTATAACGCATGTCTGCGTAATATAAATATAAATACATATATAAATACACCCCTATTTAACCATCATTAACATAAGATTGGCTGTCCTTCTCTTTGTCAGTTTAATGTTTTATAGCAGAGACAAATTATCTAACTTTACACATTCATAATGAGGTCCTTTTCTTGTCCAGTCAACCCATTTTTATATCAATCATCTGAACTGATGGCACTATCAGTCTAAAATTGTTCCTATGGTCTTCCATAAAAGTTAACTTTAGTTTTCTTGACTACTAAGAAAACTTAACTAACTTACTAACTAACTCAGCATTACTCTTATAATGCTCTATACCGTCCTAGATTAGACCAGGGCTGTGTCTGAATCAACACACTAATCCCTGTACAGTGCACTATATAGTGAATACTCCATTTTGTGGTGGTGTCTGAATGTCTAGAGTCTAAAATGTAGTGCACTCAAAGTTTCCCATAATGCATTAGTAAAAGTAGTGAACAGCGATAGACGGTCAAAATAGACCACAATGCTTTGCGAATTGTCAGAGGGAGCTGCGCAATTGTGACATGTCTTTAAACTAAACAGGTTTAAATGAAATGAGTGAGAGACACAAGTTTGACTTTTTGTGGAAACGTAATCCGTTGTAAATTGTTATTAATAAACCATTACGATGTAAAATCCCTGATGTTAGCTTACTTTAAGTCATGCAGACGGAACATATGACAGATTTCCTCTTGAGGCATAAAAGAAAAAAAAGTTGCCATTTTCAGTCAATGAACAAGAGTTGTTGAATAAAACACATAAGCTTATTCATATAAATACTTATATCACTTTTTGTTTGTTTTTTACAGAAGTCTATTATTAGCTGAGCTAGTTTTTTTTAAAGAGCCAGGACACAAAACACTGGATTTTTTAATTAAACTACCAGGTGCAGGGCTAACCATTCATTGTTCATTATTGTTAAGTCATCTGACCATGAAATACATTCTGAATTGAGCAACCTGTGTCTGCATTTGTGTTTTTCTTGCATTTTAACCCCATCCTGTCAGAGGAAAGGAGTATAATGGCTTCATTTAGGTTATGGGAGAACTCCCTCAGAAACATCCATCTTGTCTGGTTAAATATAGCCCAGACAAACCAACAGACAACCAGAAGGGAATCATTTCTCCACTTCCTTCTCCACCCACACTCCCCTGTCAGTCCACTGGAAGTCATATCTTAGTGACCACAGAGGAGTGGGACCCAAAGGGTAAAGGGAGAACAACTTTGCTTCTCACTAATCACTCTGCGACCCTATAAGACCACCCCTCATACTCCATGCAAGTCTCCTCTCTTGTCTATTGGGAGACTGTGGAGAGGGATGGAGAGCGCAGAAGTGAATCAGGCTGAAGTTCCCTCTTTTTATCTCCCAAAAGACGGGGGAATGCTAAGAGGGCTGCCGCTTTGGAATCTACTGTTTTGTCTGTTTCTCTGGATTGAATCCACTTGGAGTAGCACAGTGAGGCATTCAGGGCCAAATCTGGAGGACTCTTAAATGGACAATGGCGCTGCCCCGGGACAAAACGAGTCCTTGATGAGGGATCTGTGGAGAGGTGCAGGTGTCTGAGGTGAAGAGTACTCTCTCAAGCCTGACCCATTTATCTCCAGCAGCAGCTTTTCCTCTTATCCCGCTCTGAAATCCTAAAATCTGTAAATCTGTATACTAATGAAAAGCAGTAAAGACCAAGTTATGATACAGACCAAAGTCATTCAGACCAAGACCATGGATGTGACACAGGACAGAAATAAGATATTGAGTGATCAAGAGTGGGTTTAAACCAATAATAAAGTAGGACAAGACCAAGTAAAGAACAAGAACTAGATCTAAGTAAAAGAATATGAGACCAAGATAATGTGAACCTATCTAATGACCAATGCCAAGGCAGGGAGAGTCCAAACCAAGACAGAACAGAGATGCATTCACACCAAAAACACCACAAGGTTCTAAAGTGACCTGCAGTAAATAAGTAGGCAACATTCAGTCAACTAAAACTTTTCTGCTTGATGCCACCATCCAAACAGCCTGAAGGTGCAATGTTAGAGACCTGAGCAGACACAACACATTTGGTTGCTTTTGGTGTGAGTCCATCCTAAGACAGCACCATGACCAGTTATAGAATGGATGGACAAATAGACAAATGCAAAGCATTATATTTTGAGGCGATACACATTTACATTTAGTCATTTAGCAGACGCTTTTTGTGCATAAGTGCACAAAAAACTAGTCAGTTTAAACCAAGCACAGTATACAAAGCTAAGGATAAGAGAATTGTTTTACACGTTAATAAAATTCTCTGACATACAGTATGTTTATTTTAACAACATAGCTTTAACATAGCTTTAAAAGTGGCCTCAAGACTGGTCTCGTGAGCAATACAAAGCCGGTGCACTACAACACTAAGAGCATACATTTAACTTGCGCCAGGATACCACAGAAGTCTGTCTAAACGAAACGTACATCACACTAAGTAAAGAGACACTGGTTTATTCATGCCAGGGAGGCAGACAGGAAAAGGCCTTTAACCCCAGGGCTTCACTCTACATTCCTGGTAATTGCACTCCATCATAGTTTGTGCCATAAAAAGAAAACATCTAAATAAACCCTGTCAAACCGTGCTGTCCATCTGCAACGATAAGATGAAGCAAATAAGTCTCGTTCCATAAACAAAAACACTGGAGATCACAAATCAGTGGTCACAGGCCCCACACAACCATAAATTAACTTCAGAACCATTTTTAGCATTAAGTCCTTCAGAGAGAGATGCCAACCCTCTCTTTAAAAACTCATCTCTGCTGAAACCGGGGCCTGTAGATAATGTCTGCATGAGCTGGAAAGACAAAACAATGTGAGTGTGAGCACTAAAATACTGGTTGGACCATAATAACAGTTAGTTAGTAATCTCCAAAAAACAAAAGGACAGTCACGGACCCCTAGTTTTTTTTTGCATAGAGAGGAGGATTCATGTAACAGCCTTGCAACTTTTGCGTGCATACTTTAAAAAAATCAGTGATTTATAGCAGCAGCCACTTAACTTGGTTGCACATCAAAAAGTTAATAGAAATACTGCATACATGGCTATGTGGCCTGACATGTTGTAGATTCTTGCATGTAGGATAATAAATGAGTCCCTCAGACATTGGTTTAGTAATGCTTTTGCTTTATATTACAAGGCTAAGAGCCTCTGGAAAGACATTACCTTTGTACAGGAGCAACAAGAAATGACAAATTGACATTAGCGTGGCAGCAGGCTCTCTGGAACCAGCTCTATAGTATATTACACTATTCAAAAACTTTGCTGGGAACATGCTGGGCCCATGCTTGAAATTCAACCAGATTTATCTTATTTTCCAACCTATTTTCATATCTATTTCCTTTCTCTTTGTGAATTAGGCAGTAAATAAAGCAGTGGGGCCCAGCACATAGTGGAATCAGTTGGAATTGGCAAATTAAAGAATGCAGGCGAGGTGTAGCCCTAGCTATCCTCCTGGATTTGGTCAAATTCAGCTGATGCAAAACAAGGAATTAATTTGAGGGGAGCGGCTTGCGTGCTGAGCTTGGCGCACTGACAAAGATGAATGGCATCATTCCAAGCGAATGGTAATTTCACTTTTTGTGACAGTGCTTTAGAGCAAAAGCGACTAGAGACACACAAAGAATTTGCAATCCCATTGAGAGCCCTTGGTACCTGCCTATCAGACACTGCACATTGTTTACCAATCATCTGATATTGATTGGTTTCAGACTAAAGTTTGAAGATGAATTAGAGTGGGATAAGGTTAAGTCCTAACCTTGAAAGATTTAGTGTCTATTCAGCCGAATGTAGGACTCTCCTCAGCTCACTCAGAGAATAGAAAACTTTTAAATTCAATAGGGGGTGGGAGACACAAAACGTGTCACATTCACCAAGTGAATCCACTGGAAGAAACGCAGAAGAACACCCAAAAAGCATAATCTTTCTCCCTAGTTGATAGAAATGGTAATTGCATGTGTGGGATAATACTTTGAAGCCAAGGCCTTGGTCAGACAGACCGCCTATTTAGGTTAAAAAAGGGGCAACAAAACAGCCCCTTCTTAACGCTTTTGTTCTCTGCTCTCCTCTTTTAAATGTTTACTGAAAAAGAACCTTCAAATCCACTCTGCATCTCCTGCACAATGTGGCACCTATCACTCTTGGGTGCATGGACACATTGTATCATGTGAATCAATGATATGTAGCAATCATTCCCATGAATCATTTTGTATTTAACATTCAAATTCTCAGAAATCCGATTTTCATCCTCTTGAGAAGGACAAAGGCATTTTGTCAGATAAAAGACAACATATAAAAAATATTTCTTGACACTATTACGAACACATTGTTAGAAACGATATCTAAATTAAGACTTAGTTTGTTAGTTTGATGTCTTTCTGTATGTGGCATGACAGTGCGCCCCAGGACAGCTGTCGATACTGCTTTTACAGATAAAATAATGTTTAAACTATTTACCATTCATATTTTGACATTTTAACACACTTCTTGTAGCTTGTTGGAACGTACCATCTCTCAGCATGTGGTTAGAGCTCCAAATGGACCGCTGAGCTGCCCATCACAGCTGGCCCACTGCACTTAACTTCCCCCTCGCTGCCCCCTTCAGCCGGCGAGCCCCCTGCTCTGCTACGAAGCTCTCCAGCCCACTCGACCTCCGACACAGTGTAAAAAAAGGAGCAGGCCATACTAACCTTGTAAGATGCCCAGGTCAAAGGTCAAATTAAGAGAGCACACACATGGCTCGTGGTCTGACAGGCAGACAACAAACACTATCCTGATGCTCAGAGTGGGAGTAATACTGTCATGTAGCACAGCAATTATGATGCCTATTCAATTTTACTTATGGACAAAATCTGTAAAAGTGATACAATGCTTCTGAGGAGAAAGTGTTTTCACTCAGATAATTGAAGCATTCATGATTGTGTAACTGCTCTGCATGTGAGCCCAGCTGTCGTTCTGCGTGTTATGTAAGGGTCAGTGTCAGTAACCTAGCACTATTGCATTCAGGAAGTGGCTTAGAAAGGTGCGAAGGATGCAGGTGTATCCTTTGTGACAATGAGACACTCTTGCTATAATCCACAGAGGTCAGACTGAACAGGACAGTAGGCCTTAGGGTCTGGCAGCTTCTGTAAACTATCCACAAACGTGCGCTTGCTTCTGGGAAAAATGCATGTGCCATAGTGATACAGAAGGGCTTCAACTGAATCCCTCTCAAAGAAATGATGAAATACTGTTTCTGTATCGTTGTCCATTTTCACAAGATTTCCCAAGACACATCAGTTCATTTTTGATCATATGATTGATCACTTGCCACAAGCACCACACTTTCAAAGCATATTTGTCAAGAAGAGTCATTATATTGTGTTACAAAATTATGATGCTTTACTGGATTTTAGTATCGCTAACTACACATGCTGAGGCTAAAGTAAAATTTAGCACACGTTGTTTCCTGAACATTGTCTTTTTTTCAAAAATAATAATCCCATAGGCCTCCACAAATCCAGCCTGTTGACTTCCACATATTTGAATAACACCAATATTTGTCTAGAGCCAAGGTGCAGACATAAAGCTCATAATAATGAAAATGACATCCTGAAAATTTAGTTGGTCAATTTGGTCAATAAAGTTAGAGATTTTCTTCAAATAGACCCAAGTTTAGAGCTGTACATTTGATACATAAATACGGTACATACATACTTATATACTTTTATAAAACCCTTTTTTTTCTTTACGAAATATTATAATGTAAGCACTCATATACATAGATATTAACAGAGGGGGCTTAAAGCTAGCCCTCCCCATCCCAGACAGCCCTCATCCCTGAATGTGTGCACCACTTAAACTTTCCCCTTTTCAAACAACGGAGCACAAAGACAGGACCACATCAGTGGCCTGCTGATCATCCCCTACAGACGGCTGAGCGCGGACAACAGGCAGGTCCCTGGGCACGTCCCCTGCATAATGTCCCCTATACCCTGTACCCCACCCACCTCCCCTTCCCTCTATCATGGCACTGGGCCTGAGCCTGTATGTATATCCCACTCATGTGAGACTAGATAAATGACAAGTCTTTGGAGAGGGGCAGTTCAAAAAGGCCCGGGAGAGAAGTGGGGTGGTGCTGCAGCTGTCCCACTGGCCATGTCCACCCCCTGAATCCCTGTACAACCCCACCACCGCTCCCTCAGCAGCAGGTCTCTCCCTACAGAGAGGGGCAAAAAAAACACGCTTCATTACGTCCTCTCTCCCCAGAGCAGCTAGGGGCCTTTCAGCGCAGATAAGCCTCTTAGACATGAAGTAGCGCTCAGAGCAGCGTTTGAGTGACAGCAGGAAGGTTTAGCCATTCAGTGGACAATGCTCACATTCTCTGGCTTTAATCTAGGAGGCGGACAATGATCTGTTTTTAAGGCCTCATCTCCTCTGCATTTCCCACAGCAGTAGGTGACTGGCACAAGGGAAAGAGTGGGCTGAGACATTGCCGCTATCTCTACCAAGGCCTTGCTCTGACAGTCTGAAAAAAAGAAAAACACAAAAGTAGGAGGCTTTTTGATGAAAAGCAAAAGCATCAATCACGCATGGACACATGCATGGACGCGTACAATCAGCTTGTGATGGTTGAGTGCGCCTGTGTGACCGGAAGACAGGTGAGAGGCCTGGAGGTGACGTGGCTTAGTGTAGAGCTTTGTCATTCTTATCTGCTCTGACCACTGACATCCATCCCTCCACAGCCATTGTGTGCTTTTCTATGATGCATGCATACAAACACTAATGTACAGCCAAGTACAGGCAATAGAGGGTTAGACAGTGTGAATAGATAGACAAACACTACAATGTGTTTGGACTTTATGATACAGTAACGTGTGTGACCCTTTGACACAAAAGCTTTAGATAATGTAAGAAGACAAGGACTTACAAGCGACTAAAAATAAAGACAATGTGCTTTCAGTTTGCAAAATAGACTCTGGTGATTGTCCTCTAATTAAAACTCAAAATGGTCTGGCTTAATTTATTCCTTTTTTATTATGATAGATGTGGAACAAAACCATCTACGCCGCACACCAAGTTTTTTCTATGGTTTATATTACCACATTAACCACATATTTGTAACCATGGCTAGCATAAATAAACTAGTGTGAAAACTTAAATGGATTATATTATTGGACTGAATCAAAAGATGTGTGTAGCTCTGGGGAGTTTAACTTCAATTGGAAAAAGTCACTAAATACTGGCTATTGCTTTAATAATTCAATTACAGTTTTCTTTATCCCTTTTAACACTCTATCCTTTTTCTAAAGAGCACTTTTAAGGTTTCTGCTCTATAACACATTGTCTAACATGAGTTGTAATTGACAGTGGGATTGGTGTCTCATTCAGGATGTTTCAAATGCATAATTGTATTCAAAATTCAGTTTTTAAAGCACAAGATTTATTATTTTAAAGCAGTAGAACCTTTTTTTTTACTATAAGTCAAAGTTTGCTCTACTAATGCTTCTTTGAACTTCTAAACCTCTTTTTTAGCATCACTAGCTACATCCTGACATATAAATGCCAGTCTGTACGCTGTCAAAACCCTGACTATGGTAATTCATTCTTCTTTCTTACTTCTCTGGCTTCACGGACTTCTTGGTTTACACTGGTTTTGACTATTGGCTCATTCATTTCTACGGTCTATATGATTATCATGTAGCCAAGTTAAACCATTTATTTTATCAGAGGGGAGGAACGAACCATCAAAGGCACCACTTGACTCATGAGTAACCTTTAAGTGCAAAGTGAACAAATAATCCAAGCAGCGAGCGCACGGTGCTGAAGTGCTAAGACATAGGTGGATTATTTTAGAATCAGCTCACACTTTAGTCGGTTTGTTTTGCGTCGAAGAGAGTACAAACATTCAGTTCTCATCCACAATAAACAGAAACTGCATACTACACAGAAATAAAGAAAACGTCTGCGTATGTGTGTGTGTGTGCGTGCAGTCTGCAGAGGCACCAGGAGACTTCAGTGATTCACTTAAGTGTCGATTACTGGCTACCTATTGCACGAAATGAATAGATCCCATAGTTTGTTCCTTTCCGCCTTCTTTTAATACAAATTAAACCTAAACACATTGCAATGTTCTTTAGATTTGCTTATGTTGTACAAAGCTCTTGTCTGTTTGTCTTTTAGTACAAGTTAAAATCCAACCGCAGACTAATATTTAGACCAGCCCTACACTTACTTGTAGTTTAAGGTGGCACTATTACACTTTTGAGTATTTCCCAAGCCCTAAATCAAGTGAGAAAATAACTGAAATGTGAATTACCATCATTTTCCACTGCACAGTGAGAATACAGCCACACTGACAGTAACCAAAGTCCACTGTTGCAAGCTCTCCATCCAGCATGTCCCCGACACCTCGCTCGCACTGCCCTCCCATTAGTCTCCCGCACCTCATCACGGTCGCGCCACCTCAACCCCAAAGATCTCATATCCTCCACACACCTTTACCTCCTTTCTGTGCTGCAACACAGCTCTCAAATCTCTGAACTAATAACTCTCTGTTCATGTTAACAAGCACACCTGTCACTAACTATGGCACTCAAAATCTAAAGTAGTATAATCATCAATAACAAGCAAAACAGATTTAAAAAACATTGTGACTATTGCTCTTGCAGCAGGTTGTTAAACTCACACTAAAATGTAGATATGTTCTCTAAAATAAAGATCATAAACTCATAACTAAAGCCCAGTCTCAGTGCTTTCTTGAATGTCCACAGAAGGAACAGTATGTTTTGATGTAGCTTTTTTCTAAACTGCTAATGAACATTTCTGAAATTAGTGATCAGTGAATTTTTTTTTTTTTTTTTAAGTCTGCTATTTTTGGATATCTGGACATTTTAGTACAAGAAAATATGATTAATCTAATCAGCTAATCATTTTATTTATTCTTTTTTTCTCAATGGATAAATGTACTGATCTATTTATTCAAACTATATATCACATTAAAATGTTGAATTTCTATTTTCAAGATATTGTTTTTTACTTTTTTCCCTTTATTTGTTAGTAGACAGACAGAAAAAGTGGTGAGAGTGGGAAACGACACCAGGCAAATGATCCAACCAGGAATTGAACCTGGGTCTCCCAAGTACATGACATGTTCTCCACCAGGTGAGCCACCAAGGCATGGCTGACACGCTTGCCTCTCAGCTAGAAGGTCCAGGATTTGACTCCCGGGTCGGACGAGATCTTTCTGGATGGGTTATTTTCAGATACTCTAGTTTCCCCCACCAACATCAAAAACATGTTAGGCGCCCCCTGGTGGTGCCTAACATAAGTATATGTTTTGCTGTTTTTTTGTGTAGTAACAGCACTTTGCAAACATTCTAAAATTTGGTCTAGACAGTTTTTGTTGACTTTTGTTACTGCCTCAGATCTTATACAAATGTGATTAGTGATTAGTCTAATGCAGTCAACTGAGAAAAACTGTAATATAAGAGATCAAGATAAAAATTGTATAAGAAACAGATCATTTCCTATAGCATCTAAAGGGTATCAGCAAATGGAAAAGGTGAGGAAGTGAGAATAACAGAGGAAAGGAGAGACAGACATTGAGACAGATTGGGCAATTAGACAAACACACGGTGAAAGATCGTTCCATTACACACAGAGACTGACATGGCGGCAATTGAGACAATGGGCCCCTTCATCGTACCACCAAGTGTTTATGTCCCCCGTCAGTCTGCATCACCAGTGTCCCCCTGACTGCTGCCAGCTGACGGCCCGGCACACACACACACACACACACACACAGACATACACACCTCTGACCTCCACGACTGAACACACACACACACCTCTCCTTACACTCCTGCTTTGCTTTGTGTCACATGTCAGCAACTCTTGTCCCGTACAGACGTGAGGCCTGAGTGTGTGAGGGTGAGCCGGAGAGGAAGAACGAATGAATAGGCTCCTGTTGGACCACGTTTAATGGCTTTATTTAAAGATGTTGTGTTTCATGTCAGAAAACATCAGTCATGTATGCCACCAGCAGCATGTGTGTGCTGAGGCTTGAACTAATAACAATCCCATAACCCTTCAACAAAACCACAATTTCCTCTTGTTTAACAAGGATATGTGATCTTAAAGAGGACTACAGAGATAACACTTTGTTTAAAGACATACAAAAGTATATGGATCAATTAGTTTAAAGGTCTGTCTGAAAGCCATATTAGGAGGGTCAATAAGATGTATTACATAAATAAACTGCTGCAAGTTTTGTACAGTTTTATTTAATAAAGGTTATGTTTAGTATCGACATCCTAATATTAGTTGAAATAGGATACTTTATGTAGTCACAGATAATAATGTGTGTTTTTACCTAAAATTACATTTTAGGAATGTACATAATAGTATTGATTCTATGGACTAATGAACAAGTTTTTTGCTCATTTGATCAGATTCCACACTGGGAACATTCACAGCTGCAGTGTTTTTTTTTTTTTGTTTTGTTTTTTTACATTTAATGAGAACAAAAAAATGTTTCTAGTTTGTACAATGTATACATATAGTAAAGGATATCCTACCTTCCAATATAGGTTTTGATGAGTTATAATAGAAGTTGGTGAAAAGGATAGTTTATTTAAAGTAACCCTCCCAACCCTGTTGTTTTCTCTTATCTCTTAATAGGGATAAATAGTTTTTGTTTTTGTCCTTTTATTAGTCATTTGCTTGTAGTTTTAACTCAAAATAAAATCAATCCAAATTCTATTAACATAAGTAAGTTGTTCAGTCTTGTATTATTGAAGCTTAAGTAAAAGGGTGACTTCACAACAAGAGGTCACAATGCTCGGGCAATAGTCTAGATATCGCCCCATACCAACATTCGCCCCAGTACAACTATTCTCTGCAACTAGTTTTTCTTTCAGTCTCATTTTATTTACTTCCTAAATCCAAATGTCCTCCTTCAAAGTTTTCAAATCCATATCTTCCCTTCTTCCTCTTCTAATTGACCTCCCCCTCCTTTATAATACCACTGCATAAAACACACCGAAAAGTTTTCACTGGAGCCGGGTAATGAGCTCGCCCTTTGACCTCGACTTGATGACTTCCATACCTGAGCATGTGTAAGAAAATGTGTGATTTCATTATTTTTTTTTTCATTTTGGGAGCATGTGTATGTGTGCCTGCAGCTGGCGGCTGACAGCGACATGACTAATGACGGCCCGGGACAGAAATAATAGGTGGGAATTATAACAGAAAAAGGGTATAGGTGCTAAAAGGAAAAGGAAGGGCATATGATAGAGTCTGAAAGCAAAAGATAAAGGGGGGAAACAAATTAGGAGTTTAAATAATTTGAAGAGAGTGGCTTATACAGCAGTTTAGTGGTCCAACATTTTTCTGAATGAGTTTTGGAAATAGTGTTGTTCAGAAAACACTATTTCAAAATATCATAGTCACTATAAAGAGCACTAATTGGTGATTACAACATTTTGTAGTGGTGTCCAAATGTACTCAGGTGTATAGTGCAATCAATCTTTTCCATTAAAGATTTTTAGTATGTGATGTGTTGTGGAGAACAGTGCTATTTGTTGGAATGAAACAGTTTAGAGGCACAGGTTTGACCAATATTGAGGTCATTAAATAATCTGTTATTGGTAATATGTCATCATGTTATAAAAATGCTATGGTTCGCTTACATCGTCTTGATGAGACACAGTTTTAATTAACATGAGAAGAACAGCCGCACTTAACACTTTTCTTAAACTTAATCTATCTTTACTGAAAGAGTCTGGAAGTTTGTTTACGTATAATTCAGTGTAGCAAAAACTGTTGTGTAGTGTCTGAGATGGTTTACTGTTTAGTCCTGTATATAGTGCCCTACAGTGATGGAGCATTTAGGGATTGGGGAGGGGTTTGGGTTACAGAAGTTCAGCCATTGTTTATTTATTTAAAGCAACAATATGTAACTTTTTTTCCCCAAAATATGGAGCCCAAAAAAACTTTAAAATAATAGCTTCATATAATCGTTGTGTTTTTTTAAATTAAATAGGGAAGGCAATATATCCTGGAATTTTACATAGTGTTGCTTTAAGTTAATTAAAATGAACATAATTTGGTTGAAGGCCACACAGTTTTGGAGTTGTCTCATCTGGGTGCTTGGCCGCCCCAGCCAACCATCGTCACACTTCGGGTCAAAAGTCATTATGCGCAGACAGAACAGAACTTCCTAATTATACATGATAAATGTATTCACATGGAAGTGTTCCTCTCCACAGTTTACAGGCTTAACCTTGTCAGACAACCCATGCTGCTGAAAGTGAATGAGGTTTGTGGTTTAGCTCTAAAGACTATAGACTTTTCTGGTATTTCCAAAGAGATCATGCATAAAACACTAAAATTCAATAATCAGAATCAGTTAGAATGCTCTAAACCAAAAACACAAAACATGTCACCAAGACAGACACAAGACAGATGGACAAGGAGACAGACATTCAGACCGACATCCTGTCTCGAACCCCAAATAGATACAACAATTTAGTCAGGTCTGGTCATTTTCATTGCACTGACCTTTGCCCTGCAACTCCTACACATCTGAGGAGACAAATTACCACTGCTGTTGGATGTGGCAAACAACTCCAGCACAGGGAACATTTGAAGGCAGGGACAGCGGACATAAATCATACCTGTATTTGATCTGTGGCTTGGAACTGGCTGACCATGTGACACAGAATGCACCCTATGTCTCAGAACCCCAAAAGGCCTGAAACGGGTCACTCGTTTTGTAGGCCTGGCTGTCGGGCATAAATCTGGGGACAATGATGGTATTTTTGGTTCAGACCATTGTGGTTGGTGACAATATTGGTATAAAGCTCATAATAGGATCATAGAATTAAAATGTTAATGTTTTTTATCTCTTTTTCAGCTGCCTAGTGGGGCTGAAACAATGTTAGATTGAAATGTTCTTTGGCACTATTATAGCCTGGCTTTGGTAAGTAGTGTGTTTGGTTCAACAAAACATTACACACTAAGTGTCTCCATACGTCAAGTATTTTATTCAAAAGATAACGTTTCAGCCTTATTTGTGTTGAATATTAGGAATTGAACCTTCAACATCAGCACCTCAGGAGAGATAATTTCAGTGTACGTTACCTTTTTTCTGTAAGTATTGTTTGGTTATTGTAAGTTAGATAATGATAAATCAAAGTGAATATAATATGGGCTAGTCTGCTGCAACTTATGCAGCTTAGCACGTCTAAGCATTAAATTTTGTCATGTTTGTTCAGTCTACAAAAGTCTATGTGTACATTTACTGTGACTGGAATGTGTACATTTGTCAAAAAGCAATATTACAAATAAAACAAATCATTTTGAAAAGAGATACCTGGGAACAGTATAGATAAGACACTTATCAACCTGTTTTCAAAAAGTGATTTAGATTGCATTTTAAATCAAAACTATTCATCTAGTCACAATAATGATGCTGATAAATAAGCATCTTTATTTAATATTCAATGTCCACTTGCCCAAGATAAGTCAAAATAGTATGTTTGATACAAAAATGATAGACGTGTTACTGTTACATTGAAGTAATAGCTCTAAGTAAAAGTCTAAAATCTTGTTACATTAGAAAGAGTAACAGTAGTAGTAACAGACTACTTTATTTGTCAAACTAAGGATGCCGTGAGCCAAAACTCAACTTCCCTCTTTCTATTGCTTTTAAGCTTTGTTTGTTACATGTTCTGCTTGTTGTTGTACATCTTGTTCCTTGCCACAATCACACAATGTATCTGCCATTTACTGAACTCAGTATAACAACTACCAGCATTCTACACAAATATAACAATGCTTATTCCACAAATACATCCCCAAAATTACACCGCAGCATCACTCGCTGGTGCCCCAGAGGAGTGTACTATGTTACATCAGGAAGTACCCTGCAAAGTTGCCAGCATTATAATTGCATGGTTTGTATCCCGACTTCATTTTGTGCCTTTCAGAGCCAGTTTAAACCCCCAGAGGTGGCAAGTCTCCCGGCAAGGCAATATCAGAATTATATTAACACCCAAAGAACATTTCATCAGGACTCTGGGTCGGACACCTGTAATAGAGTTTCTCAGCAAAAACACTTTAACTCCTTTTGTATGGGTTTACATGCACCAGAGTCACTGCTGCGGCTAATCAAATCAGACCAAAGAAATCACATTTGTCAAGACAGGGATCAAATGCTAGGAGCTTCAGCAAACATTAGCAGCTCGATGCACACCGAATACCCCTGGTGTAACGCAAATATTGGATCAACAGAATCGGTTTGTATAGAAATCCAAACTGACTTCTTTTCTCTTTTGACGTACTCCTCTGTGGACAGACAAATCAGAATAATTGTATGCAAAAGGAGGGTTTACAAAGAAGGGGGCAACTTGTGTGCTGGGTGGAGATTAATGTGTATACATCTAAGCCCAGTGTCAGAGGACTTGCATTTCTATTTAGTAATATTTATGATATTTTTTTGCACATTTAAAGCAAAAATGGCGCAAAAAAGTTTTTTCTAGAGTGTGACTGTAGACTGACTGTACTTTGTTATATGTATTTAATTTCTGTAATGTTTTCTATTATGTAGTTTATATGTAAAGAACCTTGTGAGCTCTGTCTGAGTGCTATATCAACAATTTGTACTTATATGTTAGCCCTCTACACTTTAATATTCATCCTGCTGCTTCTAATTTCTGTACTTATATAAAATCTATTGAGCCCAGGCACATTGGCAGTTCTACAGTATCAAGTATCATCAAGTTCTGTCATTGTACGCCTAGAAGTGAAGCTCCTTCAGTTTCAAACAAAACTCTGTATACTGTATAAGTATTTCCTTCGTTTGTGAAAATTTGTATTTAAAATGTTTTTTTTTTTTTAAGTCAGTGGGCAGTCTAAGGGCTTAAAACATATTGTGTTGCCTGAAGGTAACATTATGGAGTAGAGGAATGAGGACAAAGTCTTTGGTCATGTTTTGGTTTATCATATCAATTTATCATTGGCACACCTGTTCTGTATTACATGAAGCCCTGGTGACTGATTTAGAAAACTGGTTAAATGTATGTGCTACACCTTTTTGATACCAGATCACTCCAAAAGCCCAAAAGCCAACCTTGAAATGTTCCATGATAGGACACTGAGATTTCTCACTGCAGAATCAATGAAACTTTTGAACATTTGGTAATGGGAAAGGGGGTATTTTCGAGATTGTTATTAAAATAAACAAAGACGGAGATGTCTGGGATGAAGTGATGTGTGAAAGTCAGCGAAGAGGGAGACCGTCTGACAGACAGGCCAGCAGATAGACGAGAACTTGGCATCAGGGAATATGATTCTGCCAGAGAGTGATCTATAAAGACGGGAGGAGGTCGAAGGGCAGCGTCTCTATAATAGCTTATCATCACTCAGTGGTGTCCACAGTGGAATGGCCTGCACACTCACTGTGTGTGTGTGTGTGTGTGTGTGCGGTTGAGTGTGTGTGTGTGCGTGTGCATGTGTGTGTGAATCTGGGGGACGAGCCGGTGGATCTGCTGAGAGATAGCGCAGGATAAACGGCCAGTTCTCCTCTTCTAGGTCCCTGGGGAGAAAAGAGAGATCACCCTCTTGTTTTATCAGAAACCTGGCCAAATGGAGTCACTGTTAATGTCCATACACTCCCTCATCAAGAGAGCACACTTTACAGAAAACGCAAACATGGGTGAGAAGTTGAAAATGACATTCACTGGAAAATGAAATATGATAAATGTTGAAAAGCAAATGGAATTCCCTCTGTCAGGACTAGGCTGTGTTTGACTTCTCCATGCTGGGTAAACACCACTGGACGGACTTTGCAGTGGTGGCTGTTCCCGTGGTAACATGGTGGGCAGCGAGGGCGGGGTCACAGGGGAGTTGTGGCACTTTCATGAACTGCTTTTTTTATTCACAGCCAGTCATTACTTTTACTACAGCAGCGCTCAAACTGACCACTAAAAGGCCGCTGCAGACTGCCAACACCTTGTATATGGAATTCATAAAACAATGGCTCACACTAAATTCCCCTGCTGCATTCTCAATCAAGCTGCAACGGCACTGACTATGTCTGCGCACTTTTATGTGCGTGCACTTTGCAAGAGGCCATATTTTTTTGTTGTGCGCCATCAGATGAATATCTTCATTTCTGGGCGTCTGACAGCCTGTTTGTCATCCCCTGAACTGACCTTCAGCCCACCTATCTCCCCTCCCTTCTGCCCAACATCTCCATTGGCTTTCCGAACCCTACCTCCTTTTACTCCTGCCTCTCTTTTTCGCTCTCCCCCCTCAGCAGCTTTTGTCATTGATCGCTGATCCGATTGGCTGCTTCCATGCTCAGTAATGACCTGCCCTGGTAACCAGCAGGCTTCGCTCAGCGCCTTGTAGATTGAACTGTCAGATGGCAGCGATTAATGAGCGGGCAGGGGGACGTAGACTCACACCTGCAGTGGCCCACCGTGCACCTCGCCGCCAGTGCACTGCAGGTACAGACAGGTATGTCTAGGGATGAATGTACATATGTATTTATGTGGTGTGTCCGAATAAATATAAAATCCAACATGTGTGGGTCTGTGTGTGTTTATGGCCGCATATAAATCTTAACGGGGCCTAAGGGTATGTATGCATCCCTCCTGCAGTGGCTTGTGGGAAGAATATGGTGAGCGGAACTAAATGGGACTATGTTGAGGTCAAAACAGAGAGACACCAAGGAGAATAGGGAATGTAAATGCAAATTCTGACCAATAACTAACAACTTCTTTCTAGTCTTGCAGTCAAGCCCACACCACCCGCAACTAATTTAAGACCACAGAGTAAAAACACTGATTAGTGCATGCATATGGAAAGAGATCTCAGGGAACAATTCCCAAAATTACTTACATCTATATTTAGACACCCAATTTATTAAATTATTCGAGCCAAGCAGTTGATAAGCAAACGTTTGGAGAAGTAAATTTGCCTGCAATGTTTCTTGTCTCAATGCTAGTGACCCACTGATAATTGTGATGCTGATGGTGTCATGTTGCATATTATATTAATGCTATAGGTGGCACAGACCCCATTAACCAACCTGTAAAACTATTGAACTTGTTTGGTCAGGACCCACCACATCCATTCAACTATCATTTTTTTTTTTTTCATAAAATGCAAGGAGCATTATAGGGTTATTACACAAAATAAAAGGCACTCATCTGCAAACCCCATATATTGTCTAGTTTTGAGTTTTGACCATAATTTTCTCAACTACTTTACCAACAGCATGTAGTGATTACTGGGCTGTGGTGCTTTACACCTCCCCTTTATTACTAGATTAGTTATGATTTCACCCATAATCATTCACTTATTCTACTGTTTGTACTTAAGTCACTGTACGGGCGAGTAGAGAATCCGAATAAATACCTAAAACGCTAACACATGTGATTTCCTCGAACACAGATGAGTGGGGTGTTTGGTCTGGTCTGGCTGTGTCTGTCTGACGAGTCGAGCGCTGCGGGCCCACGCGGCCGTCCCGTGTTGTGCTTGGCTGGCCGTCTGCTAACTGTCAGCGCAGTATCTCCTTACATTGATGAATGGGAAGTTTCCAGAGCTTTCCCGAAGCTTTCATTCCCTTGTTCCAAGGCTTCAAGCTGAAGGAATGGCCGAGAAAACAAGGGTTCTCCTCTGCCTGTCCACCAGCCTCCAACAGCTGACACTGAGACGGGTACTGAGGTTAAATTTAAACACTCCCTTGATGGGATGGTGGGATAGAAAGAGGGTTGAGATAGAGTCATGTTGTAGCAAAAGGAAACCCTATCACCCAATGTAATGTGACTGTTGGAAATTTGGAAAAGTTCAGAGCATATTGCAGTGCATATTAAAGGTATATGAGGCAAACATTATTCAGGAAATTCTTACACATTTCTTCACATTTTTTTCAGGAAATTTCTTTTATTCCACACCCATGGGCATCTGAAACATTCTGAAGGGTAATGCGTCTGTAAACCAACTTTGTTTACTTTGCTCATTTCTTATATTGTTTATAGATGGACATTTCTGGAACCAATACAGTAAATAATAAAAAATAATTAACTCTGGATCTTTAAGTTGTGATGAAATTTAGTGTCGTTCTGGCAAACTAGCTTGTTATCACAAGATGTTAGCCTGCCCCATCACTCACAGTTGCATAATGGAGTATCTGTCAAACCAGGAACAAGAAATAACATCTCTCCTGTTTAAAGTCAAGAAATGAATTTGGGGCTATTGTTTAAATGATTTTGAGGTTCCAATTTTTTTAAGGTAAAACGTTACAAAGAAAAAGAGGGTAGGTTGGGATACCAAGTTTATTTACAAATATTAAACTTGTAAGTCCCTTTAACTATCTTGTACTTTAGTCATTCATGTCAACCCATGAGAAGTCTATTTTTTGTAAACTTGTCGTGAAACACTAGGGGCTCTTGTGGGAAAAGACTGGAATTTATGTCCCATTCACCACCCAAACTGAGAAGACGCTCATATTAATGTGGTTTGCAATATAAACTGTAAATTATTAAAATAAAAAATAAAAAAGGAGAAACAACAAAAAGAGATGATGCAAAGATGGAAGGAACATAACTTTGAACAGTGAACATGAATATAAGGCCTGAAGAGGTTCGGCAAAGTGTGTGTAACAGAGATAAAAATCGATTAGCTTGTCCACTGACCCAGTAAGCAGCAGGGGCTCCCCATTGCCCCAGTCCTTCCACAGCCCTGACAGAGACATCCAGGCCTCGTGGCCCCCAGGGGTCCCTTCTGGACACTGAGGTGAACAAAGTGGAGCCCTCCTGTCAAACTAAAGCCCTCAAGCAGCAGCAGAACAACAAACCAGAGGGTAATGCTTCAGTGCTCTCTGATTCCACAAGAGACGGACAAGATGCAGTGTGTGCCGCCGAAAGAGGACACTGTGAGAGTGAGCACTTCACAGTCTGCTGCTGTGGCTCTCATTTAAGGGAAATACCAACAGTAAGAATTTCAACCAAATGGAAATAAAAGAGCTGAGACAATATTTGCTTCTGTCTGAGTTAATTAAGTGTCATACTATGCTGACTGCCACTGGGAAAAGGAAGCTGTTAAAATAAAGTTATTGTTCTTTATAATCTATACCAGTGGTCAAATAGTCATTGTCTTAACTAATGCCATGGTGCTTAATCATTCCTAGTTTATGATGCAGGAACTAAATGTTTGCCAGAGATTGTTTTTGCACAAAAAGGTCTAATTAAGCCTAAAAATACAAAAACTGCAATATCTATTTCACTGTGTGATATTTAGAAGATGTTGGGGGCACACACCCATTTCTTGATAAAAGCCACAAGTATATATATAATATTATACAGATGCAGTGATAACATGCAAACTCCACACAGAAAGGCTCTGCCCTGGATAGGAATAGAACCCAGGACCTTCTTGCTAACCACTCAGCCACTGTGACACTGCAATATGTATAATTGTGTTTAATGAAAGGTAAAATTTTTACATGTCGTATTTCATAAATGAAAATTTTTGAATTGTTTTTTTTTTACAGGTACCATCACTACAAGGACATGATTTCCTGCTGTGTTGTGTGGGTCCTCCTGCCTGCTTCTCCAAACTAAGGTTTCACCAATAGAAGCCTTTTTTTAAGCCTTATCCAAAGGTAACAGAAATTACCTCCAGTCATAGAAAAGTCAAAATGGTTGTATATGTGTGATGTGTATTTTTCACAGTACCAGAGGTTCTTAGATGTACTGTCCTAAATGCTACAGTCTGACACACTAGCACCTGTTGACAGAACAGAACTTTCTCCCTATCGTTGTAGCTCTATGTTTTCCTTACATGATTTTCTCAGTCAGATCACTGTTAAGGAGCACCTCTTTGATTCCTGACTCACTGTAGTGGATCTGACCCAGCAGGTCAGCGAGTGGAAAGTTGTGGATGGGTCACCACTGAGCTCTTCTCCGTGTTAGAATAATATTTCAATGGTGCTTTTAGGATGCTAACACTAATCAAAACAGGACATCCTGAGAAGGGCCACGCTCTCTCTTCCCTGGCCTCGCTCACTGACCACTTCATGTTTTTGTGTTTGTGGAGGAGTGACAATCCCAGGAAGCCACAAGGAGGGTTCATCAAAGCTCCGAGTGGGGGGCCCCGGCCGCTGGATCGCTGGAATGCGGCATGGAAAGGAATCTCTACTGTCCTATTGTTCCCTTGTTTCCTCGGTCTCATCACACGCCGGCACGTCCAGTTCACTTACAGGTAAGGAGCGCTAATCAGCCCCGCATTCCATTCCAAAGCCCAAATTCTTTCCTCTGTGGTGACCCCAACTGACCAACGACTGGTGTGCACACTCAGTTGCCTGTCTCATGTCGATTATCAGATTATTAGATAGAATATTTGATGATTGGGAAGATCACTCAGCTCATCCCAGATCACTGATTCCAAAACTCTGAATTGCTACAGCAACTTTGTAATAACATGAGGGGATACAGAACTTTAAGGAAAACATTACAGTCATATGAATCACAGTATTTGTTTGGACATAGGTGTTTCCTGTCTCATTTTGGAGATAAGATTGTTCACATCTTATCGTTTCATGTTTGGGTCCTTGGCTGCAACAAGCATTGGGCAACAGATCCAATCAGGTGAATGTGTTGCAGCCCATCAGGAAGGCTCTCAGCTTTGATCCCGTCTCCTCCCCTCCTCTCCCCATCCTGCAGGGGTCAGGGGTCGACGCTTAATGAGCTTCAGGGAGGAGATGAAAGATGTGCAAAAAGCATAGCATGCACACATAAACACACACTTTGGCCTGGCTTTATGCTTCAACACTGATTGGCATGAGCTGATGCCATGCTCTGCCATGTTCTGCCCTGAGACAAGTTCATTCTCCACAGTATCTACTCAGGCTTATCCCTCAGGCCTGCCTACTCCACCTAGGGAGATCCCCAGGCAGCACTGGAACATACTGTTACTGCCATGTTCACAAAGCAATTGTTAGATCATTCCTGTTTATTGCTATGCACTCCCATCAGTGTGAAAAAAGAAAACTCCATTTACTTTGTGAACACACTATGACAGCGGCTCCATATCAGATCTGAAATGTCTGCCAATAATTAAACAATGCAACTGTAATGTATTGAAGGTAATATGGATAGTTTTTGCATGAAGGCACCTTATGAATTTACTTACTTAATATATTTTACATGTTGTAAATTTGGGTAGGCATAACAAAAACTAAAGAGTATTTTGGAAGCTATGCATCTGTAGGTGTTGCAATGATGCAAATGCCAAGGCCCAAGCTTCAATGGGGCTCCTAAAGAGAGCCACCAATTCTTTTGAATATTTGGATTCTTGTGACAGAGTTGCCTTTAAACATTGACTTACCATTGACACTAACACATAATTGTATCCCACCCCCAAAAAATGACATTTAAATTGCAGCCTTATCTTGCATTGCAACTAGAACTAAATCCTCCTACAGTGTGTAAATAAGACATGCATCCTACGTGAGTGATATCATAGCAGCTCTAAACAATGCCGTAAAGTAACTTTGTGGATGTGAGACATGAGGCCACAGTGTCGGCCCTGCTTCTACCACTTGCTCCAGGTAATTGATTGGAGAATAAAGTGATTGAGTTTCTTTAATTAGCTAACAGACATCTTTTTTCTGGGTAAGCCAAACCAACGCGGGGCCTCATTAATAGACCAAGCAAAGCGCACCATCAGCAATCTGTTGACATTACATCTCTGCAGACATCATAACGACACACAAATCACTTTGATGACTGACTAAACTTTTGCGCTCAGCAAAGTGCCATTTATCTCAGACCAATTTGTGATGTGGGGGTGAGCGGCAGCACGTCACACGCTTGACAAGTACGCTGTAAACTCAGCGCGCCTTTGTTTTTTTGCACACACTTCCAAGCTTGACCAAATAGGCACGCACACACAACTTACACAATCTATAAAAATATGCTTAGCTTGGGACTGCTCTGTTGATAATGACCTCAGCCTTGGCACCGCAGTGGGCCAGACCAGACTGCCGACAGACTGGAGGCTTTTGTGTGGACTCCCTATCTCTAACTCTGTGACCTTTAGGTGGGGGGTGGGGGAGAAAGCAGAAATGCCTTTTTTTATTTAGAAGGGCTAAAGCTTGCTCATTGTTCTGTGTTAGTACGGTTTCCCTGCGGTAAACACACAGCAGTTCCCAGGCTTGACATGTTGCTGCTCATAGCCCACCCTCCTCATACAGTCCCACCCTCATCCATCCATCCATTCCTTGGTGTTCCCACACTGCCCCGTCTGGGACGCTGTGCTACACCACTCCTCCAACAATACATATACATCATTGACTGTGTTGGAACACCATTTACTACATTACGTCATGAAACAGACAGTAGTTATGATGATGATAAACAATGTGTGGTTAACAATCATATAAATGGTTAAATAGAAGTTTGAGGGGGGCTTTTACATGATGCTAAAATACATATGCTAAACTAATCATTCTGCATTCACTTGAGGGCTCAGCTGTTGAGTATGTTTGCCGGTCCAGCAGGGAAGCTGTGAACTCTCCGTTCAAAACTCTACAGTCTTTAAACACAACAGGAAGTAATAATGGTGGTCTGCTCCTAAAAAGAGAACTTTTTAAACTTGCATTGTGTAAATGGTCTTTCAGAGGAGTTTACTGATCCAGGCACAAAGAGGATTTATTGTTCTTGCTTCAAGTCAAGAAACCATTAACAATATGTTTGAGGAATTTACTTCTATTGTTGCTCTAAAAACAGAAACATTTGGGTCATTCTGCTGTGTGACACCAAACAACAAGAAAACGTATCAAAACTTTAAAACGTAATGATGATTTTAGTGAATAATCTAGACTAGCAAAATCAAGATATGTAGTCATGACCCAGTCTCACACCAAAATGTGAAACACCTAGGCTTTATTGTGTCATTATAAGAAAACAATGCATATTAAATACTTTAGTAATAAAAGTCGCCCATCCTTTGCTAAATGGACAGTACAGCTAGGGTTTTCCAAAATTACATAATAATAATAATAATAATAATAATTTAACCCTAACCCTTGCTGACAGAGACAGATATTCTTGCATGTTTGCTGTCTGCATTCCAGATTACTCATAGATCATCATAAACTCCTACAACATGATCTTCAGAAATGGGTGGGAACGTCTTCATTTTATAAAAGGGGAAAAATGAGTCGAGACAGAATAGAATCCCCCAGGGCTGAGACCCCCATGTCGGGGCCTGAGAGACCAGACTTCCAATCCTCCTACTTGCTCCGGACAGGGCCCATCCTTCAAGTGGATGACAACAGTGCATAAACAAACCACTAACCTCATCAGCTCTGTTAACAGCCCTGAGACCAAATCCTGGACCACTCATTAACATCTGAGACTTTACAAAAGAGCCCCCACGTTTTTTTTGAGGACGAGAAAGTGGACAACGTGTCAGACGGATGGGGGCGTTGATAAATGAGAGGGTTCATACAGGCTGGTATACAACCTGCCCCCCCCCTCCCACCTAAACAACAGAGACATATAATTCCACGAAACAAAAGCACATTGTACAAATCTTGTTATCAGTTTAAGAAACTTTTACTTGTGTTCTAAAAGTAACAGCATTTCATTCAACAAATACTTTGGCCGTCCATGTAAGCATTTAGTGGTGTTCTTTGTATAATTCTGCACATACTTATCCTGCATTTGATTGGTTTCTAAACTATGGTTTTACAAAGATCTAATTACACCCTCCAATAACCCTATGTGCTCTATTTTATTTGCATTTTAAACCAGAAATGCGAATGAGATGTACTGCCAACTGCTTTCAGTCAAGACCTCTGCATCATGTGCTGTATACTGTTTTATTTCATTGATGTTGAAAACTCGACTTGCACTGAAATTAGTGACATCAAATGAAGGCAGGAGGGAGTTCTTAGTCCTCTGCATCTAACCTGGCTTAGTCCTAATTTAAGTCATGGTTCAACCTTTTTACTACATAAATTTGCCTGAATTTGAACTGATTTAGTCTGTTTCATTCCCCATATAAAGTTGGGTTAAAGGATAGTTTAGGTCTTTATGTGTTTTTCTTTTACCTGCTTTAATAACCCTAACCTGATTTAATCCTGAGTAAACCTATAGAGCTAGGACTACTCGAATAATCTCCTACTCTTTATTTGTTCTAAAATAGTCCTGATTAATTACTGATAAGTTTTGTCCTTGTTCATTTATTATAGGTTTAGCTCTGGGTTTGATTTAGCCCAGGATTACATGGGTTTTGTCTTGTTCTAGCTCCAGAATATTTTCTGTTTCATTATTTATATATCAGGAAATCAAAAGCATTTTGAAGATCCAGTAGAATTATGTTACAAAAACCTTGATTAAAATTGTGGGCACTGTTAAATTACCAAAGCAAATACAGAACCACTTTTACAGATATCAGGGCTGTGTGCAGGCAGAGAGCGCCGCTCCGGGACCAGGACGACAAGAGCCTGTTAATGGGGGTCTCTATTTCACGTTCCTCGAGTCGACCCGCTCCCTCTCACCTTTTAAATGGGTCGATCTATTAAGCGTTTTAATGAGCTCCGCTGCTGCTGCCAGACAAACGCGGTGCGCACGGCCCATTGCACAATGCCACGACAGAGAACGACGCGCGTAGGACATGAGGAGGCCACGACACGAGCACGTTGATACAAGGCATTAAGTACTGTTATCTACATATGTTTATAGGCCACAAAATAATAGTTTGAATGATTTCTAATAATGTCTGTTATAGCAGGCGGTATTGTAGCTTCTCATTCAGAAGGCCTGGAGGTCACAGTACGGGCTATGCTCTTCGTCGGATCAGCGTGCTTCAGATTAATTGTTGCTGTAATTATGCTTAACAAATTATTAAAGAGCTCGTTACAACGGAGAGGTTTTACTGGAGCACACGTTTAAGTGGGTCTTTAATTAGGCCTTCCTCAAGTTCGTTTGGATCATCAAAGCCCTCCCTCTCCTCACCGCTCTGTTCCGTAACCCACAATCCACCACGGGGCACGGGCCTTCAAGTATGGGAAGCAAAAGTGGAGGCTTTTTCTTGCGGCGCACCGCGTTACATCTGGGCGCTAATCAGTCCGCCTCCATCAATCACTGCTTTACCACCTTCTTCTCCATCACCTCCACGATAACATCCGCCCATTCGCCTGCCCCCCTTTAGCCCGGGCCGTTTTAACATCACTTCACACACACACACACACACACACACACACACACACACACACACACACACACACACACACACACACGCACACACACACACACACACACACACACACACACACACACACACACACACACACACACACACACACACACACTGGACGCATTTAGCAGAGTTCTTATGAGGGGTCTGGGAATTCGAATATTCACTGCTGACACTGTGCAGGCCTGGCTGGTGGCCACCCGCTGAATCTTGGAGAAAAGACCACCTCCTACCTATTCAATAAAGAGGTGTCTATTTTAATTTTTTAGATAACATATAGGATGATGAACGCTGCCTGTTGCGTCTGGAGCCAAGGGCCAAGTTCTGCAAGAAACAATAAGTAAATGTGTGTGTCCATGCTCCACTGTCTTGCATTGGATCATACATTTACAACATAATAAAATGCATATGAATAAAAGAAAAAAAGTGAATGTATTTGTTGAATTATGTCTTTAAAATGTAACTTTAATTTTCCAAATAATGGATAAGAATAAAAACATTTTGTAGGATTTGAATTGCAGCTCCTGTCTTTAAACTTATTTAAATTGATGAAAACGTATAGCAAATATTCAAAACCATAGACCAGAGTCTTGGGCCAACATGCATGCTTTAGACACAATTAAAAAGCACTTGCAACGTGCAATAATAATATAATATATTGTAAAAAGTAATAAGGTAACATGAAAGAACAGCTCAAACTTTTTGGTCAAAATTAAATCGTTTTAATGTCACCCACAAATATTGTTAAACAAATCGCTTTTGAGATGAGATACAGCTCTTGAAAAGTCGATGGAAAAATAGCCAAATCCAATAGTTTATTGGCTGCGAGTATATCCATCGATTTAATGACAGCATTGCGCCTATATTTTACAAATCACTTAACTCCTTAATTAATTCAATCCAAAATAAAATTGAATAAGAAGCAGCTTCATCATGCAACACAAATAATAAAGTCAGTGGCTTAAACCGTATTTTACAGAGTCGATAACGCATTACAGAAACTTCAAGCGCTCCTCAACAACTCCCATTAGCAGAAAGTAACCATGCCATTTTACATCCTCGTCTTCTCCTCTGAACTCGGCATCGTTCAGTCTTTTCCGCAACTTTGTCCCAGACCTGTTTGTGCAGCGCTCGCTGAGCAGTAACTGCCGCTGCACCAGACCTGGCATTTGAACCTCCACGACACACACCGCTTTACCACTGCAGCGCCCACTACATGCAAACGCCTATTGTAATAGTCAAGGTCTTACACAAAGTTCTCTCCAGCGCTCACTCAACTTTAAAGTTAACTCGTGACAGCGTTGGACTTTGGTTCGCGCTGTACACCTTTTCTTTTACGCAGCGACATCATCACTTTTTACTCCCAGACTGATGCGTGATGGAAACAAACTCTGAACACACGCAGTGATAACAGCGACAGGCGAAAGATACAGAAGATGGCATGTTTGAAAAGACAAAAAAAAGAAAGGGATGTTTCACCTACTCGTGGCCAGTTTCCGTGCCCTGCCCTTGGACCTCATGGTGCCAGTCTCTCGTTTGGATTTTTTCTTGGATCTTTTTTTTCCTCTTTTTGTTTTTTCTCTGTCCTTTTTTCTCGGGGTTTTCTCAATCCAAACGCGCTATCTCTCCAGCATTGTCAGTCTGGACACCTTCGCACATGCGCACATATCCCCACCGCCGCCACCGCCAATTCCACTTCGCCAAAAAGTCTGCCGGTGTCCAGAAAAAAAGTTTGCAACGATGAATGACTTTGAGAATCCTGATGTGGGACGAAGGGAAGGAGACACGGACCGAGCGCATGCACACGTCTCCTTTGGTCTCACATTTTCAGACGATCGCAGAGTGAGAAAGTGGGACACGCTGCAAACAGAGGTCCGACCTGGTGCTGATATCGGCTCGTGTGTTCTCTAAAGCCAAGGAAACTTTGGGACTCTAGGGCATGCTAGAAGAGAGACAATGTATTAAAAATGAATCAAATGTATCGTTATTTTTGGATTTGTGAATCAAATTACGTTTTGTGATTTTTAGATTGATCTCTGAATAAAATGTATATTGCATCCATATTTATTTCTTACATGAGATAGAAGCCATTGTTCAGGGTTTGGCCAAAAAAAAAACAAAAACATATAAACATGAATGAAGAGTGCAGTTCATCTTGAGGCACAAAAGTACAACAGTTTATTTTAAATCGATTTTATTTATTTATTATATATTATTTAAGTCCCACTGAGATTACAAATCTCCTTCGTAGGGGAGTCCTGGCTCCATGGGGGGAAGTAATTAAAAAAATTACGCTAAACAAATAATTTCACATTTCACAGTTGACGTCATAGAACAGCATAGAACAGTGGTTCTAATGCGCCTACATTCATCGCAGTTAAAGCTACAGTAGACTTTTTGGAATCTGATCCTTCCCTCCTCCTCAAACCTCTGTGGATTAAACAGTTTTTGATATTTAAACTCAGCCAATCAAGTTTTTTTTTTCATAATCTGGTTTTGAACACAGCCATCCTGCCTCTTTTTCTAAATATTTCTGGACTCCCTTCTCCACAAGAGTTGCTCATGTTTAGATAAATAAAAAGTCTAATGCATTTCAGTTTCTTCACTTGTTAAACTGAATAAAAAAGCCTTTCTTTTTCTCCTTCTTTCTTGAGCACCAACCTGACAGCTCCAACTCCCAAGTTCTTTTTTTTTTCTTTCTCCTCTCCTTCTGCTGACAATTATTAATACCTTAAGTGCTCGGTATTAATGTCTGCCTGCGCGTGAGACGTCTGTGCGTCATTTTCATTTGAAAAAGGACGTTTTTCTTTAACGAATCCAAGTAAAGGTCTAGGAAACAGAGTAAGAGGAACTGGTTTGATCTCAGTGGATGGAATACTGTTGAAATACTTTTTTTCCCAGCCCTTGCATAGACAACGCCACATTTTATAAAAAAGCGTGGCATGCACAGCAAAGTCAATAAAATCACTGCACGTCTGTTGCTATCACATAAACCTTTTATAGAGGGATACTTAGAAAGTGAGTCATGAGCTACCAAGAATTTAAAACAAGCCTTTATGTGTTTTCTCAAAAAAGCAAAAAAGATGCATGAGAAATGAAAAAGAGACAGATAACACAAAAGAAATGTGTATTGCATCTGTTTACGCAAATAATGCTTCTTTGTTACATTGGGAATTGGGGTAGTTAGGTTAATTGCAGGTAATTAGAGACGCATGGGATCACACTGACCTCAGAGAATAAACTTAAGGCAAACAAACAGCTATGTTATGAACCTGAATTATTGATTATCGGTGCGTTCAAGTTGAGTGAGCTCCTGACATCATGCCGTCATTAACATAAAAAGACTGTTTTCTGATGAGACCGGAATAAATCAAAACTTGAGTCCCGATTTAAAACATTTGTAATGTACAATTTATATATATCAAAGTATATTCTGTAACCAAATAACATCCACGACATTTCTGTATCTCCGCCTGTTGCATCTTTACATTTTTTACTTTTTCAAAATCATTCAGTGATGCCATAATCCAGCTGAACGCACAGATTTTCAGTCATTTAACAACACAGCAGTGGCCGTATGTTTTGCTTAGAAGTTATTTTATTGTATCAGTGGGATCTCATGCTGATCTAGACCAATCTATTAGCAGACATACTCTCAGTCATCCAGGACATAGGCTATTCATTAAGGTTTCAAAGAAAGCATAGGAAAACCCACGTCCAAGTGCCTTCTGTGCAAAATAGTAAACTTTTTATTTATTTATTTTATGTTGAAAAGGAGAAATAGCCTGTTGTTAAAGATTGGGAATATTTTCCATGTGTAATTTCAGACTCATGATGTCTACAATGTTCTCAATTACCTAACAAGAACATGATGATCCAGGTTAAATCCACATAAAATACAGCAAACGACCCACAACCAGTCACACACCAGTCACACCTCTCATCCACGGGCCCAAAGGCAGATCTAAGTCCCCAAACTAAATCTAAACTAATATGTGTTCTTGCTAAATGTGCCCATTTAGAAAAGGTTAATACTGATAGGCTCCTTTATTGCGGTTGTAGCACACTCTACCTCTGCGGTAATGACATAAACGCTGCTATTAAGTGGGCTGCGCCTTTACGCACCGCGTCTGAGAGGGTGGCGCGCGGCTCGTAAACAAAAAAAAAATCATCTCATATACACATTCACATAAAGAGAGCGAAAGGGTGGGTTGAGGCGGCGCGCTCAATTACCCTAAATGGAAACCGTTTCATTCACTGCAATAACTCAGCCTCACGTGCTGCACTCTCTCATATCTTATTTATGATGACACACTGGACTCTGTGACAAGGCGGAGCGCGCGCACGTATCCCCAAAGCCACAGGGTTGTAATTATTAAAATATTAATTGAATTTGAGCCCCCCGTGTGCGATAGACTCTTCTTAAATCTTCACAAATGAAATCCCTTTTATTCTGTTCAAGTATCAAAGCCATTCTCATTCTGAGAACTAGTGTCGTGTATGTTTTTATTTATTTATTTTTACAAAGCGGAATAACTGTGCTGGGGTCTGCAGTTGTTAAGGGGTTAAATAAAATAACATCTAATCTGTATTAGGGGGTGCTGCATAGACGAAAAGCGAAAAGGGAGCCCCCAGGCAAAAAGGAAATTACCCGCACCCGCGTGACCTTTGAGCAAAGTAATCAATCAAGTGATCAGTGGGGATATTTATCACCCCTTCTACAAACCAACTGCCTCACGAGCAACGCACAGACGAAGGAAGAGCCTCTGTAATGATAGACTCAGACATTTAAAGTATTATTATTATTATTATTATTATTATTATTATTATTATTGTAAGAAATCACCTTTTTTGTCGTTCTAGGCCTTACGCATTTTACCCACAGTTCTGTCTTTAACCATTCAATACAACATAGTACATAACACATCAGTTCAAATACATTGTAATCATTTGAGTTTATTTTCTCAGTCACAGTTGACCATCTAAGGCCTCGTGTGAGTCCGCTGGGCCCGTGCATCCCGCGCGTGCTGCACCTGTGTGGAGAACTGCTGACCTATTCAAACGCAGTAAACGCCTCCAATCAACAGCAAATGTCATGGAATAAGATTTACGCAAACGAATCCTTCCTCTGCGGTTGCGATTATGAAGAAATTGGTAAAAAAAAAAAAAAAAAAAAAAAAACATTGAATGGTGCTAAATCTCATTCGACATGAGATTAATTCGAGTCGCACGTTAACGTTGCATCAAAAAGTCTTTGTGTGTATGTATATTTATATAAAAAAATAAAAATCAAAGTTATAATAGGCTTTACGTTTTTTTTTAACAAACGCATCTTCGAAGTAAATCCAACGAACAAGGCAAACATGCAAAAGGTTTATTTGCACTACACTTTTTCTTGTCTTTGTTCTTTATCGGTGGAGTTTATAGGTCTTTTCAGATCCTCATTCCATACTTGTCCAGCACATGCTTATTTTATACTAAACTTTTTATCTGATCTATATTTTTTATTTTAATTGCGGTTCCTTGTACTTTTCTGTTGCAAACTTTAATTTCCCCACTGCGGGACAAATAAAGGCTTATCTTAGCTTATTTGATCTAAATTATTTGAACATGAATGGCGTGATAACTATGGATCAAAGACTAAACCTGTATCTTTTCACATTTTGGTGTCAAAATAATTAACAACTGATTAGTAACTGCGAACTAATTTCTGTGGTCTTCATAGAAATACGGCCCAGAGATCATTCAGTAATAAATCCTAAAATGTTTTGTCGTTCTTTGTCGAAAGCTCCTGTCCAAACCTGTTCCCAGAACCGAGCCGAGACGAACCTCTTGGAAATTGTTGATGCTCTACCGCCACCCTGTGGGCATTACTCAGAAATGTTGCTTAGGGAAAGAGAAGTTGAAAAAAAACAAGACAATTGAAAAATCACAAGTGACAAAGAAGTCATCGGGAATCCTCATTGAAATGAATAAAAACACCAACATACCTGCTGCCTTTTGGTGTTTGAAGCATCCAGAGTCTCGCTTAGAGCCCTGCAAGTGAAGCCTAAAGCAGAGAGTAATGTGACTGATTAATAGCCAGAACTGACATGTACAGAAGTAAAGTGCATTTTAACAATCAGCTGCTCCCAGGACCCAGAATGGAAGACCGATAGCAATGCCCACTGGAAACAATTTGTGGAAGCACCATTGAAAGTCCTTGTGTTGGCCCTCGGACATATTTATCTCTGAGAACCACTCGACGTCGGTAATGGGCACATATACTGAAGACACTCATTCATCACTTACACAGACAAGTAATCAATGGGACAGTCAATCCGGTTTATTTATTTCCATTTCCAGTAACAAAAGACAGTGGGATCCTTGTCAGGTTCCCGGTTGCAGAGCAATAAAGGGAAAAATGGGAAGCCTAGGATACAGAAAGTAAAAGTCAATGAAGTATAATGTCTGTACAATAGTGGACTTGATCTTAAACAGAAATCAATATGGTGGATCAAAAGATGGGGTTACGTTGTCAGAGAAAGTTCTATTTGTATGCAAAGAACAATGTGTGGGAAAAAAAAGCAACAGTATTCTTTAATGTCCCTTCAACAGGCGATTCTAGGCCACATCATTATTTTCTTTCATGACAGTATCACCACACGATGATCAAGCTGAACTATTTTGGTCCATAACAGCAGTGTATTTACTGTGGGTTTCTTCTGTGCATTCAGCATGATTCAACTTAACAGTTCTATTTTCTGAGACCTATTTCCCTAGAGATTATATAAGCGAGCAATGGTCACAGAGTCACATGATCCCAACACCTTTATTCAAAGAAAATATTAATTGTTGAGACAAAAATTAAAGTAGGACATAATTATGGTCTTAGTGTGAGGTTGCAATGCCATTATTACCAAACCCCTCTGCTTCTGATCAGTGTCAAGACTTTTTGGCAAAGTGATGTGTTTTTATTTTAAAAAAATTGTACCACAAGAGTGAGGACCCCAGTTTGAGTTGTGCAGTATTGGGATTTTTTTTATAACAAGACACATGATCAACAAGTATTGCCTAATTTCTTTTTATATTTGAAGTGCTTTCTCAAGAATTACATTCACACCAAAAGGACACCCAGAGAAACTGACCAGAAACTGAACCACAAACCTCTCCACCTTCAGTACAATGCATTGTCATTTTCCATAATGCTTGTTTCAATAAAATACTACAATAAAGTTGAAAGGGTGATGTCTCTTCCTAAAGTTTTTTTAAATATAAATCTCAAGAATTCTTTGCACAAGATGTAAAAAAAATGTTTTTTTTTAAATAGAAAAGCTGTGTCACTGAACCTTGTCAGCATCAGAACCTGTGGCTGGATGCATGGACAGGACATGGCATCTTGCCTCCAGTGATTACGTGTGTTGGTTTGTCTCCCCCGACAACATTTACTATCTACCTGATATCTTTATAGCTTCCACTAAATACTTCAAGGTTTTATCACTTCACTCAAGACTGAGGCAATATAATGTTCTTTACAAGAGAGACTGGAAACAGAAGAGTTTAAGTAAATGCAACAATTAATGCTAATGGTAAATGCTAATTATCTTAAATTAAAACAAATATTGCTGTCTGTTATCTGAAAAGATCCGGCTCTTCCTCTCATTCTCCGCTTTCTCTTAGATGTACAGTAGAAGTAGAAGTACCCTCCATTAGCCAGTTATTCAAGGACCTTCACAACTGTCCAAATAAGCCCCCCTTTTCTTAACTTTTATGTTAATATTGGTTCCATCAAAACTGTATCAACACTGTTCTAGAATTGAGGCTTAGCTCATAGCCCATTGGTACCAGCCGGCCCGTGCCTAGGGTTCTAAAAGTTGCAAAGTTGGAGTGATGTTGTGCTTATATTATGCATGTTCTACTTTTAGTATTCTATAGCAAAAATGAAAATACTTCTTAATCTAGTGCAGAATCACTGTATTAGTATAAACCTCTGGCCCTACAACAGGATCTGCAGCTGGTGATGACTATTCTGACAGGGGACTTTAATTTCACAGCACCAACACAAACAGTATAAAACGTCAGTCTTAATTGTTTGCTCTGCATTGAAAAGTATGTTATAAGAAAAAAAAAAATAGGCCACACAGTGAGAGTCAATCAGTTTTTATTTCTAGTATGTTTTGTAACAAGTCAAAGTTCAAGGTGCATAGTCATGAAGTGAGCATGAGCAATGTGATCACAAACATGGACAGACAGCTGGACATTCAGAGGAAGTGGGCCAGGAAAATAGGAGTTTTCTTGTATTCTAATGTCAGTTTGAATTAACTTTCAAAGGTAGGAAAAAAGTAGGAAATTGCTGCTTGGCTCTAATTACTCTATTTTTAGATCAGTGTCAGTATAAAATAAGATTATCGCAGAGTGGGTAAAATTGAAACCAATTGAAAATGTACTAGTGAATAGTAAAGGTTGTTAATCCTTAACTCATGGTCTGTTGGATGATCTTATTTTAGATAAAAATTTTACTGTTCACCTTCTCAAGCATGTGTGAGTATTCCAAACATTGTTTCTTCATATTCTATTCTCCTTTTTGGACAGTGGAGGAGTTAGCTTTACTTTTGGTTGTTGGAATGTGGATTCACTCTTGGCACGGCAGTAAGGGTTAGTCAGGCAAATTATGGAATAGAGTGACAACATATTCTTGTAGTGTACTAGGCCTATAGGTGTTGTAGGTGTTGTGTGTCATTGTAATAGTCTTGTAACACCAGCAGACATGAGACTCTTGGATTGGCAGTATGAGTTTCAGCCGCTCTGGCAGTAAGAACAATACTAACTCAAAGCAACAGTATGGTCATTCCGAGTTCCAATTGTTATATTTACTCTAAAATATTTTAAACCATAATAAATAAATATTTGAATTGAGTTTTTGATAACATCTAGGTAAAAGGTACATTAAAGTCTAAACTTACAATTGCACATCTTCAAATGATTTCAGTTGCAAATAGTCTATTTGTTGCACAAAAGCGATTAGCGAGAATGAGATGCCATACACAATAATCACTTTTTAGCAGAGGTTACATTTAGCTCTAAACTATTTTTCTCCATCTAAATGCCTAGTAAATTTTATATGTCCCATCAGTTAGTGACACTTGTTTAGTTTGCCAGTTACAGTAAACACAAAATGCCACTAGGTGGCAGTAATAGATTTTTTTTACTGTGCCAGATTGCACCACTGCAGAGGAGCACAGAGCAGAACTCAATACTGCAGCAATCACTGCAAACAAGGATAACCTACTACCCATGTTCGTATAAGACAGGTATTTTATAGTTGAACACAAAGAGGAACAGAAAGTACTAAAAAACGTTTTTCAAATCCTGATTATGTTGTCATGGTTGTCACCCATGTTTTAAATGTACACAGTATTTCATGTATCTATCTACAGTCAGACGTGGTTAAAAATTTAGCCTTAAACCAGAAAAAAGTTAGATTGAATGACTTGTATCTGACTTTCCTAGAAACACCCCTTTCCCTGGACAAGGATCAATGAGCCCAAGGTTTTCTCAGAGAGACACCTTCATCTCCTGTAAAACTGTAGGGCATGTTTGATGGGTCTGTTAAGATAATAGACACACATGAAGACATAAGAAGAAAACATTTGTTACCAGACACAGGGACCTGTTGTGGCCTTATTAGTTAGGGTTGTGCATCACAGTCTCTACAGGAAAACAAAATCATTTAGATCTGCTTTGCTAAGATGACGTGCAACAACAGAGAACCCCACTTCATGATATTGCTTTTCCCTTTAAGGAAGTCTTGTGTCTGAATACAGCTTCCTTATAACATTAACAGCATCAAGGTTATAATGTCACTGTGCAGTGACAGTCTTAGTAGGTATTACAGACTTTCATTTCATTGCACTCAAACAGGAGCACATAGGACAAAGTCTAGACCTTAATACCATTACCCCATTATTAAATTTCCATTTGTAGTATGTACAATGTACCATGAAAACGGTTTCTCAGGTTCTAGCTGTCAATATTTTTCCAAAGTACCTCTGACGAAAAAAAGTAAAGTAATTTAAATGTAAATTGACCTGAAAGAAGAAGTCAAAATGTATCTAAAGCCCCAGTCCAGTATCTTTACTTGTGTAAATGGAGACTATTACTCCACTGTACAACACAAACCCAATATATGAGTAACAGTAGTTACCTCCTCACTTTTCCTCACTTGTAAGTCGCTTTGGATAAAAGCGTCTGCTAAATGACTAAATGTAAATGTAAATGTACAGTAGTATAACTCTGTAGACACACACAATGGACAGTGCTGTGGACAGATAGAGGTTCAGTCAGTGCCATAAAACAGATTATTGCATAATCTGTCTTATTGCTTCCTTTGAAAGCGGGACGGGAAATACACTCCAGTATCAAAGTAGCAGGCAGATAGAAGTGAACAGTTAAAAACAACAAAACAGAAAGTAAAAGTAGAAAGTAGCTTTCTACCGGGCAGACCCTTAAAATGGTCAAATATGAAGAAATGATAATGGGTACAAAGCTCCTTTCATTCTGTGCGGCCACTTTGAGCAGAGGCAAAGTGCTGCATTGTTTGTTTGCAAGGCCAGTCTGCTTTGTCAAAGGGGCTTTTAATGCACGACCATGTGACACATGGTGTGAAGCATCCAACTGTCACAGCCATCCCACCTACAGTATGTGGTAGTGCATGACAGTTCAAATCAGCCTGCTTCACATTCTGGGACTAGTTGAGTTTCAACTGAGTTTCATCTGTCATTGTAAAAAAAAAACTTTCATATTTCTGGATCTCTGTAACACGTATTATAAAAATAAAATCTGAATCTAAATGAACTGGTGATGGTATGGATTTTAGTTAGTGACATGGAGCAAGGACACTTTGCAAACTGGACAGTGGAGTCTTTAACCCATTGGGTTATACACATTCATCTGGTGATAAACATAACACATAACCATTCTTGTCAGTTAAGTTTTTTCTTTAAATTCTTAATAAAGTCATCTAATTCTGAACCAGTGTTACTTAGACAGATTCAACAGGCTTTGAGCTGCAAACCTGCACATGTGGCTGTATTACTATGATTTCTGTGGAAATGCTGAAAGAAAAAGTGCTAACTTCAGCTGTATTTAACACTTATTAATGTAGTTGCTTTACTGTAAAAGTGGCTCTGCCCTATACATAGTTAAAGGGGTGGGTTTTTAAGTAAGACAGTACTTCATTCAGTGAGGAGTACATGAAAATATGGAATCTTATGAATTTATACAGGCATGTTTCTGTCTGAGTTGTGGTGCAAAGGTATATAATGTAAAATCCGTACATGCTAAAAATGCATTGGTTATTAGTTAGAAGCAGCATGGTTAAATTCATTCCTTTCAATAGAGAGCTAGGGAGTCTGAGGATTGTTCTCAGGTATTGGGTTGATGTTTTTTATACATTTTCCTTTGTTTTTTTTTTCCTCCCACCAGCAAAAGCAAAACAGGCAACTGTGTTTTATCTAAAGCAAACAAAACTGTGCCGGACTGGATCCTTCAGTCACATTAGTAAGCCCAATGTTTTTGCTGTCATCAAAAACATTTTGGAACAAATCTTTGTATAAGTGACTCAAACATGAACCCTGTAGTAAACATGTAACTTGAAGTTTAGGTTTGGCAGTAGAGATGGTTTGGTCAAAACAGAGAGAAATGATAATAGCAGGAGCAGCACATTACATTGCCTTGTGCCGTCTGCTTTATAAATTTAAAATCTCAGCTTTAAATAGTTAAAAAGGAGCTTTCTTATTTATTTATTTAGTTATTTTTTCACTGTAAAAACTGCTTATTATTATAAATTTGCCTGTAATCTTAGTTCAAAACTAAAGCGTGCTAGCAGTTTTGTGCTGTTCCTTAGTCAACAATATGGCAGTTCAAGGATTATGGGAATCATTTATGGCATCACAATGTTTGCTCACTGTTTAGGTTTGTTTGTGTCCAGGTTTTGTCAAAGACATTGTCAGAATTTCTGTTAATTTTCTGTTAATTTTTGTTAATTTTCTGTTAGAATGAAATCTGCTCAACAACCATCGGGCTGTCTAATATGTTGAAGTGACCCAGCCCTATCGGCACACATCTCACACAAACCTCAAGCATGATTAAAAAATAAGTATACATTTACATATTGTATTTGTTAGCCGCTAGTTAGATAAAACAGTCCTCTGATAACAGCATTTCCTCTGTAGAAGTGTACATCTGTCTAACATATATACAGTTATACAGACGTACTTTACTTTGCATTGGTTTATGCCTTTGGTGTCCCTTTGTTTTCAGCTTTGGCTCCTGAAAGTCCATTTTCTGTGTTGTCATTCCCTGACGAGCCCACCAGGCACTCTTTACTGCAGGAGACAGACAAAGCAATTGTGAAAAAGAAAAGAAAATCCAACACGGTTTAAATCTAGAATTAACTGACTACGCTTTAGAATACAAAATGATGATCTACAAACCCAATTCCGAAAAAAAGTTGTGATACTGTGTAACAAAAACAGAATGCAAAGATTTGCAAATCTAATAAAACCCAAGCCTCTCTCATTGAACCCCTTAAAAGGTCCTCGAGTAAGGGCGCCGCCATACGGCGATATACAGCAATATACCGCTGTCCACCAGAGGGCAGGCTGCAAAAGTGGAAATATACTGAGAAATCCAATGGTGAATTTACAAGTGTAAAAATCATGTTTACAGCCTGGTACAAAAGATGGCTCTGGTCTCTAGAGCTAAGTTTATGTGAACTAAAAACTATTCGTTTTGCTAAGCAGTAAAAGCCGAAAAGCCCGGATGGAACCGCCATTTTATTCCTGTGTGGTACCAACAATATCGGTGATTAGGGGAGCAATGGATGAATGGATGAGCCATTAAATTATACAGTCATTGATAAAAACATATTTTACTCACAATAGAACACAATAGAACATATACAATATACTGTATCAGGTGTTGAAACTCTTTCCAAGACTTTCCAATTGCCTCAGTCCATTTCAAATGAGCTTGGGCCCAGAGAAGACAGTGGTGTTTCTGGATTGTGTTTACATGGCTTCTTCTTTGCATGCTACAGCCCTAACTTGTATTTTCGGACGACACAGAACTGTGTTTATAGACAAATACAACCTGAGCCCATGCAGTGTTTTCCAGAACATAACTATTTTTATTGCAGTGTCACTTGTGGACCTGAAGATGAACATCCAAGTGTATCCAAGACTCTGCCTTTCTGAAAAAAAACCTGATATGTTGTTTATGTTTTATCATGAATAAAGTAGGTTTTTATGAGAATTGCAAAGCATTGCATTCGGTTTGAATATGAATATTTCAAAATGTCTAGCCGAGTTTAAAGAAAATAGTCATTTAATGAGCAGTGTTTAAAGATGTGTACTATTCATTGGTGGTTCTGATCAAAGAATGTCTTTAAGTGAATCAGTGGGCAGCGGTTTACTTACTTCTTCTCATCTCCCTTCAGCAGAAAGTGAACAACCAAAGCTTTTATGACCATAATGATAATAACCAAGCCAATGACTCCACCCAGCACTGAGACAATAATAACTGTCAAGGTATTGTCAATCTCCTTTACTGAAACAAGAGGGAAAGACAAAATGGAAGGCAGAAAAACAACAACAATTAAAGTTATGGTATCATTATTAAAGGCGGGACTACAAATGTAAAGCATTGAAAATCCAAAATATATAACATATTCAAAACAGAAGGAATGTACACATTGGTATAAAGATAGCTAGTGTGCCCTAAATGAATAGTTCTTTTCCAGTTTTACACCAGTAAACCAGGTCACTGAAAAATGCTACTATACTGCATGTGTCACTTACTTTGGTCCACTACTTTCAGCGTGATGATGGCGCTGTGGTTGCGAAACTTCTCTTTTTCGTTCTTTGCAAAGCAGATATATTCCCCCTCATCCTCAAAGGTGATGTTATACAACAGGATCGAAATGTTGTTAGTTTTGGATGAACCAGCAAAGACCAAACGGTCATGATAGATCTTAACACTGGGTTCCACCCCTTCATTTGGAATAATCGCATTACAGAGCTACAAGACGACACACATATTATGTTATTGCATTAACAGTGCAATCAACTCATTTCATTGGTATGAGTTAAAGAAATATTTGCAGGACTTAACCATGATCATGGTGCCATTGTTATTATAATGCCAATTAAAGTAGAGATTTTTGATGCCAATGCAGGAGGTGTAAGTGCAGGGGAGCAGAACTGTGGAGCCATTCATTGCTTCAATTGTGGGAAATTTTCCTGTTGACACTTCCAATCCACCAACACTCCATACACCTTAAAGCAAAAAGAGAGAGTTGTAAAAATAATATACCTTTTCGTAGCCTTTGTACCATTGATATAATCAACTATCATCTTTGGACATTCTGTTATTCAGCACTGTTTTTTCAGCACTACCTTTTACCTTTACATGGTCTCAGCATTTGGACAAGCTAGAAGTCAAATCCAAGTGCAGTCTGCATCCTGACCTTGTTGCATGACAGGAAAACACACACATAAAAGGTCTCATGTTGCATTGCTTTGGGTACTACTGCATGGGTTGTGGTGTTTTGCAGTAACAGCTGGTGTAAGTGTCACACACTTGGGGCCTATTTTTAAAAGCTCATCCCGCACGCCGATCTGCTCTGGATCACATTGCACTTTTACATGGTGCAAACCGTGTCGGAGCACTTGGATGACTTTGTAGCTGTGAAGGAGTTCAATGTATGCTGAAATTTGAATGCCAACTAATTTACTAAACAGTGAAAGTATGGGTGCTAATTTTGTGAAATTTCTATTTAGTGAGACCTATTCTTAACAAAAGGCACTACAGCTGACAATAACCACACAGAAATTTTAGTTTACTGTTTTGTAGAGAAGACTTAGTTTGGTATCTAAAAAGACAGAGATTTGGTTGTTTATGCATTATTTAATTCATCGTAAAAATGTTTATTTTAAACTTAAACAAAAAAAACTTTCAGGATTCAAATACTCTAAAAGGCACTAAGGGAATATGCTTATTAAATGCCCGCGATAAGCATTGTCTACTATGGAAAGGACACAAAATATTGACTAGAATTTTTTGGTAAAAAAAAAAACCTCAGAAAAGTCATAAAATGGCAATCTGGCCATGATATATTTTTATAAAGTAGCTCAGTTGAAATCTTACGATGTTTTGAATACTTTTTATAGACCGTGCAGGTAGTTATTTTCTGTGTAATTTCTGTGTAGCTTAGGGTGTATACATTTTCATTTCTACCCTGCTCTTGTTCTCTTCTATCCTTCTGGCTTGATATCTTTACTTCCCTCCTGATTTAATTCTGATACCTGATATTGTTTTACGTTGCACACTTCCCAGTAGTTTTCCAGTCGATGCTTTTAAAAACTGCTCAACAGAGACAATAACTAAATTAGTAATTTGAAACATTAGGCTGCAAACATCCCAGCAAAATATCTGTATGCTACGTTTTGGATTGCATTTTATCCAAATGGAGTAGGTGACCCTATGTAGAAATGTAGGTTTGCTTTTGACATTGGTGGGGAAATTGACAATTCAATTGCCCATGAGGCTGAACCCACTTATACATTTAGAGTAGTGTATGATATGCTAAATATAATCTGAATCCCATTTTTGTGTATATAAATTTATTTAAATATTGAGCAAGTCAGAACTAGAACTGAATTGTAATGTAAGATTTTCTAAATGGACGTATGGATTTTTAGATATTTTGTTCATTATCCATGTCCATTGCACAAACCTATTACTACATGTAATGGAAGGTAATGGATAGAATTAATAATGTATGTCATTTAAATGGTTGTTAGGACAATATGATCTGAAAGCTATTATCAGTTAAGCCAAATCTTATATTATTAGTGTAACATCAAAGTTGTTTTCTGGCAGCTGTCTTTGCCATAAACCACCCTCTAACTCTGCGAGCAAACTAATGCATGCTTCCCACCGTTCTATGAAGAGGAACAGCCTGTATGTGCTTTCAACATTGCCCCCCAGGAACTGTAACAACTTGTTTTATTGTATTTTAGTTGGATAGAATGGACAAACCAGGAATATGTTATTCACAACAGAAGAATCATTTAGATAAGTGTCCCCCTTCATGTCCAGAAATAAACTTCACACCCCCTTGTTCTACACCTCTACTATCATTTTATTCCTCCACCATTCACCCTGGAACTCTCCAGTCCCAGCAGCTATCTGCGTGTGCGTGTTCAAATTATTTGTGTGTACATGCTTAGTACACGATATTTTTAGCTCCACTATCAAGTATCTCTTCGTCCCAGTTGGGAAACATCAATATCTGAATCGGGAGACCAAATGGAAGGAAAGACATCTGACTGTGTGTGTTCAAATATGCCGCGTGTGTGTCCTTGGTTGACTGTCAAGGTGAGGCTTATTTTTAAATAGGCCAGAGATTGAGGGGTTAATGTATTTCAGTGTAAATCCATAGAGAACTGTCTGAGGACACCATCACCTCGTAGAGAGAGATCTAAAGAGAAAGAGTGAAGACGAGATAGATCGTTTTTTTGTTTCGTACAGCCACAAACTCAGAGACAGGTCAGGGTTTCAAGATTGATAAAGGATAAAAAGGGAGTTATGGTTGTGCTTGTGTATGTGTTAGATGGAGAGGGTCATAATGGTGACGGCTGGGGAGCTACGGGTCAGGAAAGTGCAATGTCCTCTTCAAGGTGAATGGCCAAAGCCACTAATTAGTTGAATTAACAGCTGTGGGCGTCAGCGAATAATGTGGTGTTAAATTAAGACAGCACATTAATAGTAGGAAGCCAGGAAAATACACAAGTCTGCCTCTCTATTTATTCAGCTATTTCCTATATCCTAGAATGGCCCAGTTTTAAATAGTTTTTTTTTGGTCATTTTATATAGTCTCCCACTGGGCACGGTGGACACAAGGCTATATTGCTGCAGAAACGTGGCCCAGATTTGATTCTATGCTTTATGTGTAAACTGGGAATCATGTGTGAATGTGTTTACAGGAAAAATAAATCTGGATTTAAAAAACATATTGTATTATATGTAGTATTGTCTGTTCACACTGACACCTTTAAGGCTTATTTAGTTGCCAAACAATTGTAGGGAGCACAGAACAGCATTTATTATCAGTGTATAGAAGCTACTTTTCTACGTCTTTGGGTCATTTTGAGGCCACAGGGAGGCTTATTAGATGACAGTGGACTGTCAAAGGCTTTGCTAATTAATGGGAAACTCCATAATGAAATGTACTCCTATCTAGTGTCCCGATGGGAAATAGCCATTTTAATAGCCACTTCCTTAAAAGTATAAAACAGTCAGAAGGAAATACACATGATTGGATACAAGACGATATTATAGTGCTACAATATTCAAAGGTATACAGTACTATACTATACTTTACTATACAGTCCATGACATGCAATACCACCAGCAATACTGAGGTATACACCAATAGCATAGTATAGTATAGTATAGTATAGTATAGTATAGTATAGTATAGTATAGTAGTATAGTATAGTATAGTATGGTGTATAGTAGTGTAGTTTAGTATAGAACTGAAAAAAAAAATAGAAAGTGTAGTGTGGTTAGAATAGAAAAGAAAAGAAAATAATTTTGACATGTTTTGTAAAAGGTAGTCCATGATAATAATCATTGTTCAACTGGCCCTTAATTTGCATGAGTTAAACAATACTATTTAAGAATTAAAAAGTGCCTGTATTTCTTTCAAAATACATAGCGACTTTATCAACGGACCTTGAGAGTCATAAAGTACTAAAAATGATCTTTGAAGGGGTCATCTAAAAGAACACTTACCAAATGTGGCAGCAACCCGGGTTTGATTTAGGCTCAGGTCCTTTTGCTTAATGTCATTCCCTCCTCTTACCTTGTATCCTGTCTGTATACACTGTCTCTATAAAGGCAGGAAAATTCAAAACAATAACATAGAAATCCTATAGATCGAGCCCACATTCTACAACCTAAGACAATTCATCATAACTAAAAAAAATACCTTGTGTTCAGTTGACAAAGCTGTAAAGTACAACACAAGTAGTGCCCTATAAATAAAGAGCCAGTAAATCATACTAAATCATGGACCCTTGTTACACAAGCCTCTCCTCTATTGCCCTCATTCTCACTTTTTAAACCACCAGGTGTAAGCCTCCAGGTGCATAGGCCTTTAGAGCTGAACAAGGGCACTTTGGACAACACTGAACTCTGTGGAACAGGAAAAGTTAGTTTTAAAAAGGAAGCTATAGCAGATAAATTGAAAGATTATAATGAAAGTTTTGTAAAAAGTACCAATAATGAAATTAAAAAAACACATATTGATGGAACAACAACATATTGATCCACGTATTGATCATGTTAATGTGTCCCAAAGCTACGTATGTTATGCATATCAAAAGAGTAAACTGGTGGGACATTTGAGAGAGTGGGGGGCAACATCGGGAACAACAACAAACATAGGAAGTGTTTAAGCAAGTCACCACTGCACCACTACGTCACTATCAGTAATTCAACAGAAAAACACTGAAAAGTGATGACTAATGCTTTTTCCTTGTTATTCATTTTACTCCACACCCTTGTAAGGACATTTGAGAAGAGGCTGTAAACATGAAGCTCCTAAATATAAAGTATTTCAATCCATGCCCATGTTCAGATCACTAAAGTTAGCTGTTTCTGACCTTGATTGTCTCTGTAAAGCAACAAGTAACCCCACATATCCCCAACCTTCAATAGTATAATATGTTTTAATGGTACAAAAGTTAGGGAACAATTTTATTATGAACCAGGTTGAGATGAGACTCGATAGAGCAGAGAGATTCCAAGTGAAGTGAAAAATTATAATGATGCAAGACTTGCTTTACTTTGGTGTCATGTACGCAGCTCAGCAAATCAAGTTGTACTCACCCAGTAACAGTGCCACTGCCAGACCAGCATGAAGTAGATCCCCAGATCTAAGTCGACCAGAGACACTCGAACTGGTGCTGTCCGCTGCCGCCATGACACCACCTGTATGTCTGTCCTTATATCACTCTGTCCGTCTTTGAGAACAGTAGGTTAGTTTGTCAATCGGCCTCTTTGCTCAGTCCAGTTTAGCCAGATCTAAATGTGTGAGGACTTTTGACTGTGCAGCTAAAGACAGAAGTCCTGCTCACTCCCTCCCTTGCCTCAGCTGCACTGTCCCAAGATTAAACAGCAATGAGAGAGAAGGAGGAATTCTTGGCTTTCCCCTGTCCAGTCTCTGCAGCTCTCTAGAAAAAAAAAAGCTAACAAAAAAGACTTTATGCTGCGTCCTTTTTCTGTCTGTGTTACTGTCTTCCAGGCTGTCTGATGATCATCCAGTAAGGCAAAAGGCAGAGGGCTGCTGTTGTAGCAGGGTAGCAGCAGCTGCAGCCAGGCAGACAGGCTGGCTAGCAGTCCCCACACAGTGAGACATAGAGAGGCACGCAGAGATGCTAAAGCACAGCCAGCAGTGAGGCACAGAAGCAAAGTCTCCAGCCGGCTCCAGGAGAAACGAGCTACTGCAGAGGTAGAGTGAGAGAAGGAGGGAGAGAGTGGGGTGGGGAGGAGGGGAGTGTGGGGTGTTAGTGCTGCCACACACACATACAGTATGGCTGAGTCAGCCTTACTCAAGACAGACTCATGGTCAGACATGGGGTTATTGCTTTGCCGCTTTGCCTATATCACAACTCCGTTCTGTTAGACACATTACTAGAAGCTCACGCAGCCTGAAAGATCTCAAAAAACATCTAATGTAGAAGGACAGTTTTTTGACTCAGGATAAAGTTGGGGGGAAAAAAAGAAACTAATCTAGTCTGGAAAACTAATCCTAAGAAGCTTAACAATATTTGGGTAATATTAGTGATTTAATGCTGCTTGGAACTTTAATATTATTTTGTCATACCAATTAAATCATTACTTATGACTAAAACTTAAAATTGATTTCGGGAAATGTTTGACAACCTTGTTTACTCCTCTTTCATGAAGTCAATCTGTTACCAATAAAATACATGTTCAATAAGCTAGGATAATACTGGTTAGTTTTTATCAAGATGTTTGCAAGTGACTGTTCTCACTCTACATAATTTAAACCCCTACACTGACATAATCTTCAGGTAGGGCTGATATATTCTTCAATGGTTCATTTTAAACTAGTCACTCTCATGTGAATGACTTTAGTGTGAACAGAATCCATCCTGAGTATCCTGTAGACACGATATAATAACTTGTCCTTCACACTTCAGAGACTAATGCCTTACCCTGTGCACTTTACCCAAGCATAGGATACATTTATAGTCCCATCTCAGCCTTCAACACAACCCAGTGACAGTTGGCAAAGTTCACAAACTCAATGCACAGCCTGACCCTCACTAGATTCATGTCTTCCTTCCTAGTCGACTGCTGTCATCATGATAATCTGAGCCTTGTACTGTATACCGACTACAAACTGTGCCTTTTGATCTTTAACTATTGCGTACATACAAATCTACATTGATAAATATTTCTATATTCAAAGAAACAATGCTCCCAGTAACATGGGTATCTCATTTTTGCAAATGACAGAGTTGTGGTGTTTCTGGTACGACATCAAGTTTAATCAAATTAAACACAAGAACTCGTCAAACAATGGTGGAACAAACAAAAGACTAGCTTGTAGGTATTTAACTCCTTATATATTTCCATATGTATTGTGTGAGCTCCAAAAGTTAGGTTTGTTGTCAGTATTTTGTCTGCATTGAGCAAAATGTATATCATGAATAAAAGAAAAACCTACACTAAATAGTACCTGTCCCTGTGTTAAAGACATTAGTTATAAATAACATACATACTGTACATTTTGCAATAATAAAAAAGAAAAGTTTTTGGGATTCTACTGATCTCAAGAACAGTAGAATGCCTTTTTTTGTATTTACAGTGATGTACTATTTTAACTTTTACAGGTATTTACTATTGTTATTTAATAGTGTGCAATCATTGTACCTGTTTTTAGTTTGATCCCTGACTGATTTAAGTGACATTATTTTGATGCTACACAGACATCTTTGATATTTTGGCAATTCTTTCGTTACAGTTTTGCTTCACACTACACACCTAATTAATTAATACCACACTTTCTTTGGACAACTCGGCATAACAAAATATCTTTTGATTTTTTAAATGGCTTTGCAGCGCTGGTCTCCCTGAGGGCTTTGGGACTTTGTTAAAGTACACTCTATTATCTCACAGCCTTTCTTAATTAGGATTCAGCTGTTTTAAAATAAAACAAACTAATACTAATCTAATGTTATTTTGATTCCTAATATTCTCTGTGTTCCTGTTCTTTCTCCTCCCTCCAAACAGACATGATGGATGTTTGACCTCATCAACATGTACGCACATACACGCACATGTTGTCAGGTGATTCGTCTCTTGGTTTCAGATGTCATTTCAAGGTTCAAGTGTGGGTGTGTTGGGGCAGGAACAGATAGTGTGCCACATATGGTGCATTCAAAAGGCAAATTTAAAACGACTTCAGCTCTTGTACTTAATTGCGCAGCCATTACGAAGGGGACAGTGATGGGTAAACACAACTATTTTGCATGCATGCACGTGTCTTAGCATAATAGAAATAGTGCGCACACACATGCCCTTGAGTGCTGACCTTGGATGATGTGTGTGTGCGTGTGAGGAAGGCAGAGCATAACACTGAGGACATTACACTGATGAGAGGAGGACGTTAGGGACTGGTGGTGGTGGTGTGTGCAAAAGGGGGGTAAGGGTGACAGAAAAGGGAAGGTCAAGGAAAGGAAAGGTGGGATAGAGTAGGTAAGCCTGAGACAAAGTAATTTGCCTTAGAACCATAGAACACAAGTGTAAGTAACTATTTTTTTATTTAACCTTTATTTAACCAGGAAAGTCCCACTGAGATTACAAATCTCTTTTGCAGGGGAGTCCTGGCCCCATGTGTGTTTGGGGGGGGGACTATTGTACATGTTTTTGTTGGTAGGGGAAACCGGAGTACCCGGAGGAAACCTACACAGACACAGGGAGAACATGCAAACTCCACACAGAAAGGCCCTGCCCTGGATGGGGTCGAACCAAGGACCTTCTTGCTGTGAGGCAGGAGCACTAACCACTCTGCCACTGTGCCGCCAAATCTATCTTAGATTCTTAGTCCTTAGTCCTATCTTGGCGAGAGGACCAAAACAATGTCCAAATTTTGACTGGAGTTTCTTAAAAGATTATAGTCTAAAATTATTAAATATTTATACATACAGAACAGACCTCTCTCTTATGCAACACTTTTAAAATGTTTCATGCCATTTCCAATATAAACAGCATAGCATTATGCATTTACGCCCTAAGCACTCCACAATGTCGCTTGGGCTCACAAAAAACTGATTGACTGGATGGTCTCAATAGTAGCAGTAGTATGGATTGTAATGTATACATTTATTCAATACATTTTTTGTGGATCTTAAATATTATGGCACAAGTAAAAAAAAAAGTAAATTCTCACCAACCACATACTGTAATACAATACAAAAAGTATACAGTCAAACCTTTTTTCACAAAAGGAGATATAATAAGGGCTTAGAGCAAGGGCTACATTAGAACATAGGAGTCTCGTGGAGGGCCGGGCCAACACTTTGAACTCACTTATGCTTAATAAGAACACGTAGTTTAAAGTTTAAACTTATTTTTGATCTGGTTTTGTATAATAAGCTAAGTCTTGAATGGCAGACCACTCATTCCAACATTTTTACTAATCTTTTATAAGGTGTAGTATTATATTACATTTGTAAAAGGAACTCATTACTATTATACTACTTACTATACTAATACTTATTTTACTACATTTTACTAAAACAATGTAGCAAGGTAAAGTACTTTATTCACTGCTGACTGATTTAGTTCTGTCTGGTATTCAGTCTTTTGTTTCTCACGTCTTGATTGTACAATAGCACAAATGTCATAGTAGAAAATTTGTGGATGGTTTCACAATTAAAAATGGTGTAAAATAGAGAGAAGAGCAGAAGAGATGAGTTGAGGTGGGATTCATTGGAGGGCGGAGGGAATGGAGGATCTGTTTCTGGGACAGTCAAAGCTCAGCTGTGAAATGCTGCAGTGAAGCCACGCCGCCTGATGTATGAACCTTTACAGATTGGACCACTAATAAAACACCTGACTCTCATCCCATCCACCAGATTCACCTCCCACTCCCATTAACCTTTGTCTCACTCAACACTTCAACCTGCTCTCTTTCTCCTCCCTCTCCCTGCCCCGATCCCTCTCCTCCTCACTCCCTCTCTCTGCACCAGCCGGTGAGTGAGCAGATTTCACAGAGCATCCCGAGTGCAGCAGGACAAGTGTGTTGGGCCCTTTTGTCATCTGTCCTATCTCGTTTTTCTAATTTCACTTCTTTCACTATCAGTTGTTTTACTTATTGCCTTCATTTACGTCATGTGACTCTTTTCCGTCCTCTGTATTTTGTTCTTTTTTTTTTTTTCCTTTTTATATCGGTGTCTGGCCTGTCCCATGTCAGGTTTATCCTGCTTTTGGCATTTATTTATTTATTAACTTTTATATGTGTCGAGGAACTGGAAACGTCTAAAAGGTGAGTTTTATACCTACAGTTAGGCCTACGTAGAGCTGCAGCTGCTTTGTAAGTTGTACAGCAAGGTCTATATAATATTAATTTCAGAATGCAAAGTTTGATCTTGTTATAGCAACAAAATATATTTTACTAAACAGTTTGTAAATGACTGGAAAACATTGACATTGTTCATTTTTTTTAGTTTTTGGACAGAGGTTGAATTGTAAATCCTTCATGATGATGCAGTCATGGTGTGGCAGCCTTTACTTTTACTTTTTTAATGTATTTAATAAGCTTTTCAGGAAAGCTATTTTAATACAACAAATATATTTTTGCATAGGACCCTAGTGTTTTTGTTCTTTCAGTCCCTGTTCATTTGAAAATCATACATGTCACTGTTGGTAACCGCGCTGTGACAGGTGGATAAGTTGGGGTAATGTGTCAATATAGTTGTGCTCTGTGGTATGCATCAGATTTTTTTTTTTACTCATTTATGATGGCTATGGTTAGTGCTGCACAACTTCCATGTGAAGAAAATCTGAGTCGGCCTGCCTCATCATTAACTCTATAGAGCTGATAAGGCAATCCAGTAGACATCACTAACCTTATGTACCCCAAGAGCTTAGTAGGGGAAGGAGGTCAAATTAGTGTTTTTGTTGTTTCAGAGCAGTATTCCTTCTTGTGTGAGCATTTACCCAGTGGGCATTAGTGTTTGGTTTTTAATACTATCTTTAGTAGTTCTGTTGTATTATGGCTCCTTTTATGATTGTTGGTTTCTAAAAATGTCCACTGTGCAATAATATTGCTTTACCAGAGGTACTACACGGATTACACTGTAGAGTTTAAATATCCTTAAAGCTGTGTAAAACATTACAACAGAATTCATTACAACTTATGTCTCACTATACTGTATAGGGTTTTGTGTTAAAACATTGCACCATGAGAATGGAGGGTGTTTGGCTGAAAATAAATACCAAAGTCACCTCTGATTAATTCTCAGTGGAGCTCCCTTAGGTTGAGATCACAGTACAGCTTGGCTCTCCGGGTTTGAAAATGGTTACAGTTAATTTCCAGGAGAAAAAACACTGTGGTAACATTTTAGACAATGCTTATTTGGGCATTCCTTTGGTTGTTCTGGTTTTGACCTTGTGATACATTAATGAAGCATTATCTACTGTGAAATGATAGAAACCCTGGAATATGATACCACTCCTCTGCACTTCACCCTCTCGTTTCACAGTAAAGACTTTATAAAGACATAAGCAGAGAAAAAACATATCCAGACATAAAAAAGTGAAGCTCAAATCATTGGTTCGAGGAGCATTAATTGTGCATAGGGAATCTGTCCAGGGAAAAGTGTGATTCTCGGGTTGTTAGTGGCACATTCATAAATAATGAAACACATATTTGGTGAATTTCTCCAGGAAACACACCAAGAAGACCCAATGTCTTTTTGGAAGCTTGCTGTCAGTGTAATAATACTATACTATATCAATGGAGCATAAATATATTCTAATTCCTCTAATTTAAAAAGGAAAGTGGTGTCAATCCTATCACAAATACACACCAAACTTTCTTCTGTGTGTATGTCATAGTGCACAAATGGTCTGTCCAAAATGTCCTATGCACAACCATGTACTGCTAACTGTAATGATCAAGGATGGGCACAAATAATTGAAAAATACACAATACACTTACATTTTATTCTAGATTATTTTTATTTAAAATAGATAATGCTGAAATATATGAAATACTGCTTCTAAAGAGGCAGCATAGTGCCAGTATTGGTTTGGTGTTTACTAACACAAGTGACACATGTACAACTATTCAGGGCAAATATACAGTATCATGGAAAACAAATAGTATAGACCAGGGGTCCTCAACTTAAATCGGTTAAGGTCCGCTGAGTAAACATTTTTAACCGTGAGGTGTACGAAAAAAATTTACTAAAATAAAATATAGCCTACTTTTATTAAGTTAAATCTCATTTTATTTAGTCCACACCTACAGCCTCTTGAACAATGAGGAGATAAATGTAGGTATACACTGTCCTCTGTCTGTATCTTCTCCTTTGTTTACATGAGGAAGGATGTTTTATTAACATTATCCTGAAATCCTGGTATTTGTGTGAGAACATTTTAAATACAATCAATTCAAAATATTTGTTAAAGAAAGGTGCAATCATAATTAATCTCTTCCTGTAGTCATTCTTCGGAGGACAGCAGGGACAAGAAAACATGCGTTAAGCAATTAAGCATTAGTTGTTGCGACTAACTGGCCACTGTCCAGGGTGTACCCCGCCTCAGGCCCAAAGCTGCTGGGATAGGCTCCAGTCACCCGTGACCCCTAACGGGACTAAGCGGTAGAAAATGAATGAATGTTGCAAATAACTAAAATGTTACTGTTCAATTGCACCAGGTTCATCTTAAACATGTCCACAATCAGAATAAAAATATTTATTTCCCGTGTGGGGTAACATTTTAATTAAATGCTTAGGATTACTTCTGTAACAGCATTTAGGATTCACACCGAAACTTAACACTAAGGCAGACGTATTTGTCACTCAACTCCAAAAACTCTTTTACAAATTTTCATATTTTTACTCACCCAAATGAACATATGTTAGGTTCAAATGAGCGTGAATAGCACAAGCTAATTACTTGCATCAATTACGAGTTTAAATGAGGTCAAATATGCGAGACAAACGAGTCAAGTATCTTATGACAGAATAAAGAAGCTAACAGACAAATCCCCTCTGAGCTAGAGTCTTTTTTAATCCTAACATGATAACTGTCCAGTCCTGGTTCAGTTCTGGATTCATTCTCTGATTATCACATCAGCCTGGACTGAAGGATAAAGTGGTCTCATTCAGCTTTGACATGGAGCTTAGGAGCTCTACTTTTCTGATCAAATAAACGTCCCTCTCCGTCCAGAACATCAGTGAATCTCTGCAAATATTTTTTTTCCATCGCAGCGCGAACAGACCCTGATGCACAACTTTTTCACTGTGGTCTCATTTTTAACTCATTTATCAAGCCATGTTAAAGTTGTTGAATCTGCCGCTGCATTGCACTGTCCGTAACCATAGTAACCTGAGGACCCACGTGTGTGTAAAGATAGCTTTCCTAGATTCAAGGAATTCAAAAATATATTTTACACAATGTGCTTGTAATTATGGAAAATGGCTTGCGGTCCGGATCAAATCCTCTCAAGATCCGGATTCGGCCCAGAGTCCGGCTGTTGGGGACCCCTGGTATAGACCCATATCTTGGCATTATTAGTGTAAACATTATCTGCTAACAGTTAATAGTAGTACTAATCTTTAAAATAACTACAATTTCCCCCAAATGGTCTAACCTGTCATCACATGGGTCTGCCACACAAACCCTGCATGGTCACACATGGCCAGTGTCACACACAATGTCAGAGGGGGACTTTGATTAAGTAAATGCAGTTATGTGTAGTTTTAACTGTTGTTGACCTGGCAGTATGATTGTTATAAATGGTTAAAAGTGTAAAAGATCAGCATATAGCTACACAGGACGAATGTGTAGCTAGTGTATTCACGTCATCCCAAATGTGTGCTTTTGGTAATTCAGGAAACAGTTGTACACATATTCCCTAAACGTTTGTAAACCATAAACAGTAAAAACACATAAACAAGTAGTTAAGACCATTATTAGGTAGTAAGTCTCGGCCTGTACACAGCTTTTAAGAACAATGTCAGAAACGTGGCCTTGTTATTTAAGTAACCATCTACAGCGTGTGAGGCAGCTTGACCCAATACAAGTTTCTTTAAGACATAAAGTTGTGACACAGCATACAGAAAACATCACAGTACATTCAGAGGTTACAAAAGCATTAAACATGCTGTGACATGTCAAATGAAGAATAATGTGTGATCATATTGGCATTCAAGGTGCTTTGAATGAATGATATGAATAAATACACTAGGTTAACTTGTCCATGTTACCATACAGTCACCATGGCACACATTCATTACACTGTACCATTTGGACTGTACTCGCATGCTCTCCATTAGATTACTATAGTGTTATATGAATGTGCAAAATAATGTAGCTATAATATATCATTGTTGAGGTTAAGGCCTGACTTTGGACATACAGCTAATATATATATATATATATATTATTTTGAAACACACACTAGAGTAATATTTGTCACGGTGCAATGTGATGTTTTTGAGGGTTTATAAAACAGTTTCTACAAGTGTGTCTAAAACACTTTTACTAAAAAGATATTGATCATTAGTTGTCACTGAATATTATACAACATAAACATTTGAGTGATATAACAATATCTCTAACTAAATATGCATTATTGCAGTGGTAGACTGTCAACATGCTTTTCATTACCATGGTTTTGTAGAACATTTTTTGCAAGTGCTTTTCCTTTTAACTGTCCTGTCCGAATGACATGCATTAAGAGAAATACCATTAATGCATGCATGGAGTGCTGAAATTAGAGATTCCTCGGTGTGTGCCTATGCTTGGAGTTGTGTTGACTTGAAATGTGAAAGGAAAAGCCACTGAGTGCAGGCAATAGTGAGTTGGCCTGGAGCTGTTTTAAGACTGTGTTGTAATCTAAATAAATAAGATGGTATTTACAGTTGTGCTCATAAGTTTACACACCATGTCAGAATTTGAGATTTTTTGGGCCATTTTTCAGAGAATTTGAATTATAACACAAAAACTTTTTTTTCACTCATAGTTAGTGGTTGGGTGAAGCCATTTATTGTCAAAGAATTGTGTTTACTCTTTTGAAATCATACTAACAAAAGAAACTACCCAAATGACCCTGATAAAAAGTTTACATACCCCATACTTAATACTGTGTATTGCCACCTTTAAAATCAATGACAGCTTGATGCTGAAATTTCTGTTGGTCTACCTGACCTTTTTATTTTCCACTTCTTTATTAGAGTTTGAACACTGCTAATTTACATTCTCAATTCCTTGAATATCTTTTTATGTCCCTTTCCTGTTTTATACAGTTCAATTACCTTTTCCCATCAGATCAATTGACATGTGTTTCTCTTTTCCCATGACTCAGAATAAAGAAACGTCAGTGCAGCACTGGATGAAGGATGCAAGGGTCTGTCAGGACCCCAGAAACTCTCTGACCTTTTATACACACACACTGATTACAAGCAAACCGATTTCAGATGAGGATGGTTACCTTTAGTAGCCATTCAAACCTGTTTGTGTCACTTGTGTGCATGTTATTAGGCCAAAATCACCAGGGTATGTAAACAGGATCATTTGGGTAGTTTCTGTTGACATTATGATTTTAAAAAAGTAAACACAGCTGTTTGACAAATAATGTCTTCACCCAACCACTAACTGTGAGTGAAACAAAAGGTTTTGTGTTATCATTCATATTCTCTGAAAAATTGCAAATTCGGCCAGGGGATGTGAACTTATGAGCACAACTGTAAATAGTGTATGAAAATTTACACCAGAAAATCCCAATACAAACCAGTGGCACAAAATGATTCTAAAGAACTTGTAAAACAAACTCAGAAGATGATTGGCATTATTAGACTTATGCATTCTTAGGTTTCCCTTGTCATTGATTTCAATTCTAACTATTATACTTATAAAAGTGGATGGCATTTAATATCACAATCTATTGACATGAAAAGGACTTTATATCAAAACTAGAAACCGGGAAACTGTTATATTGCTAAGTCACACCATGTGGCTCTAGTCGTTGTGTAGCACCCTGAACTAAAATGTGGGTGGTTAAGTTGCACAAATGTTCCCTGGCCTGTTTTTAAAAAGACAATAGGACTTCTCAAATAGAAAGACACAGATTAAATTCCCTCACACACATGAAAGCACATGTGTGTGCAGTGACACACACATGCAGATGAACTCTATGGGATTAGTGACAGTAGATTCAAGCTGTGGTTACTAAAGATGTTCAGGAAAAGGGGCCGGATCTGAAAAAGAAGACAGATGATTTGTCAGTACTTTGTTTCATACAAGCTGTAACATGTACAAATGTAGAGATTAAGTTGTCATGGCTCACTAAAATTAATTTAAATTCTTTTTTTCTTTTGTAGTGATTAAAGCATAATAGTTCAAAAGACGACAAGGACACATTTACAGTACAGTGATTACGAAACAGTACACCATGCGGCCAATTGATTGATAACTAATAATGGACAATTTTCCAGAGAGCTTGTGCTCCAAATACTGTATATAGAGTATAATTCATAACCATGTGACTCACAGAATATACTGTATATACAAAAATGCATCAAATATGATTATAGTTATGTTAAGTAAAAGAGCTACTTTGTCCTTCTCCTATCTTTGTAAGAAACATGCACATACATTAAAACAGTAAATATGACGCACTAGGAGTTGACGTCCACAGGCTGCTGTTTCAAACTGACCCCAGTTAAGGCTGCCTAGATGTGGGACAAAATCAAATAAATCAATTACTGTCCAATGTATAAACAGAGTGAACAAAAATATATAGCAAATAATTGATTTGGGAAGATAATAAACTAAAGTAAAAGTAGTTTGCATATATTTAAAGACACCATTATTTAAACACCATTTAACTGAAATACAATTCATTTGTAAATGCATAGTTTTTGTTTCAAAGTTGTTACTTACTTAGTCTCCTCCTCTGCAACACCTTCAGCTTCAAGTTTCCCCTCTTCTTCCATCTTCTCCTCTGATGTTAGCTCTTGTTTCCGGTGTCGACGGAGACAATTCACTACCACCATTGAAAGTATGAGTAAAGCTAAAGCTCCACCCACTGATGCCCCGATGGCCACTGCTATGGTAGAGTCCCTCGGAGGGGGAACTGGTGAAAGTAGAAGCAAAGGGATTCAGAGTGGTATGTAGATAACATACAGAGACAAGTAGGCTGCAGGCTAAACGCTGATCACATTAAGTTGAAAAGAAGTGATCCTGAGTTAGCCTTTGCCAGAGAGAAGAACATAGTTTTAACTTTTTGTTGGTCATCAATAAGTAAAAAGCTGATTCATCACCATTAAGCCCTCATGCTCAAGAAAACATGCATGGACAGAGTAATGTTTAGGACTTAAGTATGTGGCATTTTTCCTTACACTGCATGTTTAAACATATTTAACATGTAAAAAAATACATTTTCTTTTCATATATTTGATAGTTGATGTCTTACGTTCAGTCACAACATTAAGCTTTATAACGCCATGTCCCTGAATGCGGTCTGGAGGGTTTCTGACATAGCAGTTGTATATTCCCATGTCATCCAGCTGGACATCCGATAGTGTGATGGACAAGTCATTCTTGTCCAGATTTCCAGCAAACATGACCCTGTCTCCAAACCGTTCTGAACGCAGAGCCACCATTTCCCTTTTCTTATAGTATGTCATAAACTGTAAAAACAAAAAAGATAGTTTAGGTAGAGGTTTTGAATTATGCAATTAAAAGATGCAGATGTTTACCATCTCTTCCGTGTCATTAACTGTCTCCTGGTAGGTCCAGTTCATGGAGAATTTTTTCATATCTATTTTGTAGCAAGAAGTAAATGTGCAGGGAATTTTGACTGCTGTTCCATTCAGTGCATTGATGTTGTTAGGCACAAGCACATCCATGCTGGAGCAACCTGTAAATAAAGAAAATAAATCTGTCATTTTCTCTTCAAAATGTTAATATATAAATGAGGCCCAAAAGTCTTTTGGCATCTGATAAAAGTCAGATATGATGACTCATTTTTGGAATAAAGATAAGCAGTAGAAAATAAATTAATGGATGCAGCACATTTGCAAATTACACTGCCCATAAAAGTGTCTGAATTGTAATCAATTATATTAAAGGCTATGCTAGACTCATTTCCACTGGTCACAATTGTATAGGGCTGCACACTATAAGGAATTATGCCACATGCAATAACTATTGTCTAAATTGCAATAACAGTATGACCTGCAATATTTGAATTTCCCATGAACACCATAATGTTACTGTGACTCAGGCTGTTCTTTGTAATATAGACAGTAATACAGCAATTGTATATAACTATAAAACTGAAATAAACTGTAATGCCCTTCAATGGTGCCAATTATTTGTTTGCACCATAATTTGATTTTAGGGCTCTTGTTGGCCAATTATTTATACATCCAAAGATAAAGTGAATGTTTGTTTAATAAACTTCTGTAGTCTGTTCTCAAGTAGTTATTTGTGGTACGGACATTGTGATGATGCATTAGCAATATATTGTGCATATTTTATTGTTTAAAAGCTGATATTCACGATTAGGTTACATCCATTAAACGTGAATGTCAGTTAGTTTCCATTAGTTTTAGCATCCTCACTAACATCATCTCAATACAAGCTTGCTCTCCCAAGACACTATCTGTGCTATTCTCTAAGTGTGTGTGATGGGACTCTGCACCATTCTCTCCTCTGCAGTCGGGTGGGTTCTGGCTCCCTTCCCACTGCCGCTGCACCACTTCACCACAGGCCTGACTCTGCACCACACACACACACCTCTGCATGCACTTGTATACCTCTCCACCCACAGTTCAGATGTATAATTTAGACAAACATACACGTAATATTCTATGCTTTCAGCATAAAAGACCTGTGCTGCACCTGCTTCATCCTCTCTTTTGTAAAACATGCACACACCCTTGAACAAGGTGTGCACAGTCAGCAGTGGGCTAACGCGGGTAGCGGTGCTATGTCAATGTCACTGTTCACGCTGACTTATCTGTTTAAGCAGCACCACCACACTGACGTACACACTCTGTACACCCTATAAGTGCTGCTTGTTTGAGAAATGGCCTGACGTGGGCTCCTCCTGACTCAGCAGTTTTGCGGCTTGTGAGAAAGGGAAACAGATGCTGAGACACCGACTTGCTAAGAGATGAAATTCTGCAGTGAAGCACAATCTTGTGCCCCCTCCCTCTGTGCTCTACTGTGTTTGTCAACCTCTCTTTAGCATCCTCACACACCTTTTTCCAAACCTTTGTTAGTTTCATGTCCTGGACTTTCATTGTTATTGTGTGTCCTTCTAACGCCAAGCCCCATACAAGGTCAGTGCATAAAAACGTAAGATGTAGGTACAAGGGTATAACTGTAGCAAATCTATGTGCACTTAATGGGTAAAACTTTAACAATTAAGACCATATGAGCTACTTATTGCACACAAATTGATGATGTTATAATACAGAAGATTAATCATCCAAAATGTATTTCCTTTTAAAGGACACCTGTTACAGCAGATTTATTATTGGAGCCTGTCTTAACTCTAAAAACTTAACTCTGGTGCCATTAACAAAAGTATTCAGTCTTTGCATCATTCAAGACTGAGTTGCAAATGGGGTTTTTGTTATTGTCTATGATTTTAAGGGTGTCTTACAAGTGATAAGAAGCATATTTATTTGAGCCTTTGGGGACCTAACAGTATGATTCAACTTCTCTCAGTTGGCATACCTCAAATACACTTTTTAAAAAACATTCAAAATGTTACCCCTACTTACACACACACACAATCACACTATTTCACTCACACCCCTTTACTACTGATGTGTGCAAACTTGCTTTAATATTAGATATTTCTTTGTCAGATGTGCAATTTTTTAAAAACTTGTATAATTGTTAGAATCTCATTTGGCAAGCTATTCCACTGACTCAGGACAACAAAAGAGAAGGCACAGTTAACAAAAGACTGTTGCAAGTGAGCACCATTCAAATGGAAACCTTCACCCAGAACCTCTAATAATGAATTTGTGCTGAAAGAAAGGGGGTCTGCTGTATAAGGTATGTCTTTAACAATGACATTTGCATTACCTTACTGTGATCTTAGGTATCTGCTGCATTTGGTAAAAATATGATTGTCTGATGTATCTCAAAATGAAGAACCTTTGTGCTGTTAGAAAGGTAGTAACTAGCACTAAATTGGATCTACGTACATTATCTTCATTTAAAACCTGTAACCTGATACCCAGGCAGCATGCATTTTTAAGTGAGTTAGGATTTGGTTGTGATATAGAGTTCTGTACTGTAATGCCAGACTTGTCTCTAATGGCCCCAGCTTCGGGGAATATCTTGCAGGCCGTCATCACTGCAGCTTAGTGCGAAATATGATATGATATATAATAAGAAATTACAGGAATGCTATTGGATTACATTGTATACTACTACTACTAATTGGAATTGCTCTCACTGCAAAAAGTAAACCCCTGTGTTAAGGTGCAAGTCTACCTTTCATGCTTCATGCTGTTGTTTTGTCTTACAACAAACCACACCTGGAATGGATGTAGAAGGGATTAGGTACGACAGGGATAGGTAGATTTTAGTGTTTTATTAAGAAATCACTGGTTCAGTGTGGATCCTTCTGTAAAAAGGCACTGCTGGGATTTGAACCCAGGATCTCCTGTTTACTAGACAGGCACTTTAACCAACTAAGCCACAGCGCCAATAACAACTGTTTCCAGGAGCATAATTACCACTGAGAGCAATGAGGTGTCGGTCGTTGCCCATGGGTTTGATGGGAGTTCACAAGCGGGACTTCTGAGCAATGGTAATATGACCTACACACGAGGACAAAATTGTTGGTACCCTTCAGTCAATGAAAGAAAAACTCACAATGGTCACAGAAAAAACTTTATTCTGACAAAGGTAATAATAAATAAAAATTCTATGAATGCTAACCAATGAAAGTCAGACATTGCTTGATAAAGCATGATAAAGGTAAAGGCTATAGGACCATCTCCAAGCAGCTAGATGTTCCTGTGACTACAGTTGCACATATTATTCAGAAATTTAAGATCCATGGGACTGTAGCAAACCTCCCTGAACGTGGCCGCAGGAGGAAAATTGATGACAAATCAAAGAGACGGATAATCTGAATGGTAACAAAAGAGCCCAGAAAGACTTCTAAAGAGATCCAAGGTGAACTCCATGCTCAAGGAACATCAGTGTCAGATCGCACCATCCGTCATTGTTTGAGCCAAAGTGGACTACATGAAAACAAATCATAAAAAAGCCAGACTGGAATATGCCAAACTACATGTTGACAAGCCACAAAGCTTCTGGGAGACAGATGAGACAAAAATGGAACTTTTTGCCAAGGCACAGCTCTATGTTCACAGATGGAAAAATGAAGCATATCAAGAAAAGAACACTGTCCCTACTGTCAAACATGGAGGAGGCTCTGTTATGTTCTGGGGCTGCTTTGCTGCATCTGGCACAGGGTGTCTTGAATCTGTGCAGGGTAAAATGAAATCTAAAGACTATCAAGGGATTCTAGCGAGAAATGTGCTGGCCAGTGTCAGACAGCTTGTTCTCAGTCGCAGGTCATGGGTCTTGCAACAGGACAATGACCCAAAACACACAGCAAAAAACACCCAATAATGGTTAAGAGGAAAACATTGGACTATTCTAAAGTGGGCTTCTATGAGCCATGACCTCAATCCTATTGAGCATCTTTAGAAGGAGCTGAAACATGCCGTCTGGAAAAGACACCCTTCAAACCGGAAACAACTGGAGCAGTTTGCTCATGAGGAGTGGGCCAAAATACCTGCTGAGAGGTGCAGAAGTCTCATTGACACTTACAGGAATCATCTGATTGCAGTGATAGCCTCAAAAGGTTGTGCAACAAAATATTAAGTTAGGGGTACCAACAATTTTGTCCAGGCCTGTTCCATGAGTTTATTTTTTTTAAATAAATCTGTTGAAGCATGGTTGAAAAGCAATGTCTGACTTTCATTGGTTAACATTCATAGAATTTTTATTTATTATTACTTTTGTCAGAATAAAGTTTTTTCTGTGACCATTGTGAGTTTTTCTTTCATTGACTGAAGGGTACCAACAATTTTGTCCACGTGTGTATGTACTGTATGTGCACTAGTGTCAGACAGAAATCGTTGATCCATGCAAGTGCAAAGTGCATCCTTAAGTTCCTCAGGATGCTGCTGCCCTCTGGTGAGCAGAAAGTGTAACAGTGTAACAGTGAGCCTGAAAAGAATACAGGTGGAAAACTAAACAAAGAACACATTGGTGAAACACATAAAACACATCAAATTAAAATTAGAAAAACAATATTATTTGCTTTGCTAACAATCGGCAAATAATGAATATTTAGATTTTTTTGGGGGGCTTTATGTCTAACCGCTCAACTGTTAGATTTAGCAGATTAACTAAGGTTTAATAAGATGTGATTATTGGGTTAAGACTTAATTTAATCTAATTTAAGAATACAAACAAGGATTAAAAAAGCCCTAATCTCATGACATTCCTAGTTACAGCTGGTTGACACGTGACATTGCACAGGCTTCCAGCAACATAAACACCCATCATATTACCATATGATGGGTGTTTATGTTGCACAAATGGCTGTCTCTTTTATTTGTGAAGTACCAGAAGTAATAAAAACCTCATGTTACCATTGTGCAAGTCAGAAATAGTCTTTTAATAGTCACTTCTGCAGATACAATGAAATATGCACAAGCTTGTTCCATAGCTAATCATCTGCATCATGAGCAACACTTTCATGGAAATTAGAATCTGTGCCTTTAAAATGACGTTATTTTCGTAATGTCTTACATGTGTCCCATCAACAACAAGGCCCCCTCACAGTATACAGTGGTGTACAATGTCATGACTGAGCAAACTGCAGCCAGTCTTTATTTTTATGTAAGGCATCATAATCATGTAGGGAGCCTGTGAAGCACCAGACCACTAATTTATCAGTCAACACGAGCTAAATAGAGACCCAAATAGAGCTTTATCGTCGGAAATAAGCAAGATAAAAGCAAATGTGGTCGAGAAAAAACACAAAATAATTTCCTTCTACTGGCAGGCCTTTTAAAACTGGGGAAATGCATTAGCTCTTAACCGATATTATCACTCACTCGTCCTATCCGTTACACACAAACAGGCGCATAGGGGTTGCATTTTAGTGGAGTTGGGTTCAAAAAAGAAAAAAACAGGATAAGTGCCAGCGTCTTTCTAGAACCGTATGTGTTGATCGGGCGTATCGGTGAACCAGAGCAGCGATGGGTTGGTGTGTTTTGCTACTTACCGGAGAGCGAGAGCAGCACCAGCAGCGCGCTGAGCAGCTCAACGCCACATCTTCTCTTCATCTCCACTTCGGGGAAACACATGTTTCTGCCAAAATTAAATTCTTCCTTAGATAAAAACAATTTAAAGCAATAAAACGAGCAGCACGTGTGCGCTTATGTAGGTTAAAATGCAAATAAAATCAGTGTTATTTTAGAGGGAGGCAGGACATGGCTGGCAGTGTCTGTAGCCTTATGGCGGTTGGTCTGATGGTTGTGGTACTACAACGTCAGAGGAAGACGGGCGGAAGAGGAAGCACTTAGGATTTGGAGTGATGGATAATAGCTACTGGCAATTATTGTGAAGATTGTAAAGGATAACATTATGATTAATAAATATTTAATAATCATGATGTTTTCCGAATGATTTGGAGTGTGGATAATAGTTACTGGCACATTTTTATGTCCTTTAGGGAGCATGGTGGCAGAGTGTTTAGCCTCCTGCCTCACAGCAAGAAGGGAGGAATCTCATAGATAGTATAATTATGGATGATATCCGCCCATTGGTCCCTATTCATTCACAATATTGTCATTACGAATGGGCAATAAAATGGCGTTACATCCGGCTTTCGGTTTTACTCCATAGTAAAACAATAGTTTTAGATAGCATAAACCAACGTAATTTCAAAAATTCACCCCCAGAGAGTTGTCTGTCAGTAAAACTTAGCTCTAGAGACCGGCCACTGTCCAGAGTTGTACCCAAGGCCCATGATTTCTCTAGTCACGACTTGGCTCCTTATATTTCCGCTTTGAGGCCTGCCCTCTGGTGGACTGAGGTATATAGTTCTATTTTGATGTATATGATGTATCAGTGAGGTACAAGATTACCCTCCAACTAAATAAATATTTACAGAGGTACCATGATTTGAATTGATTTTCTGTGTTACTGGTTCTCTCGGTCTCCGCCTGCTGTACAAGTGAGGAAATACAAGATTACCAAATATTCTCCAACTAAATAAATATTTACACAAAGGCAAATTACCCAATTATATTTATTTGAATAAAAATATGATTTTGTTTGAATTGGCATCCCATGGTAGGATTGACATTTATAAACCGGCCTATCAATAAATTAATGGCTAAAGATAAGCACACTACTTGTTTGCCATCATGTGTCTATATGACATCTTTATTTTTTGTTTTTTACATACCATTACTTATAACAACATAATTACAATGTGATTAAAAAGTTTTCTTTGATAAAACAAAACAAAAAGCTGCACACTGCCCTTTTAACCTGGTGCTTTTTGTACCATATCTTTTAATTGAATTGTTTTATGCTTTTTACTATGCATCTTTATTTTGTGTGTCCTCCATGCCACATTGATCAACCTTTGTATTGCTCATAGTAATAAAGATGCATGTGTTGCAAACAACCTCAAAATTAAACTGCATCCATCATACCCCTACATCCTTGGGTGGGAGGCAGGAGAAAAGCATACTGGGAAAGCCTGTTATTACTGACTGTTGTGGAGTATGGTTAAAGTGAGATTTTGGTGACAGCTAATAAGATAATCCGGGTCATCTTGAAAGAAAACAGAGCTGGAGACAGATATGGAGTAATGATGATGTGTATGGGGAAGGGTGGATGGGTGGAGTGATGAAGAGTTTTGCTGAGACAAGAAGAAGAGCAGAGAAGAGAAGTGATGTGCAGCTATGCAATATGTGCATGGAAAAAGGCTATTGTGCACCCTCAATGTTTTAATGTAGTGTATTGAGAGACTGGGAATGACAGTAACGTTTTTATAATTTTTTTGTAAGAGCATCTGTAACTAAGAGGATCTAGTCAAACATTGATACAACAGACATATTTGCTCCCTCTGTAACATATTTACCTTTTCTCTGAGTTAGTGTCAGGAGTTCCAACCTACCCCACAGCCTGGGGGTGTTGTATCACCGGGGAGGGAAAGATGTAACAATGACTGGCAGATTGGTAAATTAAAGTTCACATTATTGATTTATGCCAGACCAACATTCTCTCAATCAATTAATTAATCAATAAATGTCCCTAATTTGCATGAATGTCTGTTCAGATTCAGGCAACTTTACTAATCCCACCAGAATAAAAAGGAAAAAAAATAAAATAAAAACAATAGAAGTAAAAAGAGATTTCTGGAAATATAAAAGACAAATAACTGTTGGTATAAAATATTTTGAATACCGATTTGTTTTACTATATGGTAAAATATAGCGATGTCCCAAATTCACATTTCATGTCCAGATGATGCAAAAATTGTATTGGCCTTCTGGAGAAGTGGAGAAGTTTGTTACAGAAGGAGGTCAAGTCCCTGTGCTGCACTCCTGTGATTTTAGAACAGATTCTAACTATATTATTAAGACTATGCTTGTCTTTGAGTGTAACATTATTAAATCAACAGATCTCTCAGAAAGAAAAAATGGTTCGGACCGACTGCAAAAGAGGATAGTTTATGCATAAGGTGAATTCTTTGTTTACCACGTTTCACAACAGCTGCAGTGTATGCATCAAATTTAAGTGGATCATTAAAAAAAGTGCTATGGTACTGATAAGAGGTATTTCGTCACTCTTATTATGAATGACAATCTCTGTAGCTAAAGCTTTTTTACTCCTGAAATCAAAGATACATTTTTTTTTTGTTTTTCTAATGTTTAAATCCAAGTAATACACTCACCAAGTCCCAGCAATGCCGTCTCATCTGAAGATCTGACCAAGTAGCTGTGCTCAAGAGTGCTCTAATTAGTTTATAAAATAAAAAGAAGAGGAGATAAGACACAGCCTTGTGGTGAACCAGTGTGGTGAACCAATGACAGAGTCTGATGGACTGATGGTTGGTTAGACGCGGACTAACATGGACAGGGATTAGCCTGTTGAGGACGGACCACACACAATATTTCTCTATGACAGGTGGGGTTAAGCACTCTACTTGCTCAAACAGGATCTACTATTAGTCGGTAAAGGGACGAAGGAAACTGCTTGTGTATACCTGGTGTTGTAGCTGTTATTTCTGCTCTGTGTCATCTCAGAGACCTTATAGTGATGTGCTGTCCTAACAGAGCTCTTTGTTCTTAAAAAGCAGGGTTACTAGTTGTTCCTAGGGTTTCAGTTACCAAGCTTCTGTTTTTGGAAAAGGCAGACAGTCTCTACATTTGAGGTTAGGCTTAAGACGTCCCCTCTGGGGGAGTGGATACTGTTGCAGATGTCCGGCCTCCTGTTAGATGTCCCAGTAATCATTGGAACTTAGCTGTGCTCCTGTCCCGACCAGACAAGATGTAAAAGAACAAAATAAATCAGATTAACGAGTATCTGATTTCTCATAATGAGATAACAGCCTTTATCAGATAAACTGTAAACTCCAGTAATCAGCTAATGATTGGATTTTTAGTGTGCATGGAAAAGGGCTATCACGGCCTGTCCGTCCCCGAGGTTTCTCTTTTTACCGTCTGGGTTTTTCCTGACCCTGATGGAGGGTCTATGGACAGGCGATATTGCTTCTTGCTTTCTGTATTTGTTAAGCTTTGATACAATTGTTATTGTGATTCTGAACTAAATCAATAAAATTCAATTGTTGTGCTCCTGTCTTTATACATACAGTATTTCTTGCCATTGGGGAAATTAAAAAGAAAAGTTGCAAAAGGAATTCTTGGACTTTCCATGTTAATTTTGAGTGGGCAACATTAACACAAATGTAATATTTAAATATTTACATAACATGTTTCAGATCTGTTAAAATGAATTTTTCACAATTTATAATTATATATTAGAACTAAACCTGCTGCAGCTATTGTAAACTGTATAATTAGTATATTATTTGTGAAACTATACAAATGAAAACTATTGTGTGATTTTAGATCCTTTTATTTTATATTTCTTCATGTTCTGTCAGATTTTGGAACACTTGTGTGTTCACTGCCAGTTACCATGGTGCTGTCTGAGTCATCAGTCTGTTACTCTGTGATATCATGACAGCTTTGTGACATCAACAGCAGTTTTCAGCTCAGCTTTGAGTCAGACGTGTTTAGCACAGTTTAGTTCAGTAGAAGGAAAGATCTACGAGGAGACGGCCTCACCAGAGCAGATCATGGAGAAAAGGTGGCTAAATAATCTGAAAAAGCTTCTAAAGCTCAATAACCTTGTCATTATCCGAAAGACAGATGGTAAGAATATTCTTTCAATAAATTTGTATTCTTTAGGGTTGAGCATACAGGATGATGCATTGAAAAATATATTAAGTGATCTTACAAAAGAATTGAAGCAATATCCTCACATGAAAATATGTATATATATATATATATATATATATATATATATATATATATGTATATGTATGGTTTATTGTTTGTTTAATGTAATGCTGGAACCTGTACCAAAGGCTGTACTGGATTCCACCAGCTTGGCAATGTAAATGTAAATGTAAATGTATATATATATATATATATATATATATATATATGTATATGTATGTTATTTTATTTTATATGTTTATTGTTTGTTTAGTTTAATGTCTGAGACCTGTACCAAGAGCTGTACTGAAAATCACCAAATTACAATTTGTCAGAGAAACTCCTTTCTGTACAACAAGTTTAAAGAACAGAGACTGATGTTAGTTGTCAGAGAGGCCATAAAGGTGAGTAAGGCCAGGAGAGAAAGGATAAGTGGTAGAGCAGTTGACCTATAATCAGAAGGTTGGTGGTTTGATTCCCACTCTCCCCACCGTTCATACTGTCGTTGTGTCCTTGGGCAAGACACTTAACCCTCCTTGCCTCCATTAATACACACAGCACTGGTGTATGAATGTGTGAGAATGTTGGGACAACGGATGGAAATTAGCCTAAGGCTACAATCTGGCATGTTTACATTCATGTGGCTATGTCTAATACTGTATATGTTCATTAACATGCACTGTCCCTTTAAAGAAAAAAAGAAAAAAAGACACAGACAATATGGAACAAGAAGACAAAGCAGGTACTGGAGGCCACAATGCACACAAAGAGGATGGAGACCCAGGTCCTGAGATCCACCACCCTCTGGAGCCTGGACCAACAGCCTCCACGCCCACCTGACCATCTCTGACCTCACTTTGAAACAACTCTTAAAAAGAGGCAATTTCACATCAGTTTTAAAAAAGGCGAAAAGGTGTGTAAGCCAGATACAGTGCCTTGCAAAAGTATTCGCCCCTCTTGAACTTTGCGACCTTTATCCACATTTCAGGCTTCAAACATAAAGATATGAAACTGTATTTTTTTGTGAATAATCAACAAGTGGGACACAATTATGAAGTGGAACAAAATTTATTGGATATTTCAAACTTTTTTAACAAATAAAAAACTGAAAAATTGGGCATGCAAAATTATTCACCCCCCTTAACTTAATACTTTGTAGCACCATCTTTTGCTGCGATTACAGCTGTAAGTCACTTGGGGTATGTCTCCATCAGTTTTGCACATCGAGAGACTTACATTTTTTCCCATTCCTCCTTGCAAAACAGCTTGAGCTCAGTGAGGTCTGTTTCCTCTGGTCTTACTGTGGCCTCTGTCTCCTTCTGTCTCACTTTGTCCGCTGTCTCCTCTGGTCTCACTGTGGCCTCTGTCTCCTCTGGTCTCATCGTGACCTCTGTCTCCTATGGTCTCACTGTGTCGTCTGTTTCCTCTGGTCTCACTGTGACCTTTGTCTCCTCTTGTCTCACTTTGTCCTCTGTCTACGCTGGTCTCACTGTGGCCTCCATCTCCTCTGGTCTCACTGTGGTCTCTGTCTACTCTGTTTTTTTATGTTACCTCTTTCTCCTCTGGTCTCGATGTGGCTTTTGTCTCCTCTAGTCTCACTGTTTCCTCTATGTAATCTGGTCTGTCTCCTCTGGTCTCTCTGCGGCCCCTTACTCTTCTGATCTCACGTTGACCTTTGTCTCCTTTGGTCTTACTGTGGCCTCTGTCTCCTTCTGTCTCACTTTGTCCGCTGTCTCCTCTGGTCTCACTGTGGCCTCTGTCTCCTCTGGTCTCATCGTGACCTCTGTCTCCTATGGTCTCACTGTGTCGTCTGTCTCCTCTTGTCTCACTTTGTCCTCTGTCTACGCTGGTCTCACTGTGGCCTCCATCTCCTCTGGTCTCACTGTTGTCTCTGTCTACTCTGTTTTTTTATGTTACCTCTTTCTCCTCTGGTCTCGATGTGGCTTTTGTCTCCTCTAGTCTCACTGTTTCCTCTATGTAATCTGGTCTGTCTCCTCTGGTCTCTCTGCGGCCCCTTACTCTTCTGATCTCACGTTGACCTTTGTCTCCTTTGGTCTCACTGTAGACTCTGTCTCCTATTGTCTCACTGTAGACTCTGTCTCCTCTGATCTCACAGTGGCCTCTGTCTCTTCTGGTCTCACTATAGCCTTTGTCTCCTCTGGTTTTACTGTGATTTCTTTCTCCTCTGGTCTCGATGTGGCCTTTGTCTCCTCTGGTCTCACTGTGGCGTCTGTCTCCTCTGGTCTTACTGTTGCCTCTGTCTCCTCTGGTCTCAATGTAGACTCTGTCTCCTCTGGTCTCACTGTAGACTCTGTCTCCTCTGGTCTCAATGTAGACTCTGTCTCCTCTGGTCTCACTGTGGCCTCTGTCTCTTCTGGTCTCACTGTAGCGTTTGTCTCCTCTGGTTTTACTGTGATTTCTTTCTCCTCTGGTCTCGATGTGGCCTTTGTCTCCTCTGGTCTTACTGTTGCCTCTGTCACCTCTGGTCTCACTGTGGCCTCTGTCTCTTCTGGTCTCACTGTAGCCTCTGTCTTCTCTGGTTTTACTGTGATTTCTTTCTCCTCTTGTCTCACTGTGTTCTTTGTCTACTCTGGTTTACCTGTGGCCTCTGTCATCTCTAAACTCACTGTAGAGTCTGTCTCCTCTAATCTCACTGTAGCCTCTGTCTCCTTTGGTCTCACCGTGACCTCTGTCTCCTCTGGTCTCACTGTAGACTCTGTCTCCTCTGATCTCACTGTGGCCTCTGTCTCTTCTGGTCTCACTGTAGCGTTTGTCTCCTCTGGTTTTACTGTGATTTCTTTCTCCTCTGGTCTCGATGTGGCCTTTGTCTCCTCTGGTCTCACTGTGGTCTCTGTCTAATCTGGTCCTAGTGTGGCCTCCATCTCCTCTGGTCTCACTGTAGCCTCTGTCTCTGGTTTTACTGTGATTTCTTTCTCCTCTTTCTCCTCACTGTGTCTCGTCTACTCTGGTTTACCTGTGGCCTCTGTCATCTCTAAACTCACTGTAGAGTCTGTCTCCTCTAATCTCACTGTAGCCTCTGTCTCCTTTGGTCTCACCGTGACCTCTGTCTCCTCTTGTCTCACTTTGTCCTATGTCTACTCTGGTCTCACTGTTGCTTTCGTCTCCTCTGGTCTTACTGTTTTCTCTGTCTACTCTGGTTTTACTGTGACCTCTTTCTCCTCTGGTCTTGATGTGGCCTTTGTCTCCTCTGGTCTCACTGTGGCGTCTGTCTCCTCTGGTCTTACTGTTGCCTCTGTCTCCTCTGGTCTCACTGTGTCCTCTGTCTCTTCTGGTTTTTATGTACCTCTTTCTCCTCTGATCTTACTGTGGCCTCTGTCTCCTCTGGTCTCACTGTAGACTCTGTCTCCTCTGGTTTTACTGTGATTTCTTTCTCCTCTTGTCTCACTGTGTCCTTTGTATACTCTGGTTTCACTGTGGCCTCTGTCATCTCTAATCTCACTGTAGCCTCTGTGTCCTCTGGTTTCACTGTGGCCTATGTTTCCTCTGGTCTCACTGTAGCCTCTGTGTCCACTGGTCTCACTGTGACCTCTGTCTCCTCTGGTCTCACTGTTGCCTCTGTTTCCTCTGGTCTCACTGTGGCGTCTGTCTCCTCTGGTCTTACTGTTGCCTCTGTCTCCTCTGGTCTCACTGTGTCCTCTGTCTCTTCTGGTCTCACTGTAGCCTCTGTCTCCTCTGATCTTACTGTGGGCTCTATATCCTCTGGTCTCACTGTAGACTCTGTCTCCTCTGGTTTTACTGTGATTTCTTTCTCCTCTTGTCTCACTGTGTCCTTTGTATACTCTGGTTTCACTGTGGCCTCTGTCATCTCTAATCTCACTGTAGCCTCTGTGTCCTCTGGTTTCACTGTGGCCTATGTTTCCTCTGGTCTCACTGTGGCCTCTGTCTATTCTGGTCTCACTGTGACCTCTGTCTCCTCTGGTCTCACTGTTGCCTCTGTTTCCTCTGGTCTCACTGTGGCGTCTGTCTCCTCTGGTCTTACTGTTGACTCTGTCTCCTCTGGTCTCACTGTGTTTTCTGTCTACTCTGGTTTCTCTGCGGACCCTTAGTCTTCTGAACTCAGTGGTACCTCTGTCTCCTCCTGTCTCACTTTGACCTCTGTCTTCTCTGGTCTCTCTGCGGCCCCTTTCTCTAATGGTTTAACTGTGACCTTTGTCTTTTCTGGTCTCACTGTGACCTCTGTCTCCTTAGGTCTCACTGTGGCCTCTGTCTCCTCTGGATTCACTGTGGCCTCTTTCATCTCTTATCTCACTGTGGCCTCTGTTTCTTCTGTTCTCACTTTAGCCTCTGTCTCCTCTGGTCTCACTGTGGACTCTGTCATCTCTGTTCTCACTGTGTTCTCTGTCTCCTCTGGTCTCATTGTGGCATTTGTCTCCTCTGGTCTCATTGTGGTATTTGTCTCCTCTGGTCTCACTGTGGCCTCTGTCATCTCTGTTCTCACTGTGACCTCTGTCTCTTCTGGTCTCCTTGTGACCTATCTCTCCTCTAGTCTCACTGTGGCCTCTGTTTTCTCTAATCTCACTGTGGCCTCTGTCTTCTCAGGTCTCACTGTGGCCTCTGTCTCCTCTGGTCTCACTGTGGACTCTGTCATCTCTGTTCTCACTGTGACCTCTGTCTCTTCTGGTCTCCTTGTGACCTTTGTCTCCTCTGGTCTCACTGTGGCCTTTGTCTATTCTGGTCTCACTGTATCCTCTGTCTCCTCTGGTCTCACTGTGACCTCTGTCTCCTCTTGTCTCTCTGTCTCCTCTTTTCCTCTGGTCTCACTGTTTCCTCTGTCTACTTTGGTTTTACTGTGACCTCTTTCTCCTCTGGTCTTAATGTGGCCTTTGTCTCCTCTGGTCTCACTGTGACCACTGTATCCTCTTGTCTATCTGTGACCTCTGTCTCCTCAGGTCTCACTGTGGCCTCTTTCTCCTCTGGTCTCACTGTTGCATCTGTCTCCTCTGGTCACACTGTGGGTTCTGTCATCTCTGTTCTCACTGTGACCTCTGTCTCTTCTGGTCTCCTTGTGACCTCTCTCTCCTCTGGTCTCACTGTGGCCTTTGTCTCCTCTGGTCTCACTGTGACCTCTGTCTCCTCTTGTCTCTCTGTCTCCTCTTTTCCTCTGGTCTCACTGTTTCCTCTGTCTAATCTGGTCCTTCTGTGGGCTCTATATCCTCTGGTCTCACTGTGTTCTCTGTTTTCTTTGGTTTTACTGTGACCTCTTTCTCCTCTGGTCTTAATGTGGACTCTGTCACCTCTGTTCTCATTGTGACCACTGTATCCTCTTGTCTCACTGTGACCTCTGTCTCCTCAGGTCTCACTGTGGCCTCTTTCTCCTCTGGTCTCACTGTTGCCTCTGTCTCCTCTGGTCTCACTGTGGCCTCTGTCTCCTCTGTTCTCACTTTAGCATCTGTCTCCTCTGGTCTCACTGTGGGTTCTGTCATCTCTGTTCTCACTGTGACCTCTGTCTCTTCTGGTCTCCTTGTGACCTCTGTCTCCTCTGGTCTCACTGTGACCTCTATCTCCTCTTGTCTCTCTGTCTCCTCTTTTCCTCTGGTCTCAATGTGTTCTCTGTCTACTCTGGTTTTACTGTGACCTCTTTCTCCTCTGGTCTTGATGTGGCCTTTGTCTCATCTGGTCTCACTATGGCCTTTGTCTCCTCTGGTCTCACTGTGGACTCTGTCACCTCTGTTCTCACTGTGACCACAGTATCCTCTGGTCTCACTATGACCTCTGTCTCCTTAGGGCTCACTGTGTCCTCTGTCTCCTCTGGTCTCACTGTAGCCTCTGTCTCCTCTGGTCTCACTGTCGCCTCTGTCTCCTCTGTTCTCACTTTAGCATCTGTCTAATCTTGGTCTCACTGTGGCCTCTGTCATCTCTGTTCTCACTGTTGACCTCTGTCTCTTCTGGTCTCCTTGTGACCTCTGTCTCCTTTGGTCTCACTGTGACCTCTGTCTCCTCTTGTCTCTCTGTCTCCTCTGTTTCCTCTGGTCTCAATGTGTTCTCTGTCTACTCTGGTTTTACTGTGACCTCTTTCTCCTCTGGTCTTGATGTGGCCTCTGTCTCCTCTAGTCTCACTGTTGCCTCTGTCTCCTCTGGTCCTACAGTGACCTCTGTCTCCTCTGGTTTCTCAGCGGCCACTTAGTCTTCTGGTTTCATTGGTAACTCTGTCTCCTCTTGTCTCACTGTAACCTCAGTCTCCTCTGGTCCTACTGTGACCTCTGTCTCCTCTGGTCTCTCTTCTGCCCCTTACTTTTCTGGTTTAACAGTGACCTCTGTCTCCTTTGGCCTCACTATGACCACTGTCTTCTCTGGTCTTACTGTGGCCTCTGTCTCCTCTGGTCTCACTGTGGACTCTTTCTCTTCTGGTCTCACTGTGATCTCTGTTTCCTCTGGTCTCACTGTGGCCTCTGGTCTACTTGTGACCTCTGTCTCCTCTAGTCTCACTGTAGCCCCTGTCTCCTCTGGTCTCACTGTAGCCTCTGTCTCTTCTAGTCTCACTGTGACCCCTTGGATTCACTTTGGTCTCTGTCTCCTCTGGTTCTACTATGTCCTCTGTCTCCTCTGGTCTCACTGTGGCCTTTGTCTATTCTGGTCTCACTGTATCCTCTGTCTCCTCTGGTCTCACTGTGACCTCTGTCTCCTCTAGTCTCACTGTAGCCCCTGTCTCCTCTGGTCTCACTGTAGCCTCTGTCTCTTCTAGTCTCACTGTGACCCCTTGGATTCACTTTGGTCTCTGTCTCCCCTGGTTCTACTATGTCCTCTGTCTCCTCTGGTCTCACTGTGGCCTCTGTCTCCTCTGGTCTCACTGTAGCCTCTGTCTCTTCTGGTCTCACTGTAACCTCTGTCTCATCTGGTCTCACTGTGGCGTCTGTCTCCTCTGGTCTCACTGTGACCTCTGTCTCCTCTGGTCTCACTGTAGCCTCTGTCTCTTCTGGTCTCACTGTGGCCTCTGTTTATTCTGATCTCATTGTAGCCTCTGTCTTCTCTGGTCCTACTGTTACCTCTTTCTCCTCTAGTCTCACTGTGTCCTCTTTTTACTCTTATCTCACTGTGGCCTCTGACATCTCTGGTTTTACTGTAGCCTCTGTCTCCTCTGGTCTCAGTGTAACCTCTGTCTCATCTGGTCTCACTGTGGCATCTGTCTCCTCTGGTCTCACTGTAGCTTCTTTCTCCTCTGGTCTCACTGTGGCCTCTGTCTCATCTGGTCTAACTGTAGCCTCTGTCTCCTCTGGTCTCACCGTGACCTCTGTCTCCTCTTGTCTCACTTTGTCCTCTGTCTCATCTGCTCCCACTGTTGCCTCTGTTTCCTTTGGTCTCACTAAAGCCTCCGTCTCCTTTGGTCTCACCGTGACCTCTGTCTCCTCTTGTATCACTTTGTCCTCTGTCTCCTCTGGTCTTACTGTGGACTATGTCTCATCTGGTTTCACTTTGGTCTCTGTCTATTCTGGTTCTACTATGACCTCTTTCTCCTCTGGTTTCACTGTGGCCTCTGTCTCCTCTGGACTTACTGAGGCCTCTGTCTCTTTTGGTCTCACTGTTGCCTCTGTCTCCTCTACTCTCACTGTGACCTCTGTCACCTCAGGTTGACTGTGGCCTCTGTCTACTCTGGTCTCACTTTGTCCTCTGTCTCATCTGCTCACATTGTGGCCTCTGTCTCCTCTGGTTCTACTGTGACCTCTGTCTCCTCTGGTCTCTCTGCGGCCCCTTACTCTTCTGGTTTAACTGTGACCTCTGTCTCCTTTGGCCTCACTATGACCACTGTCTTCTCTGGTCTCACTGTGGCCTCTGTCTCCTCTGGTCTCACTGTGGCCACTGTCTCCTCTGGTCTCACTGTGGCCTCTCTACTCTGGTCTCACTGTGGCCTCTGACTCCTCTGGTCTCACTGTAGCCTCTGTCTCCTCTGGTCTCACTGTAGCCTCTGTCTCCTCTGGTCTATTCATGACCTCTGTCTCCTCTTGTCTTACTTTGTCCTCTGTCTCATCTGCTCACACTGTGGCTCTGTTTCCTTTGGTCTCACTGAAGCCTCCGTCTCCTTTGGTCTCTCCGTGACCTTTGTCTCCTCTTGTATCACTTTGTCCTCTATCTCCTCTGGTCTCACTGTGGCCTCTGTCTCATCTGGTTTCAATGTGGTCTCTGTCTCCTCTGGACTTACTGAGGTCTCTGTCTCTTTTGGTCTCACTGTTGCCTCTGTCAACTCTAGTCTCACTGTGACCTCTGTCTCCTCTGGTTCTACTGTGACATCCATCTCCTCTGGTCTCACTGTGACCTCTTTTTTACTCTGGTCTCACTGTGACCCCTTGGTTTCACTTTGGTCTCTGTCTCCTCTGGTTCTACTATGACCTCTGTCTCCTCTGGTATCACTGTAGCCTCTGTTTCCTTTGGTCTCATTGAAGCCTCTGTCTCCTTTGGTCTCAGCGTGACCTATTTCTCCTCTTGTATCACTTTGTCCTCTGTCTCTTCTAGTCTCACTGTGGACTATGTCTCATCTGGTTTCACTTTGGTCTCTGTCTCATTTGGTTCTACTATGACCTCTGTCTCCTCTGGTCTCACTGTGGCCTCTGTCTCCTCTGGACTTACTGAGGCCTCTGTCTCTTTTGGTCTCACTGTTGCCTCTGTCTCCTCTAGTCTCACTGTGACCTCTGTCACCTCTGGTTCTACTGTGACCTCAATTTCCTCTAATCTCACTGTGACCTCTTTTTTACTCTGGTCTCACTGTGGCCTCTGTCTACTCTGGTCTCACTTTGTCCTCTGTCTCATCTGCTCACATTGTGGCCTCTGTCTTTTTGATTCTACTGTGACCTCTGTCTCCTCTGGTCTCTCTGCGGCCCCTTACTCCTCTGGTCTCACTGTGGCCTCTGTCTCCTCTGGTCTCACTGTAGCCTCTGTCTCCTCTCTTCTCACTTTGTCCTCTGTCTCTTCTAGTCTCACCGTGTGGGCTCTGTTTCCTTTGGTCTCACTGAAGCCTCCGTCTCCTTTGGTCTCACCATGACCTCTGTCTCCTCTTGTATCACTTTGTCCTCTGTCTCCTCTGGACTTACTGAGGTCTCTATCTCTTTTGGTCTCACTGTTGCCTCTTTCAACTCTAGTCTCACTGTGACCTCTGTCTCCTCTGGTTCTACTGTGACCTCCATCTCTTCTGGTCTCACTGTGACCTCTTTTTTACTCTGGTCTCACTGTGGCCCCTGTCTCCTCTGGTCTCACTGTAGCCTCTGTCTCTTCTGGTCTCACTGTGTGGCCTCTGTCTTTTGATTCTACTGTGACCTCTGTCTCCTCTGGTCTCTCTATGACCTCTGTCTCCTCTGGTCTCACTGTGGCCTCTGTCTCCTCTGGTCTCACTGTAGCCTCTGTTTCCTTTGGTCTTACTGAAGCCTCTTCTCCTTTGGTCTCACCGTGACCACTGTCTCCTCTTGTATCACTTTGTCCTCTGTCTCCTCTGGTCTCACTGTGAACTATGTCTCATCTGGTTTCACTTTAGTCTCTGTCTCCTCTGGTTCTACTATGACCTATGTCTCCTCTGGTCTCACTGTGACCTCTGTCACCTCTGGTTCTGAGTGACCTCTGTCTCTCTGGTCTCAGTGTGACCTCTTTTTTACTATGGTCTCACTGTGGCCTCTGTCTTCTCTGGACTTACTGAGGCCTCTGTCTCTTTTGGTCTCACTGTTGCCTCTGTCTCCTCTAGTCTCACTGTGACCTCTGTCACCTCTGGTTCTACTGTGACCTCAATTTCCTCTGGTCTCACTGTGACCTCTTTTTTACTATGGTCTCACTGTGGCCTCTGTCTACTCTGGTCTCACTTTGTCCTCTGTCTCATCTGCTCACATTGTGGCCTCTGTCTGCTCTGGTTCTACTGTGACCTCTGTCTCCTCTGGTCTCTCTGCGGCCCCTTACTCTTCTGGTTTAACTGTGACCTCTGTCTTCTTTGGCCTCACTGTGGCCTCTGTCTCCTCTGAACTCACTGTGGCCTCTGTCTCCTCTGAACTCACTGTGGCCACTGTCTCCTCTGGTCTCACTGTGGCCTCTGTCTCCTCTGGTCTCACTGTGGCCTCTGTCTCCTCTGAACTCACTGTGGTCTCTGTCTCCTCTGGACTTACTGAGGTCTCTGTCTCTTTTGGTCTCACTGTTGCCTCTGTCAACTCTAGTCTCACTGTGACCTCTGTCTCCTCTGGTTCTACTGTGACTTCCATCTCCTCTGGTCTCACTGTGACCTCTTTTTTACTCTGGTCTCACTGTGGCCCCTGTCTCCTCTGGTATTACTGTGGCCTCTGTCTCCTCTGGTCTCACTGTAGCCTCTGTTTCCGTTGGTCTTACTGAAGCCTCTGTCTCCTTTGGTCTCTCACTGTGACCACTGTCTCCTCTTGTATCACTTTGTCCTCTGTCTCCTCTGGTCTCACTGTGGCCTCTGTCTTCTCTGGACTTACTGAGGCCTCTGTCTCCTCTGGTCTCACTGTAGCCTCTGTCTCCTCTGGTCTCACCATGACCTCTGTCTCCTCTTGTCTCACTTTGTCCTCTGTCTCCTCTGGTCTCACTGTGGCCTCTGTCTCATCTGGTTTCACTCTGTCTCCTCTGGACTTACTGAGGTCTCTGTCTCTTTTGGTCTCACTGTTGCCTCTGTCAACTCTAGTCTCACTGTGACCTCTGTCTCCTCTGGTTCTACTGTGACCTCCATCTCCTCTGGTCTCACTGTGACCTCTTTTTTACTCTGGTCTCATTGTGGCCTCTGTCTCCTTAGGGCTCACTGTGTCCTCTGTCTCCTCTGGTCTCACTGTAGCCTCTGTCTCCTCTAGTCTCACTGTCGCCCATATCTCCTCTAGTCTCACTGTGTCCTCTGTCTACTCTTGTCGCACTGTGGCCTCTGTCATCTCTGGTCTCACTGTTGCCTCTGTCTCCTCTGGTCTTACTTTTGCCTCTGTCTCCGTTGGTCTCACTTTGACCTCTGTCTCCTCTTGTCTCTCTGTGTTCTCTGTCTCCTCTGGTCTCACTGTTTCCTTTGTCTAATCTGGTCCTACTGTGGGCTCTAAGTCCTATGGTCTAACTGCGGCCTCTGTCTCCTCTGGTCTCACTGTTGCCTCTGTCTCCTCTGGTCCTACTGTGACCTCTGTCTCCTATGGTCTCTCTTCTGCCCCTTACTTTTCTGGTTTAACAGTGACCTCTGTCTCCTTTGGCCTCACTATGACCACTGTCTTCTCTGGTCTCACTGTGGCCTCTTTCTCTTCTGGTCTCACTGTGATCTCTGTTTCCTCTGGTCTCACTGTGACCTCTGTCTCCTTTGGTCTCAATGTAACCTCTGTCTCATCTGGTCTCACTGTAACCTCTGTCTCATCTGGTCTCACTGTGACCCATTGGATTCACTTTGGTCTCTGTCTCCTCTGGTTCGACTATGACCTCTGTCTCCTCTGGTCTCACTGTGGTCTCTGTCTCCTCTGGTCTCACTGTAGCCTCTGTCTCCTCTGGTCTCACTGTAACCTCTGTCTCATCTGGTCTCACTGTGGCGTCTGTCTCCTCTGGTCTCACTGTGACCTCTGTCTCCTCTGGTCTCACTGTAGCCTCTGTCTTCTCTGGTCCTACTGTTACCTCTTTCTCCTCAAGTCTCACTGTGTCCTCTTTTTACTCTGGTCTCATTGTGGCCTCTGATATCTTTGGTTTTACTGTAGCCTCTGTCTCCTCTGGTCTCACTGTAACCTGTGTCTCATCTGGTCTCACTGTGGCATCTGTCTTCTTTGGTCTCACTGTGACCTCTGTCTCCTCTTGTCTCTCTGTGTCCTCTGTCTCCTCTGGTCTCACTGTAGCTTCTTTCTCCTCTGGTCTCACTGTGGCCTCTGTTTCTTTTGGTCTCACTGAAGCCTCCGTCTCCTTTGGTCTCACCGTGACCTCTGTCTCCTCTTGTATCACTTTGTCCTCTGTCTCCTCTGGTCTCACTGTGGACTATGTCCCATCTGGTTTCACTTTAGTCTCTGTCTCCTCTGGTTCTACTATGACCTCTTTCTCCTCTGATTTCACTGTGGCCTCTGTCTCCTCTGGACTTACTGAGGCCTCTGTCTCTTTTGGTCTCACTGTTGCCTCTGTCTCCTATAGTCTCACTGTGACATCTGTCACCTCAGGTTAACTGTGACCTCTTTTTTACTCTTTTCTCACTGTGGCCTCTGTCTACTCTGGTCTCACTTTGTCCTCTGTCTCATCTACTTAAATTGTGGCCTCTTTCTCCTCTGGTTCTACTGTGACCTCTGTCTCCACTGGTCTCTCTGCGGCCCCTTACTCTTCTGGTTTCACTGTGACCTCTGTCTCCTTTGGCCTCACTATGACCACTGTCTTCTCTGGTCTCACTGTGGCCTCTGTCTCCTCTGGTCTCACTGTGGCCTCTTTCTCCTCTGATCTCACTGTGGCCACTGTCTCCTCTGGTCTCACTGTGGCCTCTCTACTCTGGTCTCACTGTAGCCTCTGTCTCCTCTGGTCTCACTGTAGCCTCTGTCTCCTCTGGTCCACCCATGACCTCTGTCTCCTCTGGTCTCTCTTCTGCCCCTTACTTTTCTGGTTTATAAGTGACCGCTGTCTCCTTTGGCCTCACTATGACCACTGTCTTCTCTGGTCTCACTGTGGCCTCTGTCTCCTCTGGTCTCACTGTGGCCTCTGTTTTCTCTGGTCTCACTGTGGCCCCAGTCTCCTTTGGTTCTACAGTGACCTCTGTCTCCTCTGGTTCTACTATGACCTCTGTCTCCTCTGGTATCACTGTAGCCTCTGTTTCCTTTGGTCTCATTGAAGCCTCTGTCTCCTTTGGTCTCACTGTGGCCTCTGTCTCCTCTGGTATCACTGTAGCCTCTGTTTCCTTTGGTCTCATTGAAGCCTCTGTCTCCTTTGGTCTCAGCGTGACCTATTTCTCCTCTTGTATCACTTTGTCCTCTGTCTCTTCTAGTCTCACTGTGGACTATGTCTCATCTGGTTTCACTTTGGTCTCTGTCTCATTTGGTTCTACTATGACCTCTGTCTCCTCTGGTCTCACTGTGGCCTCTGTCTCCTCTGGACTTACTGAGGCCTCTGTCTCTTTTGGTCTCACTGTTGCCTCTTTCTCCTCTAGTCTCACTGTGACCTCTGTCACCTCTGGTTCTACTGTGACCTCAATTTCCTCTAATCTCACTGTGACCTCTTTTTTACTCTGGTCTCACTGTGGCCTCTGTCTACTCTGGTCTCACTTTGTCCTCTGTCCCATCTGCTCACATTGTGGCCTCTGTCTTTTTGATTCTACTGTGACCTCTGTCTCCTCTGGTCTCTCTGCGGCCCCTTACTCCTCTGGTCTCACTGTGGCCTGTGTCTCCTCTGGTCTCACTGTAGCCTCTGTCTCCTCTCTTCTCACTTTGTCCTCTGTCTCATCTGCTAACACTGTGGCTCTGTTTCCTTTGGTCTCACTGAAGCCTCCGTCTCCTTTGGTCTCACCATGACCTCTGTCTCCTCTTGTATCACGTTGTCCTCTGTCTCCTCTGGACTTACTGAGGTCTCTGTCTCTTTTGGTCTCACTGTTGCCTCTTTCAACTCTAGTCTCACTGTGACCTCTGTCTCCTCTGGTTCTACTGTGACCTCCATCTCCTCTGGTCTCACTGTGACCTCTTTTTTACTCTGGTCTCACTGTGGCCCCTGTCTCCTCTGGTCTCACTGTGACCCCTTGGTTTCACTTTGGTCTCTGTCTCCTCTGGTTCTACTATGACCTCTGTCTCCTCTGGTCTCACTGTGGCCTCTGTCTCCTCTGGTCTCACTGTAGCCTCTGTTTCCTTTGGTCTTACTGAAGCCTCTGTCTCCTTTGGTCTCACCGTGACCACTGTCTCCTCTTGTATCACTTTGTCCTCTGTCTCCTCTGGTCTCACTGTGGACTATGTCTCATCTGGTTTCACTTTAGTCTCTGTCTCCTCTGGTTCTACTATGACCTATGTCTCCTCTGGTCTCACTGTGACCTCTGTCACCTCTGGTTCTACAGTGAGCTCAATTTCCTCTGGTCTCACTGTGACCTCTTTTTTACTATGGTCTCACTGTGGCCTCTGTCTTCTCTGGACTTACTGAGGCCTCTGTCTCTTTTGGTCTCACTGTTGCCTCTGTCTCCTCTAGTCTCACTGTGACCTCTGTCACCTCTGGTTCTACTGTGACCTCAATTTCCTCTGGTCTCACTGTGACCTCTTTTTTACTATGGTCTCACTGTGGCCTCTGTCTACTCTGGTCTCACTTTGTCCTTTGTCTCATCTGCTCACATTGTGGCCTCTGTCTGCTCTGGTTCTACTGTGACCTCTGTCTCCTCTGGTCTCTCTGCGGCCCCTTACTCTTCTGGTTTAACTGTGACCTCTGTCTTCTTTGGCCTCACTGTGGCCTCTGTCTCCTCTGAACTCACTGTGGCCTCTGTCTCCTCTGAACTCACTGTGGCCACTGTCTCCTCTGGTCTCACTGTGGCCTCTGTCTCATCTGGTTTCAATGTGGTCTCTGTCTCCTCTGGACTTACTGAGGTCTCTGTCTCTTTTGGTCTCACTGTTGCCTCTGTCAACTCTAGTCTCACTGTGACCTCTGTCTCCTCTGGTTCTACTGTGACCTCCATCTCCTCTGGTCTCACTGTGACCTCTTTTTTACTCTGGTCTCACTGTGACCTCTGTCTCCTCTGGTATTACTGTGGCCTCTGTCTCCTCTGGTCTCACTGTAGCCTCTGTTTCCTTTGGTCTTACTGAAGCCTCTGTCTCCTTTGGTCTCACCGTGACCACTGTCTCCTCTTGTATCACTTTGTCCTCTGTCTCCTTTGGTCTCACTGTGGCCTCTGTCTTCTCTGGACTTACTGAGGCCTCTGTCTTTTCTGGTCTCACTGTGGCCTCTGTCTCGTCTGGTCTCACTGTGGCCTCTGTCTCCTCTGAACTCACTGTGGCCACTGTCTCCTCTGGTCTCACTGTGGCCTCTGTCTCATCTGGTTTCACTGTGGTCTCTGTCTCCTCTGGACTTACTGAGGTCTCTGTCTCTTTTGGTCTCACTGTTGCCTCTGTCAACTCTAGTCTCACTGTGACCTCTGTCTCCTCTGGTTCTACTGTGACCTCCATCTCCTCTGGTCTCACTGTGACCTCTTTTTTACTCTGGTCTCACTGTGGCCCCTGTCTCCTCTGGTATTACTGTGGCCTCTGTCTCCTCTGGTCTCACTGTAGCCTCTGTTTCCGTTGGTCTTACTGAAGCCTCTGTCTCCTTTGGTCTCACCGTGACCACTGTCTCCTCTTGTATCACTTTGTCCTCTGTCTCCTCTGGTCTCACTGTGGCCTCTGTCTTCTCTGGACTTACTGAGGCCTCTGTCTCCTCTGGTCTCACTGTAGCCTCTGTCTCCTCTGGTCTCACCATGACCTCTGTCTCCTCTTGTCTCACTTTGTCCTCTGTCTCCTCTGGTCTCACTGTGGCCTCTGTCTCATCTGGTTTCACTTTGGTCTCTGTCTCCTCTGGACTTACTGAGGTCTCTGTCTCTTTTGGTCTCACTGTTGCCTCTGTCAACTCTAGTCTCACTGTGACCTCTGTCTCCTCTGGTTCTACTGTGACCTCCATCTCCTCTGGTCTCACTGTGACCTCTTTTTTACTCTGGTCTCATTGTGGCCTCTGTCTCCTTAGGGCTCACTGTGTCCTCTGTCTCCTCTGGTCTCACTGTAGCCTCTGTCTCCTCTAGTCTCACTGTCGCCCATATCTCCTCTAGTCTCACTGTGTCCTCTGTCTACTCTTGTCGCACTGTGGCCTCTGTCTCCTCTGGTCTTACTTTTGCCTCTGTCTCCGTTGGTCTCACTTTGACCGCTGTCTCCTCTTGTCTCTCTGTGTTCTCTGTCTCCTCTGGTCTCACTGTTTCCTTTGTCTAATCTGGTCCTACTGTGGGCTCTAAGTCCTATGGTCTAACTGCGGCCTCTGTCTCCTCTTGTCTCACTGTTGCCTCTGTCTCCTCTGGTCCTACTGTGACCTCTGTCTCCTCTGGTTTCTCTGCGGCCACTTAGTCTTCTGGTTTCATTGGTAACTCTGTCTCCTCTTGTCTCACTGTAACCTGTGTCTCATCTGGTCTCACTGTGGCATCTGTCTCCTTTGGTCTCACTGTGACCTCTGTCTCCTCTTGTCTCTCTGTGTCCTCTGTCTCCTCTGGTCTCACTGTAGCTTCTTTCTCCTCTGGTCTCACTGTGGCCTCTGTCTCAACTTGTCTTACTGTAGCCTCTGTCTCCTCTGGTCTCACCGTGACCTCTGTCTTCTCCAGTCTCACTTTGTCCTCTGTCTCATCTGCTCCCACTGTTGCCTCTGTTTCTTTTGGTCTCACTGAAGCCTCCGTCTCCTTTGGTCTCACCGTGACCTCTGTCTCCTCTTGTATCACTTTGTCCTCTGTCTCCTCTGGTCTCACTGTGGACTATGTCCCATCTGGTTTCACTTTAGTCTCTGTCTCCTCTGGTTCTACTATGACCTCTTTCTCCTCTGATTTCACTGTGGCCTCTGTCTCCTCTGGACTTACTGAGGCCTCTGTCTCTTTTGGTCTCACTGTTGCCTCTGTCTCCTCTAGTCTCACTGTGACATCTGTCACCTCAGGTTGACTGTGACCTCTTTTTTACTCTTTTCTCACTGTGGCCTCTGTCTACTCTGCTCTCACTTTGTCCTCTGTCTCATCTACTTAAATTGTGGCCTCTTTCTCCTCTGGTTCTACTGTGACCTCTGTCTCCACTGGTCTCTCTGCGGCCCCTTACTCTTCTGGTTTCACTGTGACCTCTGTCTCCTTTGGCCTCACTATGACCACTGTCTTCTCTGGTCTCACTGTGGCCTCTTTCTCCTCTGGTCTCACTGTGGCCTCTGTCTCCTCTGATCTCACTGTGGCCACTGTCTCCTCTGGTCTCACTGTGGCCTCTCTACTCTGGTCTCACTGTGGCCTCTGACTCCTCTGGTCTCACTGTAGCCTCTGTCTCCTCTGGTCTCACTGTATCCTCTGTCTCCTCTGGTCCACCCATGACCTCTGTCTCCTCTTGTCTCACTTTGTCCTCTGTCTCATCTGCTCAAACTGTGGCTCTGTTTCCTTTGGTCTCACTGAAGCCTCTGTCTCCTTTGGTCTCACCATAACCTCTGTCTCCTCTTGTATCACTTTGTCCTCTGTCTCCACTGTTCTCACTGTGGCCTCTGTCTCATCTGGTTTCACTGTGGTCTCTTTCTCCTCCGATTCTACTATGACCTCTGTCTCCTCTTGTCTCACTTTGTCCTCTGTCTCATCTGCTCAAACTGTGGCTCTGTTTCCTTTGGTCTTACTGAAGCCTCTGTCTCCTTTGGTCTCACCGTGACCACTGTCTCCTTTTGTATCACTTTGTCCTCTGTCTCCTCTGGTCTCACTGTGGCCTCTGTCTCCTCTGGACTTACTGAGGTCTCTGTCTCTTTTGGTCTCACAGTGACCTCTTTTTTACTCTGGTCTCACTGTAGCCTCTGTCTCCTCTAGACTCACTGTCGCCCATCTCTCCTCTTGTCTCACTGTGGCCTCTATCATCTCTGGTCTCACTGTTGCCTCTGTCTCCTCTGGTCTTACTTTTGCCTCTGTCTCCTATGGTCTCACTGCGGCCTCTGTCTCCTCTGGTCCTACTGTGACCTCTGTCTCCTCTGGTTTCTCTGCGGCCACTTAGTCTTCTGGTTTCATTGGTAACTCTGTCTCCTCTTGTCTCACTGTAACCTCAGTCTCCTCTTGTCCTACTGTGACCTCTGTCTCCTCTGGTCTCTCTTCTGCCCCTTACTTTTCTGGTTTATAAGTGACCGCTGTCTCCTTTGGCCTCACTATGACCACTGTCTTCTCTGGTCTCACTGTGGCCTCTGTCTCCTCTGGTCTCACTGTGGCCTCTTTCTCTTCTGGTCTCACTGTGGCCTCTGTTTTCTCTGGTCTCACTGTGGCCCCAGTCTCCTTTGGTTCTACAGTGACCTCTTTCTCCTCTGTTCTCACTGTGGCCTCTTTCTCCTCTGGTCTCACTGTAGCCTCTGTCTCCTCTAGACTCACTGTCGCCCATATCTCCTCTAGTCTCACTGTGTCCTCTGTCTACTCTTGTCTCACTTTGGCCTCTGTCATCTCTGGTCTCACTGTTGCCTCTGTCTCCTCTGGTCTTACTTTTGCCTCTGTCTCCTCTTGTCTCACTGTGGCCTCTGTCATCTCTGGTCTCACTGTGGCCTCTGTCTCCTCTGGTCTCACTGTGGCCTCTGTCTCATCAGGTCTCACTGTGGCCTCTTTCTCCTTTAGTCTCAGTGTGACCTCTGTCTCCTCTGGTTCTACTGTGACCTCTATCTACTCTGGTCTCAATGTGAACTCTTTTTAATCTTGTCTCACTGTGATCCTTTGTCTCCTCTTGTCTCACTGTGACCTCAATCTCCTCTGGTCTTACTGTGACCCTTGTCTCCTCTGGTTTCTCTGCGGCCACTTAGTCTTTTGGTTTCATTGGTACATCTGTCTCCTCTTGTCTCACTGTAACCTCTGCCTCCTCTGGTCCTACTGTAACCACTGTCTCCTCTGGTCTCTCTGCGGCCCCTTACTTTTCTGGTTCAACAGTGACCTCCGTCTTTTTTGGTCTAACCGTGACGTCTGTCTTCTCTTGTCTCACTTTGTCCTCTGTCTCCTCTGGTTCTACTTCGACCTCTGTCTACTCTGGTCTAACTGTGGCCTCTATCTCCTCTGGACTTACTGAGGCCTCCGTCTCTTTTGCTCTCACTGTGACCTCGGTCTCCTCTGGTCTCACTGTGACCCTTTGTCTCCTCTGGTCTCACTGTGACATTAATCTCCTCTGGTCTTACTGCAGCCTCTGTCTCCTCTGGTCTCTCTGTGTTCTCTGTCTCCTCTGGTCTCACTGTGGCCTCTGTCTCTTCTGGTCTCAATGTGTCCTTTGTCTCCTCTGGTCTTACTGTAGCCTCTGTCTCCTCTGGTCTCACTGTGGCCACTGTTTCCTCTGGTCTTACTGTATCCTCCGTCTCCTTTGGTCTCACTTTGCCCTCTGTCTCCTCTGGTTTCACAGTGGTCTCTGTCTCTTCTGGTTCTACTGTGACGTCTGTCCCCTATGGTCTGACTGTGGCTTCTGTCTCCTCTAGTCTCATTGTCGCCCTTATCTTCTTGTCTCACTGTGGCCTCTGTCATCTCTGGTCTCACTGTTGCCTCTGTCTCCACTTGTCTTACTTTTGCCTCTGTCTCCTCTTGTTTCTCTGTGTCCTCTGTCTCCTCTGGTCTCACTGTTTCCTCTGTCTAATCTGGTCCTATTGTGGGCTCTAAATCCTATGGTCTCACTGCGGCCTCTGTCTCCTCTGGTCTCACTCTGGTTTCTCTGGGGCCAATTAGTCTTCTGGTTTCATTGGTACCTCTGTCTCCTCTTGTCTCACTGTGGCCTCTGTCTCTTCTTGTCTCACTGTAGCCTCTGTCTCCTCTGGTCTCACTGTAGCCTCTGTCTCCTCTGGTCTCACTGTAGCTTCGGTCTCCTGTGGTCTCACTGTGACCTCTGTCTCTTCTGTTCTCACTGTTATCTCTGTCTCCTCTGGTCTCCCTGTGGCCTATGTCTCCTCTGGTCTCTCTGTCTCCTCTTTTCCTCTGGTCTCACTGTTTCCTCTGTCTTTTCTGGTCCTACTGTGACCTCTGTCTCCTCTGGTCTCACTGTTGCCTCTTTCTCCTTTGGTCTCACTGTGGCCTCTGTCTCCTCTGGTCTCACTGTGGCCTCTGTCTTCTCTGGTCTCACTGTGGCCTCTGTCTAATCTGGTCCTTCTGTGGGCTCTATATCCTCTGGTCTCACTGCGGCCTCTGTCCCCTATGGTATCTCTGCGGCCCTTAGTCTTCTAGTCTCAGTGTTACCTCTGTCTCCTCTTGTCTCTCTGCAACCCCTTACTCTTCTGTTTTAACTGTGACCTCTGTCTCCTCTGGTCTCACTGTTGCCTCTGTCTCTTCTGGTCTCACTGTGGCCTCTGTCTCCTCTGGTCTCACTGTTGCCTCTGTCTCTTCTGGTCTCACTTTGTCCTCTGTCTCATCTGCTCACATTGTGGCCTCTGTCTCCTCTGGTTCTACTGTGACCTCTGTCTCCTCTGGTCTCTCTGTGGCTTCTGTCTCCTCTGGTCTCACTGTGGCATCTGTCTACTTTGATCTCACTGTGGCCTATTTCTCCTCTGGTCTCACCATGGCCCCTGTCTACTCTGTCTCATTGTGGTCTCTCCCTCCTCTAGTCTCACTGTAGCCTCTGTCTCCTCTGGTCTCACTGTGGCCTCTGTTTCCTCTGGTCTCACTGTAGCCTCAATCTCCTCTAGTCTCAATGTAGCCTCTGTCTCCTCTGGTCTCACTGTGGCCTCTGTCTTCTCTTGTCTCACTTTGTCCTCTGTTTACTCTGCTCACACTGTGGCCTCTGTTTCATTTGGTCTCACTGTAGCCTCCGTCTCTTTTAGTCTTACCGAGACCTCTGTCTCCTCTTGTATCACTTTGTCCTCTGTCTCCTTTGGTCTCACTGTGGCCTCTGTCTCATCTGGTCTCACTGTGGCCTCTGTCATCTCTGGTCTCACTGTTGCCTCTGTCTCCTCTGTTCTTACTTTTGCCTCTGTCTCCTCTGGTCTCACTGTTTCCTCTTTCTAATGTGGTCCTACTGTAAGCTCTAAATCCTATGGTCTCACTGCGGCCCCTGTCTCCTTTAGTCTCACTGTTGCCTCTGTCTCCTTTGGTCCTACTGTGATTTCTGTCTCCACTGGTTTCTCTGCGGCCACTTAGTCTTCTGATGAAACATGGTACCTATTTCTCCTCTTGTCTCACTGTAACCTCTGCCTCCTCTGGTCCTACTGTGACTTTTGTCTCCTCTGGTCTCTCTGCGGCCCCTTTCTCTTCTGGTTTACCAGTGACCTCTGTCTCCTTTGGCCTCACTATGACCACTGTCTTCTCTGGTCTCACTGTAGCCTCTGTCTCCTCTGGTCTCACTGTGGCCTCTGTCTCCTCTGATCTCACTGTGGCCTCATTTTCCTCCGGTCTCACCGTGACCTCTGTCTCCTCTTGTCTCACTTTGTCTTCTGTCTCCTCTGCTCACAATGTGGCCTCTGTTTCCTTTGGTCTCACTGTAGCCTACGTCTCCTTAGGTCTCACTGTGACCTCTGTCTCCTCTTGTATTCCTTTGTCCTCTGTCTCCTCTGGTCTCACTGTGGCCTCTGTCTCATCTGGTTTCACTGTGTCTCTGTCTCCACTGGTTTTACTACGACCACCGTCTCCTTTGGTCTCACCGTGACCTCAGTCTTCTCTTGTCTCACTTTGTCCTCAGTCTCCTCTGGTCTCACTGTTGACTTTGTCTCATCTGATTTTTACTTTGTCCTCTGTCTTCTCTGAACTCACTGTGGCCTCTGTCTCATCTTGTTCTACTTCAACCTCTGTCTACTCTGGTCTCACTGTAACCTATGTCTAATCTGGACTTACTGAGGCCTCTGTCTCTTTTGGTCTCACTGTGGCCTCTTTCTCCTCTAGTCTCACTGTGACCTCTGTCTCCTCTGGTTCAACGGTGACCTCTATCTCCTCTGGTCTCACTGTGGCCTCTGTCTCCTCTGGTCTCACTGTAGCCTCTGTCTCCTCTAGTCTCACTGTGTCCTCTGTCTACTCTGGTCTCACTGTGACCTCTGTTTCCTCTGGTCTTACTGTGGCCTCTGTCTCCTCTGGTCCTACTGTGACTTTTGTCTCCTCTGGTCTCTCTGTGGCCCCTTTCTCTTCTGGTTTAATAGTGACCTCTGTCTCCTTTGGCCTCACTATGACCGCTGTCTCCTCTGATCTCACTGTGGCCTCTGTCTCCTCTGATCTCACTGTGGCCTCTGTTTTCTCTGGTCTCACTTTAGCCTCTGTCTCCTCTGGTCTCACCGTGACCTCTGTCTCCTCTTGTCTCACTTTGTCTTCTGTCTCCTCTCCTCACACTGTGGTCTCTGTTTCCTTTGGTCTCACTGTAGCCTCCGTCTCCTTTGGTCTCACTGTGTCCTCTGTCTACTCTGGTCTCACTCTTGCCTCTGTCTCCTCTGTTCTTACTTTTGCCTCTGTCTCCTCTGGTCTCACTGTTTACTCTTTCTAATCTGGTCCTACTGTGGGCTCTAAATCCTATGGTCTCACTGCGCCCCCTGTTTCCTTTGGTCTCACTGTTGCCTCTTTCTCCTCTGGTCTCACTGTGACATCTGTCTCCTCTGGTCTCACGGTGCCCTCTGTCTCCTCTGGTCTCACTGTGACCCTTTGTCTTGTCCGGTCTCACTGTGACCTCAATCTCCTCTGGTCTTACTGCAACCTCTGTCTCCTCTGGTCTCACTGTGGCGCTCTGTCTCTCTGGTCTCACTGTGGCCTCTGTCTCTCTGGTCTCACTGTGGCCTCCGTCTCCTCTTGTCTCACTGTGTCCTCTGTCTTCTCTGGTCTCACTGTAGCCTCTGTCTCCTCTGGTCTCACTGTGACCTCTGTTTCCTCTGGTCTTTCTGTACCCTCCATCTCCTTTGGTCTCACCGTGACCTCTGTCTTCTCTTGTCTCACTTTGTCCTCTGTCTCCCCTGGTCTCACTGTTGACTTTGTCTTATCTGGTTTCACTGTGGCCTCTGTCTCCTCTTGTCTTACTTTTTTCTCTGTCTCATCTGGTATCACTGTGGCCTCTGTCTCCTCTGGTCTCTCTGTTTCCTCTGTCTAATCTGGTCCTACTGTGGGCTCTAAATCCTATGGTCTCACTGCGGCCTCTGTCTCCTCTAAACTTACTGTTGCCTCTTTCTCCTCTGGTCCTACTGTGACCTCTGTCTTTTCTGGTCTTACTGTGGCCTCTGTCTCCTCTGGTCCTACTGTGACTTTTGTCTCCTCTGGTCTCTCTGTGGCCCCTTTCTCTTCTGGTTTAATAGTGACCTCCGTCTCCTTTGGCCTCACTAAGACCACTGTCTCCTCTGATCTCACTGTGGCCTCTGTCTCCTCTGGTCTCACTGTGGCCTCTGTCTCCTCTGATCTCACTGTGGCCTCTGTTTTCTCTGGTCTCACTTTAGCCTCTGTCTCCTCTGGTCTCACTGTGACCTCTGTCTCCTCTTGTCTCACTTTGTCTTCTGTCTCCTCTGCTCACACTGTGGCCTCTGTTTCCTTTGGTCTCACTGTAGCCTCCGTCTCCTTTGGTCTCACTGTGTCCTTTGTCTACTCTTGTCTCACTGTGGCCTCTGTCATCTCTGGTCTCACTCTTGCCTCTGTCTCCTCTGTTCTTACTTTTGCCTCTGTCTCCTCTGGTCTCTCTGTTTCCTCTGTCTAATCTGGTCCTACTGTGGGCTCTAAATCCTATGGTCTCACTGCGGCCCCTGTTTCCTTTGGTCTCACTGTTGCCTCTTTCTCCTCTGGTCTCACTGTGACATCTGTCTCCTCTGGTCTCACGGTGCCCTCTGTCTCCTCTGGTCTAACTGTGACCCTTTGTCTTTTCCGGTCTCACTGTGACCTCAATCTCCTCTGGTCTTACTGCAACCTCTGTCTCCTCTGGTCTCTCTGCGGCCTCTGTCTCTCTCTTTAGCCTCACTGTGGCCTCTGTTTTCTCTAGTCTCACTGTGGCCTCCGTCTCCTCTTGTCTCACTGTGTCCTCTGTCTCCTCTGGTCTCACTGTAGCCTCTGTCTCCTCTGGTCTCACTGTGACCTCTGTTTCCTCTGGTCTTTCTGTACCCTCCGTCTCCTTTGGTCTCACCGTGACCTCTGTCTTCTCTTGTCTTACTTTGTCCTCTGTGTCCTCTGGTCTCACTGTGTCCTCTTTTCACTCTTATCTCACTGTGGCCTCTGACATCTCTGGTTTTACTGTAGCCTCTGTCTCCTCTGGTCTCAGTGTAACCTCTGTCTCATCTGGTCTCACTTTAGCCTCTGTCTCCTCTGGTCTCACCGTGACCTCTGTCTCCTCTTGTCTCACTTTGTCTTCTGTCTCCTCTGCTCACACTGTGGCCTCTGTTTACTTTGGTCTCACTGTAGCCTCCGTCTCCTTTGGTCTCACCATGACCTCTGTCTTCTCTTGTCTTACTTTGTCCTCTGTGTCCTCTGGTCTCACTGTGTCCTCTTTTTACTCTTATCTCACTGTGGCCTCTGACATCTCTGGTTTTACTGTAGCCTCTGTCTCCTCTGGTCTCAGTGTAACCTCTGTCTCATCTGGTCTCACTTTAGCCTCTGTCTCCTCTAGTCTCACCGTGACCTCTGTCTCCTCTTGTCTCACTTTGTCCTCTGTCTCCTCTGGCCTCACTGTGGCCTCTGTCTCATCTGGTTTCACTGTGGTCTCTGTCTTAACTGGTTCTACTTCGACCTCTGTCTCCTCTGGTCTCACGGTGCCCTCTGTCTCCTCTGGTCTAACTGTGACCCTTTGTCTTTTCCGGTCTCACTGTGACCTCAATCTCCTCTGGTCTTACTGCAACCTCTGTCTCCTCTGGTCTCTCTGCGGCGCCTTACTCTTTTAGCCTCACTGTGGCCTCTGTTTTCTCTAGTCTCACTGTGGCCTCCGTCTCCTCTTGTCTCACTGTGTCCTCTGTCTCCTCTGGTCTCACTGTAGCCTCTGTCTCCTCTGGTCTCACTGTGACCTCTGTTTCCTCTGGTCTTTCTGTACCCTCCGTCTCCTTTGGTCTCACCGTGACCTCTGTCTTCTCTTGTCTTACTTTGTCCTCTGTGTCCTCTGGTCTCACTGTGTCCTCTTTTTACTCTTATCTCACTGTGGCCTCTGACATCTCTGGTTTTACTGTAGCCTCTGTCTCCTCTGGTCTCAGTGTAACCTCTGTCTCATCTGGTCTCACTTTAGCCTCTGTCTCCTCTGGTCTCACCGTGACCTCTGTCTCCTCTTGTCTCACTTTGTCTTCTGTCTCCTCTGGTCTCACACTGTGGCCTCTGTTTACTTTGGTCTCACTGTAGCCTCCGTCTCCTTTGGTCTCACCGTGACCTCTGTCTTCTCTTGTCTTACTTTGTCCTCTGTGTCCTCTGGTCTCACTGTGTCCTCTTTTTACTCTTATCTCACTGTGGCCTCTGACATCTCTGGTTTTACTGTAGCCTCTGTCTCCTCTGGTCTCAGTGTAACCTCTGTCTCATCTGGTCTCACTTTAGCCTCTGTCTCCTCTAGTCTCACCGTGACCTCTGTCTCCTCTTGTCTCACTTTGTCCTCTGTCTCCTCTGGCCTCACTGTGGCCTCTGTCTCATCTGGTTTCACTGTGGTCTCTGTCTTAACTGGTTCTACTTCGACCTCTGTCTCCTCTGGTCTTACTGTAGCCTCCGTCAACTTTTGTCTCATAGTGACCTCAGCCTTCTCTTGTCTCACTTTGTCCTCTGTCTCCTCTGGTCTCACTGTTGACTTTGTCTCATCTGTTTTCACTTTTTCCTCTGTCTTCTCTGGTCTCACTGTGGCCTCTGTCTCATCTGGTTTCACTGTGGTCTCTGTCTCCTCTGATTCTACGGTGACCTCTATCTCCTCTGGTCTCACTGTGACCTCTGTCTCCTCTTGTTCTACTTCGACCTCTGTCTCCTCTAGTCTCACTGTAACCTTTGTCTCCTCTGGACTTACTGAGGCCTCTGTCTCTTTTGGTCTCACTGTGACCTCTGTCTCCTCTGATTCTACGGTGACCTCTATCTCCTCTGGTCTCACTGTGACCTCTGTCTCCTCTGGTTCTACGGTGACCTCTATCTCCTCTGGTCTCACTGTGACTTCTGTCTCCTCTTGTCTATCTGTGTCCTCGGTCTCCTCTGGTCTCACTGTTTCCTCTGTCTAATCTGGTCCTATTGTGGGCTCTAAATCCTATGGTCTCACTGCGGCCTCTGTCTCCTCTGGTCTCAGTCTTGCCTCTTTCTCCTCTCGCCCTACTGTGACATCTGTCTCCTCTGGTCTCACGGTGCCCTCTGTCTCCTCTGGTCTCACTGTGACCCTTTGTCTTTTCTGGTCTTACTGTGACCTCAAGCTCCTCTGGTTTTACTGCAACCTCTGTCTCCTCTGGTCTCACTGCGGCCCCTTACACTTTTAGTTTAACTGTGACCTCTGTCTCCTTTGGCCTCACTATGACCACTGTCTTCTCTGGTCTCACTGTGGCTTCTGTCTCCCCTGGTCTCACTGTGGCCTCTGTCTCCTCTAAATCTCACTGTGGCCTCTGTGTTCTCTGGTCTCACTGTGACCCCTTTTTCCTCTGGTCTTACTGTAGCCTCTGTCTCCTTTGGTCTCACCGTGACCTCTGTATTCTCTTGTCTCACTTTGTCCTCTGTCTCCTCTGGTCTCACTGTTGACTTTGTCTCATCTGGTTTCACTGTAGCTTCTGTCTCCTCTGGTCTTACTTTTGCCTCTGTCTCATCTGGTCTCACTGTGGCCTCTGTCTCCTCTGGTTTTACTGTGACTTCTGTCTCCTCTTGTCTATCTGTGTCTTCTGTCTCCTCTGGTCTCACTGTTTCCTCTGTCTAATCTGGTCCTACTGTGGGCTCTAAATCCTATGGTCTCACTGCGGCCTTTTTCTCCTCTGGTCTCACTGTTGCCTCTTTCTCCTCTGGTCCTACTGTGAGCTCTGTCTTTTCTGGTGTCACTGTGGCCTTTGTCTCCTCTGGTCTCACTGTGACCTCAATCTTCTCTGGTCTTACTGCATCCTCTGTCTCCTCTTTTCTCTCTGCGGCCCGTGACTATTTTGGCCTCACTGTGGCCTCTGTCTCCTTTGGTCTCACTGTGACCTCTGTCTCTTCTGGTCTCACTGCGGCCTCTGTCTCCTCTGGTTTCTCTGTGGCCCCTTACACTTCTGGTCTCACTGGTACTGTCACCGGCTGCAGGTGCAGGTTCGTTTGATCACCAAATGTTTACCACAAAGAAATATGAGGAGACTGAGGTTTAGATTTGAAAAAAAAATAGTTTATTTGGACACGCCAGGTAAAAGAAAAGGAATAAAAAAAATAAAACAATGTTTTAAGAAGCTCACTGAAGGTCGTAACACTGTCTCCACGGTTTCACTGTGGCAGTCTGAGGACTCCTCTGGCAGTCTTTATGCGGGCCTCTGTCTTCTGGTCTCCTCCAGTCCGTGCCACAAGGCCTCTGGTCTGAGGGCTTGGCCTCTGTCTCCTCTGGTCTCACTGGTCCCCTGTCACAACGCCGCCAAAACTAATTATAACACACACCAAAAATGTCGACTCTGTCACTCAATAAACTCAATAAAACACAGCAGAACAAACAGGGGCACGGATACGCCTTTACTTAGCGTATATTAGCTCTGTACAGGTTCCTGGTCTCGTCCTCCTCTGGGTCCGCGAGGTCCGCCGGTCACCTCAGGTCTCCTCTGGTCTCAGGAGACGGGCGCTGTGGACAAGGGCGGGCTTAGACACACAAACAAACCAGCTTGAATAGGTGTAGCCTCTGCACAGTTATGGACACTTTCCTTCACTTAGCTGAGTTAGAGCGTTGTCTGCCTCTGGTCTCACTGTCCGCTGTCTCCTCTGGCTCACTGTGGTGTCTGTCTCCTCTGGTCTCACTGTCTCTGTCTCTCTTCTCACTGTGGTTCCTGTCTCTCTTTCTCTCCGCTTTCTCTGGTCTCACTGTGCTGTCCTTGCTTCCTGCTTCTCCTGCTCTCCTACTCCTTTTGGGCCTTTTAAACCAGCCCCAGGTGCATTCTATTGGTCTCAGTGATTGCACAGGTGTGGTGAGTGTTCCCCATCACGAGTTCATCCGTGTGCCTGCAAAATTTAAAGGGGCAGCGCACTCAGAACACACGGAGAGAACAAGAACTCCAGCACAAACCGGCACTCTGTGACATTTTCACCTTTGACGTCTGTCTCCCTGGCCATTAGACCCTGTACCTCCTGGGCTGGGTCTCACTGTGCTGGGAGCTCCTCTGGCTCAGGGTCAGGTGGAGCTGGTGGGGACACAGGTCTGTCTCCTCTGGTCTCACTGTGACCATCGGGGAACAACGAGCCTCAGCCAGGAGGTCGGGGAGGCTCTGGCTGGTTTGGCTGTATGACAGGCTCTGTCTTCCTGGAACATAGTCATAGGGCAAGAACTCTGTCTCTCTGGTCTCACTGTGGGACCTTCCTGTCTCCTCTGGCCACTGTGACTGATGGCCCTGTGGCTCTGAGTTGGTGCATCACCACGGTCGGGCCCCCATCTGGTCTCACTGTTTACCTCTGTCTCTCTTGGTTTCACCAGCACTCTGTTCTCCTGGGAGTAGGGACGAGTCGAGCACGGTTTGTAGCGGCTTGGTCTCGGCCCTGGCACCGCTGGATCTGTCTCCTCTGTCTGTCTGTGGTCTCAGGTTCAGGGCTCTGGTGGTGCTGTGACCCATCCTTCCAGCCCCGCCTCGGGGTCCAATTGGGTGACCCAGTCAACTGGCAACCGCGCATGCCTACTGTGACATCTGTCTCCTCTGGTTAGGCCAGTACTATGATGGATGGTGTTGTTGTAGGCCTGGAGTGGCAGCTTGTCTGGCCACTGTCTTTGTTCTGTGTCGGTCAAGGAGTTCAATAGTTGTAGTAGGGTCTGATTGAACTGGCCACGCCCCTTCCCTGTGGGTGGTATGCGGTGGTCCGGTCCTTCCTGCTCCCTGTAGAGCTGACAAAGCTGCTTCATCAGCGTGTCTCCTCTGGTCTCACTGCAGGACCTCTGTCTCCTCTGGCAGCCACAGGTCTCTGTCTCCTCTGGTCTCACTGTGTCCCTGTCTCCTCTGGTCTCACTGTGTATGTTTGGTCTCACTGGCCTCTGTCTCTCTGGTCTCACTGTCATCTGTCTCCTCTGGTAATAATCTCCTGGTCTCACTGTGGTTCTGTCTCTGGTCTCACTGTGGTCTGTCTTGGGCACCAACTGTGGCCTCTGTCTCCTCTGGTCTCATGTGATTGTCAGCCCTGCCTCACTCTTCACTCTGTCTCCTCTGGTCCATCCCTGGGCCAGTAACAGCGCTGCTTCAAGTGCGCTTATGTCCGGTCTCGACTGTGCCCTCTGGTCCCTTCGTGGTAGGATTTCCACACTACCTGTGGTCTCTGTCTTCTGGTCTCAGTCTGCGAGATCTTCTGTCTCCTCTGGTTCTTCCCATTGTCTCTTCAGGTGTCACCTTCCACCTCGATCCTTTCACTCCCTTAGCAGCCTTCAGGTATGGAGAGTCTCTTCACCTCTGGGCGGCCCCTGTGGTCCTTTGTTGCCGGAGGTAGCGTGTCGGGTCCGCTCTGGTCTCACTGTGCCTCTGTCTCCTCTGGTCTCTCGCCTCTGTCTCCTGTAAGGCTTGCCTCGGTCTCCATCTCCTCAGGCAGCCTGGACAGGGCGCCTGCATTCTTGTTTTGGGTCCCAGGCCTGTCTACTTCAAGGTGTAATTGAAATTAGCCAACTGGGCCTCTGCTCCACCGCCCCAACCGAGCTGTTTCCAGATGCACCTGGTCTCACTGTGGCTCTGTCTCCTCTGGTAGGTAGTCCTTGAATTTCTCTCTCACGGCCCATTTCTGGCCAACAGCTCCAGCTTGAAGGAGCTGTAGTTCTGATCGCTTCTCTGCCTCTGGAGACTCACTGTGGCTGCGTCTCCTCTGGTCTCACTGTTCTGTCTCCTCTGGTCTCACCGCCTCTGACCCTCCAGGCTGGCATCTGTGTAAAGACGGAAGGGTATGGTGAAATCAGCGATGCGAGACCTGGCATTTACTCTAAGGCTTCTTTCAGCTGTGGCCTCTGTCTCTGGACCACGTGATGGGGACTGGCCTCCTCTGGTCGGTACTGTGAGTTAATGTCTCCTCTGGTGAGGCAATTTTTGAAAATCCAGCTATGAACCGTCTCTACCTCTGGAACGATCTCACCTGCTTCACTGTCTGGGGTCTCCGCCAGTCCTCACGGTTGCCGCTTAGCTGTGGTCCGTGGTCTCACTTCTTCCTCGCTAATCACGTGCCCCAGGTAAGTCACTTTCCTCTGAACAGGCAGCACTTCCTGGTTGGAGTTTGAGGCCGTGTTCCTCTAGTCTCACTGGAATACCTCCTCCAGATGGACCAGGTGGCTGTCAAAGTCTGCAGAAAACACAACTACATCATCTAGGTAAATGAGCAGAAAGTCGCTCACTGGTTCTCAGACAGCGCTGCATCAGTCTCTGGAAGGTCGCTGGGGCATTCTGCCTCTGGTCTCACTGTCCTCTGTCTCTCTGGTCTCACTGTGGTCTCTGTCTCTCTCTGGTCCACCTCCACCTGCCAGTACCCACTTGCCAGGTCCAAAGTGGAGTACCACTTGGCAGTTCGCAGTCTCACTGTTCTTCTCTAAGGGGTAGGCATCTTTGTGGGTGAGGCGCTCAACCTGCGTAGTCCACACAGAACCTCCAGGAGCCGCCCTTCTGCGCACTCAACACGATGGTGCGGCCCAGGGGCTTGAGCTCTCTGTCTCCTCCACTCTTAAGCATATTAGCCAGCAGGGACTCAGTTCTGGGTACAGGCTCGGGTCACTGGTCTGTAGCGCCCTCTGGGTGGGGCCGAGCCTCTGATGTTCTGGTCTCGCACTGTGGCCTCTGTCTCCTCTGCGGGACCTCTGTCTCCTGTAGCAGATCAGCCATCTTCTTCTGTTGAGCCCCGTCAGACCATCTCCTCTGCCGCCACCGGGTGTGGGCCCTCCTCTCACTGTGGCTCTGTCTCCTCTGGCTCACCTGTGACCTCGTCTCCTCTGGTCTCACTGTCCTCTATGTCTCCTCAGTACCAGCTCCTGCTCATCCTGGACGCCCACAGCGCCCACCCCGTGACCTCAGGCCTCCCTCTGGACTTCCACTGTAGGGATTCGGATTGCAGAATCTCACTGTGCGCCTCTGTCTCCTCTGGTCTCACTGTGGCCTCCGACCCGCCTCTGGTCTCACTGTTGGGGAGAGGTTCTGTCACGGTTCCGTCTACATGGGGTTGGTTACCTGTAGCCACAGAACCATCTCTGTCTCCTCTGGTCTATGACCGGCTGCCGCTGGTCTCATTGTTCCTGTCTCCGGCTGGCCACTGTCGGCTCTGCTGGCACTCGACAAACGCCTTGCTCCAGACTTCTCCTTCTGCTGAAGTTGAGTAGTCTCCTCTGGTCTCACACCTCGGTGGCTGCCTTGGTGAGTGAGGACCACAAACTCCTCTGGTCTGACGCTCATGCCCAGGATGCCCTTACCTGGGCCCATGTCTCCTCTGGTCCACTGTATTCCTGTCCTCTGGTCTCACTGACCTCACTCCTGGTCTCACTGTCCGTGTCTCCAATGTAGGGTATCTGTTCCATTGGTCCACTGTAGCTGTAGGGTCAGCCACTGGATTTCAGTAGCTCCTCTGGTTCACTTTTCGCTGCTCCTCTGGTGCTGTCGGAACAGGCTCTGCTCATCATGGTCACTGTGATCCTGTATCGAGCACAAAGGGATAGCACAGTCATTTATATTTACTACTACATCTGTCTCACCAACAAGGGCGGCCTGCGTGTCGGTGTAGGGTCTTCTGTGACTCTGTCAGTGTCCGACTGTGGTATGTCTCCCTGGACTAACTGTGCCCCCACTCTGGCCCTCCTAGGGGCAGCTAAAAATCCTGTGACCTCTCAGTGGCGTTGCAGGTGTCCAGGCCGTCCACAACGGTGGCAGACCTGTGGTCCCCTGTTCATCCCAGCGGAAGACAAAGTTTCCGGGGCTGGGGTCCGTTCGTGAGGGACTGTGAATTGGCTATGGTGACTCAGTTGTTGTTTCAAGTCCTCCACTAGGTGGCCGAGCGCCTTCATCTGTGTTGTCTCTTCATTTCCTTTATTAACTCCGCCTCAATTCAGAACGAATTTGATCCCTCAGGCGCAGGCAGCCTTAAACGATCTGGCGCTGATCCAGTCCCGAAAGAGAAGGCGTGCAATCCAGAACTTCGCCAAATTTTTCTTTGTGGTACTGGTGATCCTGTCAACTAATGTTTACCACAAAGAAATATGAGGAGACTGAGGTTTAGATTTGAAAAAAAAATAGTTTATTTGGACACGCCAGGTAAAAGAAAAGGAATAAAAAAAATAAAACAATGTTTTAAGAAGCTCGGTGGAAGGTCGTAACAGCCGCTCCACGGTTTAGTTAAAACAGTCTGAGGACTGTGGGGAGGCAGTCTTTATGGGAAGCGAGTCGGTTGCGGCCCCGGCCTCCAGTCCGTGCCACAAGGCCGGTTAGTCTGAGGGCTGGCGTCCTCTCGGCGGTCCCAATGGGCTCCCAGGTCCCCACAACGCCGCGCCAAAACTAATTATAACACACACCAAAAATGTCGCGTGCGACCACACAATAAAACTCCAATAAAACACAGCACAACAAACAGGGGGTACGGGATACGCGTCCCTTTACTTAGCGTATATTAGGCGTTGTACAGGTTCCTGGTCTCGGTCCTCTCTGGGTCCGCGAGGTCCGGCCGGTCACTCCTCAGGTCCTGCCTCGAAGGAGACGGCGCTGTGGACAAGGAAAGGGCGGGCTTAGACACACAAACAAACCAGCTTGAATAGGTGTAGCCTCTGCACAGTTATGGACACTTTCCTTCACTTAGCTGAGTTAGAGCGTTGTCTGCAATGTTCCTCGATTTCTCCGGCTTTCCTGTCGGTGGGCTGATGCTCCGTGGTGTTGGGTGTTCTTTCCTCTGTCTCTTTCCGTTCCTTATTCCGTCTCTTTCTCTCCGTTTCTCTCCGTCTTGCTGTCCTTTGCTTCCTGCTTCTCCTGCTCTCCTACTTCTCCTTTTGGGCCTTTTAAACCAGCCCCAGGTGCATTCTATTGGTGCCAGTGATTGCACAGGTGTGGTGAGTGTTCCCCATCACGAGTTCATCCGTGTGCCTGCAAAATTTAAAGGGGCAGCGCACTCCCAGAACACACGGAGAGAGAACAAACATAAAGCACAAACCGGCACCCTGTGACAGTACCTCTGTCTCCTCTGGTCTCACTGTGACCCTTGGTTTCCTCTGGTCTCACTGTGACCTCAATCTTCTCTGGTCTTACTGCATCCTCTGTCTCCTCTTTTCTCTCTGCGGCCCGTGACTATTTTGGCCTCACTGTGGCCTCTGTCTCCTTTGGTCTCACTGTGACCTCTGTCTCTTCTGGTCTCACTGCGGCCTCTGTCTCCTCTGGTTTCTCTGTGGCCCCTTACACTTCTGGTCTCACTGGTACCTCTGTCTCCTCTGGTCTCACTGTGACCTCGGTTTCCTCTGGTCCTACTGTGACCTCTGTATCCTCTGGTGTTAAAACGGCCTCTGTCTCCTCTGGTCTCTCTGCGGCCCATTAATCTTATGGTTAAACTGTGACCTCTGTCTCCACTTGTCTCTCTGTGTCCTCTGTCTCCTCTGGTGTCACTGTTTCCTCTATCTAATCTGGTCCTACTGTGACCTCGGTTTCCTCTGGTCCTACTGTGGCCTCTGTCTCCTATGGTCTCACTGTGATCTCTGTCTCCTCTTGTCTCTCTGTGTCCTCTGTCTCCTCTGGTCTCACTGTTTCCTTTATCTAATCTGGTCCTGCTGAGGCCTCTTTCTCCTCTGGACTTACTGACGCCTCTGTCTCTTTTGGTCTCACTGTGGCCTCTTTCTCCTAGGGTCTCACTGTAGCCTCTGTCTCGTCTGGTCTCACTGTGACCTCTATCTACTCTGGTTTCTCTTCGGCTCCTTACTCTTCTGGTTTAACTGTTACCTCTGTCTCCTCTGGCCTCACTGTGGCCTCAGTCTCCTCTGGTCTCACTGTAGCCTCTGTCTCCTCTGGTCTCTCTGTGGCCTCTGTTTCCTCTGGTCTCACTTTGTCTTCTGTCTCATCTGGTTTTCATTGTGGTCTCTGTCTCCTCTGGATCTACTGTGACCTCTGTCTTCTCTAGTCTCACTGTGACCTCTTTCTCCTCTGGTTCTACTGTGACCTCTGTCTCTTCTGGGCTTACTGAGGCCTTTGTCTCTTTTGGTCTCACTTTGACCTCTTTTTCCCCTTGTATCACTGTGGCCTCTTTCTACTCTGGTTCTACTGTGACCTCTGTCTCCTCTGCACTTACTGTGACTTTTGACTCCTCTTGTCTCTCTGTGTCCTCTGTCTCCTCTGGTCTCACTGTTTCCTCTGTCTAATTTGGTCCTACTGTGGGCTCTATATCCTATGGTCTCCCTGCGGCCTCTGTCTCCTTTGGTTTCTCTGCGGGCCCTTGGTCTTCTGGTCTCACTGGTACCTCTGTCTCCTCTTGTCTCACTGTGACCTCTGTCTCCTCTGGTCCTACTGTGTCATCTTTCTCCTCTGGTCTCTCTGTGGCCTCTGTCTCCTCTGGTCTCACTGTGACCCTTTGTCTCCTCTGGTCTCACTGTGACTTCAATCTCCTCTGGTCTCACTGTGGCCTCTTTCTCCTCTAGACTTACTGAGGCCTCTGTCTCTTTTGGTCTCACTGTGGCCTCTTTCTCCTCTCTCACTGTAACCTCTGTCTCCTTTGGTCTCACAGTGACCTTTGTCTTCTCTTGTCAAATTTTGTGCTCTGTCTCATCTGGTTTTCACTGTAGTCTCTGTCTCCTCTGGATCTACTGTGACCTCTGTCTCCTCTGGTCTCACTGTGGCATCTATATCCTCTGGACTTACTGAGGCCTCTGTCTCTTTTGGTCTCACAATGGCCTCTGTCTCCTCTAGTCTCACTGTGACTTCTTTCTCCTCTGGTTCTACTGTGACCTCTATATCTTTTGTTCTCACTTTGACCTCTTTTCTCTCTTATCTCATTGTGGCCTCTTTCTCCTTTGGTCTCACTGTAGCCTCTTTCTCCTTTGGTCTCACAGTGACATCTGTCTCCTCTGGTCTAACTGTGGCCTCTGTCTCCTCTGGTCTCACTCTTACTTCAATCTCTTCTGGTCTTACTGCAGCCTCTGTCTCCTCCGGTCTCGCTGCGCCTCACTGTGGCCTCTGTCTCCTTTGGTCTCACTGTGACCTCATTCTCTGGTTCTAATGTGACCTCTATCTCTGTTGGTCTCACTTTTACCTCTTTTTCCTCTTGTCTCACTGTGGCCTCTTTCTCCTCTGGTTCAACTATGACCTCTTTCTCCTCTGGTCTCACTGTGACATCTGTCTCCATTGGTTCTACTTTGACCTCTGTCTCCTCTGTTTTAACTGTGGCCTCCTTCTTCTCTAGTCTCACTGTGACCTCTGTCTCCTCTGGTTTTACTGTGACCTCTGTCTCCTCTGGTTCTAATGTGCCGTCTATCTCTTTTGTTCTCACTTTGACCTCTTTTTCCTCTGGTCTCACTGTGGCCTCTTTCTCCTCTGGTTAAACTGTGACCTCTTTCTCCTCTGGTCTCACTGTGACATCTGTCTCCTCTGTTCTCACCATGGCCTCTGTATCCTCTGGTCTCACTGTGACCCTTTATCGCCTTTGGTCTAACTGTGACATCAATCTCCTCTGGTATTACTCCAGACTCTGTCTCCTCTGTTCTCACTGTGACCTCGGTTTACTCTGGTCCTACTGTGACCTCTGTCTCCTCTGGTCTTAAAGCGGCCTCTGTCTCCTCTGGTCTCTCAGCGGCCCCTTACTCTTCTGGTCTCACTGTGAGCTCTGTCTCCTCTGGTCTCACTGTGGCCATTGTCATCTGTGGTCTTACTGTATCTTCTCTCTCCTCTGGTCTTACTGTTTCCTCTGTTTCATCTGATCTCACTGTAGCCTTCTCTGGTTTCACTGTAGCATCTGTCTCCTCTGGTCTAAACGTGACCTCTGTCTCCTCTTGTCTCACTTTGTCCTCTGTCTCCTCTGGTCTCATTTTGGCCTCTGTCTCATCTGGTCTCACTGTGGCCTCTGTCTCCATTGGTTCTACTTTGACCTCTGTCTCCTCTGTTTTAACTGTGGCCTCCTTCTTCTCTAGTCTCACTGTGACCCTTTATCTCCTTTGGTCTAACTGTGACATCAATCTCCTCTGGTCTTACTGCAGCCTCTGTCTCCTCTGTTCTCACTGTGACCTCTGTATCCTAAGGTCTTACAGCGGCGTCTGTCTCCTCTGGTCTCTCAGCGGCACCTTACACTACTGGTCTCACTGTGAGCTCTGTCTCCTCTGGTCTTACTGTGGCCATTGTCATCTGTGGTCTCACTGTATCTTCTCTCTCCTCTTGTCTTATTGTTGCCTCTGTTTCATTTGATCTCACTGTAGCCTCTGTCTCCTCTGGTTTCACTGTAGCATCTGTCTCCTCTGGTCTCAACGTGACCTCTGTCTCCTCTTGTCTCACTTTGTCCTCTGTCTTCTCTGGTCTCATTTTGGCCTCTGTCTCATCTGGTCTCACTGTGGCCTCTGTCTCCTTTGGTCCTACTTTGACCTCTGTCTCTTCTGTTCCCACTGTGGCCTTCTTCTCCTCTGGACTCACTGTGACATCTGTCTCCTCTGGTCTCACTCTGACTTCAATCTCTTCTGGTCTTACTGCAGCCTCTGTCTCCTCCGGTCTCTCTGCGCCCTCACTGTGGCCTCCTTCTCCTCTAGTCTCACTGTGACATCTGTCTCCTCTGGTCTCACTGCGGCTTTTGACTCTTCTGGTCTCACTGTGGCCTCTTTCTCCTCTGGTCTCACTGTGACTTCAATCTCTTCTGGTCTTACTGCAGCCTCTGTCTCCTCCGGTCTCTTTGCGCCCCCTTTCTCTATTGGCCTCACTGTGGCCTCTGTCTCCTTTGGTCTCACTGTGACCTCTGTCTCTTCTGGACTTACCGAGGCCTCTCTCTCTTTTGGTCTCACTATGTCCTCTGTCTCCTCTAGTCTCACTGTGACCTCTGTCTCCTCTGGTTCTAATGTGCCGTCTATCTCTTTTGTTCTCACTTTGACCTCTTTTTCCTCTGGTCTCACTGTGGCCTCTTTCTCCTCTGGTTAAACTGTGACCTCTTTCTCCTCTGGTCTCACTGTGACATCTGTCTCCTCTGTTCTCACCATGGCCTCTGTATCCTCTGGTCTCACTGTGACCCTTTATCGCCTTTGGTCTAACTGTGACATCAATCTCCTCTGGTATTACTGCAGACTCTGTCTCCTCTGTTCTCACTGTGACCTCGGTTTACTCTGGTCCTACTGTGACCTCTGTCTCCTCTGGTCTTAAAGCGGCCTCTGTCTCCTCTGGTCTCTCAGCGGCCCCTTACTCTTCTGGTCTCACTGTGAGCTCCGTCTCCTCTGGTCTCACTGTGGCCATTGTCATCTGTGGTCTTACTGTATCTTCTCTCTCCTCTGGTCTTACTGTTTCCTCTGTTTCATCTAATCTCACTTTAGCCTTCTCTGGTTTCACTGTAGCATCTGTCTCCTCTGGTCTAAACGTGACCTCTGTCTCCTCTTGTCTCACTTTGTCCTCTGTCTCCTCTGGTCTCATTTTGGCCTCTGTCTCATCTGGTCTCACTGTGGCCTCTGTCTCCATTGGTTCTACTTTGACCTCTGTCTCCTCTGTTTTAACTGTGGCCTCCTTCTTCTCTAGTCTCACTGTGACCTCTGTCTCCTCTGGTTTTACTGTGACATCTGTCTCCTCTGGTCTCAGTGTGGTCTCTGTCTTCTCTGGTCTCACTGTGGCCTATGTCTCCTCTGGTCTCACTGTGCCCCCTTTCTCTTCTGGTCTCACTGGTACCTCTGTTTCCCCTGGTCTCACTGTGGCCTCTGTCTCCTCTGGTCTCACTGTTGCCTCTGTCATCTCTGCTCTCACTTTAGCTGTTGTCTCCTCTGGTCCTGCTGTGGCCTCTGTCTTCTCTGGTTTCACTGTGGCTTCTTTCTCCTCTGGTGTCACTTTGACCTCTGTCTCCTTTTTTCACTTTGTGTCCTCTGTTTCCTGTGGTCTCACTGTGGCCTCTTTCTCCTCTGGTCTCACTGTAGCCTCTGTCTCCTCTGGTTCTACTAAGACCTCTGTCTCCTCTGGTTTCACTGGTACCTCTGTCTCCTCTGGTCTCAATGTGACCTCGGTTTCCTCTGGTCCTACTAGGACCTCTGTATCATTTGGTCTTACAGCAGCCCCTGTCTCTTCTGGTTTCTCTTCGGCCCCTTACTCTTTTGGTTTAACTCTTACCTCTGTCTCCTCTGGCCTCACTGTGGCCTCAGTCTCCTCTGGTCTCTCACTGTAGCCTCTGTCTCCTCTGGTCTCACTGTGGCCTCTGTTTCCTCTGGTTTCACTGTAGCCTCTGTCTCCTTTGGTCTCACCGTGACCTCTGTCTTCTCTTGTCTCACTTTGTCCTCTGTCTCCTCTGGTCTTACTGTGGCCTCTGTCTCCTCTGGTCTCACTGTGGCCTCTGTCTCCTCTGGACTTACTGAGTTTTCTGTCTCTTTTGGTTTCACTGTGGCCTCTGTCTCCTCTAGTCCCACTGTGACCTCTGTCTCCTCTGGTTCTACTGTGACCACTATCTCTTTTGGTGTCACTGTAACCTCTTTCTCCTCTGGTCTCACTGTGGCCTCTGTATCCTCTGGTCTCACTGTGACCCTTTGTCTCCTCTAGTCTAACTGTGGCATCAATCTCCTCTGGTGTTACTGCAGCCTATGTCTCCTCTGGTCTCACTGTGACCTCTGTCTTCTCTTGTCTCACTTTGTCATCTGTCTCATCTGGTTTTCACTGTGATCTCTGTCTCCTCTGGACTTACTGAGTTCTCTGTCTCTTTTGGTTTCACTGTGACCTCTGTCTCCTCTGGTTTTACTGTGACCTCTATCTCTTTTGTTTTCACTGTGACCTTGTCTCCTCTGGTTTCACTCGTACCTCTGTCTCCTCTGGTTCTACTGTGACCTCTATCTCTTTTGGTCTCACTGTGACCTCTTTTTCCTCTAGTCTCACTGTGACCTCTTTCACCTCTGGTCTCACTGTGACATCTGTCTCCTCTGGTCTCACTGTGGCCTCTGTATCCTCTGGTCTAACTGTGGCCTCTGTCTCCTCTGGTCTCACTGTGACCTCGGTTCCTCTGGTCCTACTTTGACCTCTGCATTTTCTGGTCTCTCAGCGTCCCCTTACTCTTCTGGTCTCACTGTGGCCTCTGGTCTCACTGTGGCCTCTGGTCTCACTGTGACCTCGGTTTCCTCTGGTCCTACTTTGACATTCTCTATTTTCTGGTCTTACAGCGGCATCTGTCTCCTCTGGTCTCTCAGCGTCCCCTTACTCTTCTGGTCTCACTGTAGACCTCTGTCTCCTCTGGTTTCACTGTGGCCTCTTTCTTCTCTGGTCTCGCTGTAGCCTCTGTCTCCTCTGGTCTCACTGTGGCTTTGTTCTCCTCTGGTCTAACTGTAGCCTCGTTCTCCTCTGGTCTAACTGTAGCCACTGTCTCCTCTGGTCTCACTGTGGCCTTTGTCTCCTCTGGTGTCACTGTGACCTCTGTCTTCTTTTTTCTCTTCGTGTCCTCTGTCTCCTCTGGTCTCATTTTAGCCTCTGTCTCATCTGGTCTCACTGCTACCTCTGTCTCCTCTGGTCTCACCGTGACCACTGTTTTCTCTTGAATCACTTTGTCCTCTGTCTCCTCTGGACTTACTGAGTTCTCTTTCTCTTTTGGTTTCACTGTGGCCTCTGTCTCCTCTGGTTCTACTTTGACCGCTATCTCTTTTGGTCTCACTGTGACCTCTGTCTCCCCTGGTTCTACTGTGACCTCTATCTCTTTTGGTCTCACTGTGACCTCTTTTTCTTCTGGTCTCACTGTGACCTCTTTCACCTCTGGTCTCACTGTGGCCTCTGTCTCTTCTGGTCTCACTGTGGCCTCTGTATCCTCTGGTCTCACTATGACATCGGTTTCCTCTGGTCCTACTGTGACCTCTGTATTTTCTGGTCTTCCAGCGGCATCTGTCTCCTCTGGTCTCTCAGCGTCCCCTTACTCTTCTGGTCTCACTGGAGACCTCTGTATCCTCTGGTTTCACTGTGGCCTCTTTCTTCTCTGGTCTCACTATAGCCTCTGTCTCCTCTGGTCTCACTGTGGCCTCGTTCTCCTCTGGTCTAACTGTAGCCACTGTCTCCTCTGGTCTCACTGTGGCCTTTGTCTCCTCTGGTCTCACTGTGACCTCGGTTTCCTCTGGTCCTACTTTGACCTCTGTATTTTCTGGTCTTACAGCGGCATCCGTCTCCTCTGGTCTCTCAGCGTCCCCTTACTCTTCTGGTCTTACTGGAGACCTCTGTCTCCTCTGGTTTCACTGTGGCCTCTTTCTTCTCTGGTCTAACTGTAGCCACTGTCTCATCTGGTCTCACTGTGGCCTCGTTCTCCTCTGGTCTAACTGTAGCCACTTTCTCATCTGGTCTCACTGTGCCCTGAGGTGTCCTGTGGATGTACCAAGTTTCATTTTTCTACGTTTGAAAAAAGTTACTTTCACTTTCCATTGGCGCAATGTATTTTAGATTCTCTAGGGGTCGCCACTGAGTCATTTTTTGTAATTTTTTTTCGGGGACTTCAAATACATAAATTTTTCGCCGAGCTTGAAGTCTGGGACAAATAAAAATTACTTTTCGTGCATGTTCACAGGGTCAAATTTAGGATTATTTTGCAGAAAAAAAATCAATAAAATAAAAATCCGAGCAAAAACAATAGGCCCTCCCGGTCATCAACGGCTCGGGCCTAATGAAGCAAATTATTGTTTTTTCTTTGGAATTGCATTTACTTTTACACTGATATAGTGAGAAGCTAAACACAAGAGGTACTTTTGTCAGGGTCCACAAGAGGATGCTGTTGTTTCACTGTTCTGGCTTGCAACATCCATTTGGAAATCAATAAAACATTGTTAATTCTACATTGCTCTGTACACACTTACTTTCTGGGTCTTACTAAGCAGTGTATTAGCATGCAAGCCAAGCACATTATGGTCTTTTCAAAAGTTTTTCTCAGAGAGTTATGGTGGATTTAATTCACTGTCGCTCTGAGGCATTTTTACTAATACATGCACTCTCTGTAAACCCTTTTTTAAAACACTTTGGCTCAAACCTGACAGAATAAAACATATCTAGTTGTGAGGGAATTTGATATGAATGGCCAAGACAAAAAAATGGTTTGAATATCTGTTGAATTGTTTTAAACTACAAATATTGATGGAAATTAATTTAGCTTCATTGCCTTTAACAATTGGGGTGAGCAATGACTAAGGGGACCTCCTGATTGGATTTTTTGACTTTCTTATATCAGGAAGTCCCTTAATTAAGTGATAATGGTGGTGAGTGCCAATGGGAATTAGCATTTACTGGACTGTTTGATTGACATTTCTTCTCTCTCTCCCTCATCTTGTTTTCCACACACGTCCATCTTGTCCCTTGCTTCTGACACACGGCGCTGTCTTTGATCACTGCATGCTTGTACCGCGCTGCTGAAAAGACTAGACGGCCAAGAAAGAGAAAACATTCCATTGCTTTGTTTTGGCTCTCCGTGGAATCTTGCCTCATGGGACTGAAGCTCTTTGAAGGGAATGTGAGAGCTTAACACAGCTCTGAAAGTGTCCGTGTGGCGTGCGCGTGTCTCTTGTTAAGTTCTAAAAGTCCTCCGATGGCCTCAGACTACAGAAACAATGTATATGAGGACAAAAATGGGGAGGTAAAGCTTGAAAAAGAGAGCTTGGGGGTTGCGGAAAAGTTACCAAAAGTACAAGGGAGATATCATTAGAACCAGAGAGAGCTAAGAGAACAGAGGCAAAGTGGATAAGAAAGAAGTGGAGATATGATAAAAGTATAAATCTTCAATGTGGTAACAAGTGGAGGTGTTATTCATCTGTCAAGGTGACGAGATGTACAGCTGCCGCTCTCCTGCACAAAAGATGCCCCTGCTGATTTATTGAGTTTGTGTCTTGTTGAGTTCAATTTGCGGTTAACTGCAGAGTATAAAGTGGCACCTGCCTACCAGCATAAGGTTTTTGGAGGAAAGTTACAAAGCAGCCCACATTCTGAAAACGGAGACAATGACACAGCAGATTCTTAAGCCTGGTGATAAAGGTAAGGCAGGTTTAGAATCTCAATAAACTTGTAGAAGCTGGGGGCTGCAAGAAAAGCAAAGGAGCTGTTTTTTGTTGTATAAAATAAAGACCATACAGTTCTGTTTTGTCCTGAATTACATGACAAAAAATAAATAAATAAAGTAACTGAATGAAAAAGATAGCTTATCTCTCGTCTAAGAAGGTGGCTACATTTGTCAACAGTACTTGTGCTTATATTCACATGTTTCAAAAATTACTCTGCATTTGCAACCCAAATAAGGCAGAATAAACCAATATGCATTGAGTGTACAGAACAGAGGGTCCCATGTCAATACATTACCAAAGACTGACACCCAGTTGCAGGCTATTGGAAGTTGGATGCACTGGATCACATATCAAAATACAGTACTTGCTTTTTACAAAAGGAGGTGCAAAGGTACAACAAACATATAAAGAAGAATAGTGACATGATGCTTCCAAACTGCTATTACTATGATGGGACATAACAAGAATGAGAACTAAAAAAATCTATTCCGAAAAAGTAAATCTGTCCCAGCAGTTCGTCTGGTCTGCGCAGTTGTACAGGAACTAGAAGTAATATAACTCCCACTGGATTCTAAAGAGTTTTATTTGTCTATAGTTTTCTATAATATAAGAAAATGCAAGACAACCTTTTTAACTTTCTTTTACACTACTGAAAGGTTTAGGACAGTGTATTCCCTTGGCCAGATGGTCCCTATACAAAAACAGACATCTTGACAGATGAATACCTGGAGTTGATTGGATAAACCACCATTTCTAATCACCTATCACCAGGGCCCTGTACTACAAAGCTGGATTAGGCGGTTACTGAGGTAAGTACAGGGTTAACTCTGGGTTTTTGGTATCACAAAGCTGGTTCACTTTCTATCGAGGTAGATATCTGGTATTTTAAGGTATATACGATAGAAACACGGACACTGACCGATCAGGAACAAGAAATAAACTGCCGGTGTCGAGGAGGAGGAGAAGGAAAAAGATGCCGCATGGAGAAGTGTACTTGCACGGGTGCCGGCTGACTGGAGCACAAATACAGCGAAAGTCATGTCATATGTAAATTAGTCTTAGAGGTTTTAACACTTGCATGACATTGTGCTCACAATGGGTTTTATTGTCAGCAATGTTGAGATTAACAGATTAATAGACTCCATGATATTCGATTAATAGACTAAAAACGTCTGTTGGTTCTTAGTCTTTAGCTCTTTGTGTGTATAATGCTGTTTATTCAGTCTCTGATGCTGTTTGTTTTGCAGGAGTTTAATATAGCCTGCTTTAGTGTTTTTCCTCATGTTAACTCTCTCCAACACGTAGCTGTGTTTGGTTGTTTAGTGCCATCACTGCCTGTTTCACATGAACGCAGTCTCACGCCACAGAGAAACCCAGGGTTAATTCTAGAGTCGATAACTCGCTTTGTGGTACTACTTAACCAGACTGGGCTTGTTAGGTTTTGTCTAGCTGGGTAGGAGAGACATATCCGAGGTAGGTTCAGCTGGGTTCGTTGTACAGGGCCCAGGTCATTTCAACCAATCATCATGTCTTCATGTTTAGAAATAAAATAAAATAAAATGGTTGCTTTGTCAAACCTAACACACACCCATAACTTTAGGTACTGTCACACCATTGGAGCAGTACAAGATAGATTTTCTGAAGTCTTAAATGTTACGTAGTGGTGCTTTCATAAAAACTAAAATCCATTACTAAACGGAGAGTGGCTGCAAGAATGTTGACTCCCTTGTCCTATAGTTTAAGGCCTAATAAATGTAAAATTTCATTAACCTTATTACTTTTTGCAACATTATCTGTTCTAATATTTGTCCTCCCTGTGCTGGTTTGGGAGACATAGCGATTGACCTGTTGCTGTGTTGTTATTAGATATTATCAGTCCCCGCTCAACATCTAGATGTAATGGCTATGATTATGGGTTGCATTTCCTGTTTTGGCTGTATACAATCTTATCTACATATTTGGATTCAGTGTTTGTTCTGATTTGATGTGCTCCCAGCTGATGATAAAACCAAACATTGAGTAGAAATCTGAATGTAATAAGATTCTTAACAGCAATATTGCAGAAATGAAGCAAATAAGGGCTTTTTTGGGCAATGTAAATAGGATATTTCAAACCAAACTTTTCTGTTTTGTCCTCAGACTTTTATCATGTATTTATTTCACTCTTCCAGTGTGTCTTTTATCCAAAAATAAAAATAAAATAAAATACTTTTGTGTAGGAAATGCTCTATCTTTTTGTAATTTAGAAAAACCGACATAAACATAAAGATGATGTAGTGGCTTTCTCAATCAAAAAAGGGATATTTAAACATTGAATGCAAATCCCAACAAGCAAAGGGAAAAGTACAGACAGCATCTCTTACCGACATACATTTATGGGGAACAACGAAAGCTTTCAATTGGCCTAGTGTGTGTATTTACAGTATGGGTACGTACACAATTGTTGATAAAAAAATAAATAAAACGTCCCTTGAAGGGGGCTTTGTAAATGAACCAACCTCCCTCTTGGAAAAATCCAGCTTCTATCAAAGAGGTCTCAGCAGGAGTTGGCCGCCGTTCGTCTCTTTATCTCTGTCTTCGCCTGCGTTATTCTGATTTTCTCTGGGGATTTCTATTTTTTTCATCGACAAAATTCAAAGTGAAAGGATTTTATAGGCTAACATTGGCAGCTTTGTTTGGAGATTAGTCAAGGAGAAGAAAAATGAAGCGGCCGGCGTGTGATCAAGTTTAAGTGCACCGCGTCCGTTTGTCGTCATTTTAATGTGATGTCAACAAGCAAGAGATGCAATTGGATATTTAAGGAGGAGATTAAAAGGTTCAATTACATTAGCATACTGTGTTGCCTGGACTCTTGTTTGTCAAATAAGGTGGCCACATAAATCAATTTAAATCTATAAAACTGTCAACACAAGTTCAGATCAAGAATTGTACTGTATAGAGTATCTGGGACATTCCATATAAATGAAATGAAAAATAAATAATTGAAAAAAAATATGAATGAATGAATGAATGAAAAAAATATGGCAATACAATTAGGATTTTTTATAGTATCCTGTTACATTACTGCAATTTGTCACAGTTTTTAGGTAAAATATGATCAGATTGTTGCATATGGTGTTTATGAACTTATGTACTTTTGCAATGGGTAATATTATTAATCCTCCTCCAACACTATTAATGCATAGTTTGTGGCCCGAAAGCTAGAGGGAAAGTTTCTCTTGACTCCTTTGCTCTCCCCGATACAAGGTAACCCGGACTTTAAACCAGGAATGACTGATGAAGGTTACAATGTCTAGACAGACCAAGAGATTAGGAAAGTGTGTAATTTGTTTGTGGGGTCTTCCTTTGAGATATTTTGAACAGGGTAAATATAATCTTCCCAACAGCCATTTCTTTAGATACTTAAGAAAACCATGCTTACTTCTGATGACACATTATCACCAATAGATAGATTACTTCTTAAGTAAAAAGACCATTACTTGCTTTTATAATGTGCTGAATAAGATGGATGCACTGGTGGTTGTATTAGATGTAATGCAAACATGGCAAACTGAATTAGATGTATCTATTAATGAGGATAAATGTGAGTATATGTTGAACCAAACAACAGGTTAAAATTATTTATCGTGTACAAATTACAAAGTTAACGGCACACAATGAACCATCAAATGCCTCCTATGTGTCTGAAATGTAAATCAGTGAAAGGGACAGTGATTGGTCCTGTCCTAAAATTCAACATATTGGACGTTCTGGACGTTTGGCATCCGCGCATATGCTGCATTTATTGTCCTGGATCAGCAACAGATCCAGACACAGACTAGTCCTGGAGCTATTCCTGATGGAGTTCCTAATCTCCACCTTACACTCCAGCTGTAGACTGCTGTAGCCTCGGTGATGAGAGACATCCTAGTGGGATAGCAATGGTCATTCATTTTCTCTATTTTTCTTTTGTTCCATTGAGCTGTGCTAAGCTGTGCTTGTTTGCTCATTTGTTCTTGTTTAGTTAATGTGTTGTTTGTTTAAAAATAAATGTTAATAAAAAAAGTTAATGAATAATACATATTTTTAACCCTCAGGTCACTTGAATCACAGAAGACTGCCTCTAACTCAGACAGACCAAATTCCCAAAGAGTAAGTTATAGACACTCACACACTTTTTTTCTCTAAGTGTAGCATTCTGATCTTTCTAACAAGGTGCAGCACACTTATGATGTCAGATGTTCATTAATTTGACAAAAATCTCATTACTTTATGTATCTTTAGTATACCTTATGAGTCGAATAGCAAAAAGGCTTATATTTAGCTGTTGATCTGTGTTAACATGAATATCACTTTTACCATCACTTGATCACCAAAACATGTGTACATAGCCATTAACCCTTTATTACTTCCTTGAACCTCCATCAAGGAATGTTACATTTTTAATATATTAAAAGTTGTATTTCCATAAAATTAGTTAAATGTGTGTTATGTCTTTTGTTTATGTATACTGTCAAAATGGCCCCCCCTCCAGAGACAGACGTGTTTGCTTGCTCCGCTTGCATTTTTCTTTTGTACGGTATTTATTGTGGACGACAAAGTAATGATTTCATTGTGCAAGGAAATGCTGTAAAAAATTGTGTTTTTAAAGCATTTAAAAATACCAGGTAACCACTTTTGGGGAGGTGTTCCTGGAATGTCCCACTGGGAGGAGGTCCTGGGGAAGACTCTCGGATGGACTGGAGGAAGTTTGGTCATCTCTGATGATTGTACACAGTTCTTAACCAGTTTCTCACAGGACTGCTGTTGGCCATACAATGGACTTTTATAAATGTTTTTTTTTCTCTTCTTTAAAAATAAATAAATAATTTGTGTTTGTTCTTCTTACCGCAAGAACAAGACTAATGCTAAAGACCAAATGGCTTCATGTCTAGTAAATACACAACCTCAATCATATTCCTCTCTGTAACAGCACTGATGTGATGGTCAAGGATGGATGGCAAGTAGAAAGGGACACTCACAGCAATCCTGTTGGGACTCGGCTTGGTAAGTGTGCTTCACTTAGTGCTGTGCCAGAACAACTCTGACAGCATGTTAATGCCATCGAGGCGACGGCTGCCAGTACTCCGCTTCGTATTAAGGTTTTCCACCAGAGCAGATGCCATATGTTCTCCACTGCCACAAACACATGTCCCCTTTCCTCTTTGCCTCGCCTTAAAAGCACCCAGTGCAAATGAGGAAAAGGAATCAACAGATTTCTGTCAGCACTAATGTGTTACTGTGTTCAAGAACCCAGCACTGTTGGGAAATGAGCAGTCTTGTCATGAATAAATAAATAAATAAATAAAAATGACCAGTCTTTTTTGCCTCAACAGTAGGAGCAGTTTGTTTTAAAATTTTAACTCTATTTAACTTTATACTTGTGTTTCTGAAAAGTGATTTTCATGTGGCAAATTATTTTGGCACACATTACCATCTTATGCTAAACGGATAAATTGTTTTCCTCATGGTTTGATTGTTTACTGAAATGGTTGCAGGCGTATAAAAGTTTGAGTATAAAATAGGCTTAATTATTTGAAAATAAAATAAAAAATGACAAATTTCAAATCAATGCCTATCTTGTCTTTCTTTGACTTTGTGTTTTATTTTTGATTGAAGTGAATGTCAAAGAGTGAGTTTTGTTTCCAACACTGAGCCTACAACTTCTTCCTTCTTTTATATTTGTGTTTTGAAGAAGCCTTACTTTATCATTCATCACAATGCCAAGTAACATCCAGCTTTATGTGACAGCCACAGCACTGGCTCTATTTTGAATGTTCTGCACTCTGCCGTCAGACAGCTATGTTTTCCAGACATAAAGAACTGACACTCTCATGACATGAAGCATACTGCAAGCTGGACATAAGGGAAAACTTTTAGACATATATAACTGTGTTGGTCATTATCCATTCACCCATGACCTTTTCTTAGTGTTACTAAAACATTGTCAGACACAGCAGCAAACACATGAACTAAATGCAGATACAGTTGTGCTCATAAGATTACATACTCTGGCAGAATTTGTGATTGTTTGGTCATTTTTCAGAGAATATTAATAAATACACAAAAAGCTTTTTTTGTGGTTGGGTGAAGCCAGCTGTGTTTACTCTTTTTTAAACATCATGACAATAGAAACAGCAACAAAAACAGCTGCCCATTCTTCTTGGAAAAAAAGCTTCCAGTTCCTGTAAATTCTTGGGCTGTCTTGCATGAACTGCACGTTTGAGACTCCCCAGAGTGGCTCAATGCCTTCACTTTATGCTGCTGTAGCCAATGACAGGTCCACTTGATTGTTTCCGTGTTGTAACATCCAAGTATGTCACATGTGCAGCTTCCGGGCTGATGAGTGCAAATCTTTTCCTCCAGTATTTTCTGATAACATGCTGCATTCATCCTGTGCCTTTGTAGCTCACACATCCCTAAAACATCAGCATGGGTCCTCCATGTTTCACAGTAGGAATGGTGTACCTTGCATCATAGGCCTTGTTGACTCCTCTCCAAATGTAACGTTTATGGTTGTGGCCAAAAAGTTAAATTTTGCTCTCTGTGCTGTTTGGTGAATTGTAAGCGAGATGCTTTGTGGCATTTGTGTAGTAATGGCTTTCTCGATCATGCAGCCCATTTTTCTTCAAGTGCCTCCTTATTGTGCATCTTGAAACAGCCACACCACTTTTTTTAGAGAGAGTATTTCAGCTGAAGTTATTTGTGGATCTTTCTTTGAATCCCAAACAATTTACCTGGCAGTTGTGGCTGAAATTGTTGTTGGTCTACCTGGCATTTTCTTTTTTATATCTCTTCCCTGTTTTATACAGTTCAATTACCTTTTCCCGCAGATCCTTTGACAATTCTTTTGCTTTTCCCATAACTCAGCATGTTCACAAACCTGTTAAGCTAGGTGTTGTTGATGTAAAAATTTAAGATGTACACAAAGTATTTTCTGGGTGTGTGCAATCAATGTGGGGGCCAGCACAAAAAAAATGTCCCATATTATAAAACTATAGGCTAGTTATAAGACCCCTACATTCAATGTTTGATGCTTGACGCAGCATCCACAAGTGAATCTCATTAATACCATTTGTAATAGTCATATCAAATCAATTTTGCATGATATGATGCCCCTTAGTTGGATATCATTTGACTTTAGGTTAACCTGTACAATAAACTGGACTGGACCAAGCCTCTCCCATGGAACCTCTAAAATGGTCCTCGTGTAAGGGCGCCGCCATACGGTGATTTTACAGCGAAATACAGCGATATACCTCCGTCCACCAGAGGGCAGGCTCCAAAAGCGGAAATATAAGGAGAAACCCAATGGCGACTTTACAAGTGTAAAACTCATGTTTACAGCCTGGTACAAAAGATGGCTCCGGTCTCTAGAGCTAAGTTTTTACTACATGACAACTCTGGGGGGGGTGAATTTTTGATTAATATGTTTGTTTATGCTATCTAAAAACCATTGATTTACTATGGAAAAAGCCAGGATGTAACGGCCATTTTATTGCCCATTCGTAATGACAATATTGGTGAATAGGGGACCAATGGGCGGATATCATCCATATTTATACAATCTATGGACTGGACTGATGACACTGCTGACATCTACAAGAAGGGCCAAAGTTGACATCTATATGGACAACAGCTCCCTCAGTGCAATGAATTATACTTCGCACATGGACCACGTCGGAATTACAAGGAGAATCAAGCCAGTGATCGGCAGAACGTACGTTTGTGAGCGTGTTCACGCTAACCGTAGGCACTAAGACAAACATGTGCCGTCCCATTTAAAATGAAAACATAACATAGGCTACATACTAGTTGAGATTGATGACATAAGGTTGGATTACATAAAACAATTTATTAATCCCAAACAGGTTTTAGCAGCAGTGTTGTAGTAATTATAGAGGCTTACAGCATGCAAATACATTGTAAAGTATACAGAAAAGTGTAACAAGTGTAAAAGAGTAACAAAGTAAATTATACATGTGTTGATTTATTGCAAAATTTAAAGAGAATTTATAAAACTATAAAAAGGGATAACCGCTGGATCTGTAGTCTACTTTAAGATTTTGTCATTAAGAGTAGCCCACATCTGGTGCGGCACTAGTGACTGTGACAGTACGTTCCACTGTAGAAGTGCATACCGTAAGTAAGTACATCTATTGTGATAAAGTGCAAGTTTACCTGGCAGAGTGGACTTATAAAGGCAGTGCAGGTTGGTTATGTGCAGTCCATGAGCAAATATTGAGTGTCCATTTGGTGCAAAAGGGTCATACACCTAGTGTAACAGTTGATAAAACATTTAGTGCAAGTGCAGATGTCAGTGTCTTCAATCAGTTCTGAAGTAGCAGTCTACAGTGTAGGTTGGTGATGTGCAATCAGTGTTCATAGTGCACAAAGTAAAGGGGTGCAGTCCAAAATGTGCAAAAGACTGGTGTCCACGTACAGTATGTGTCCAAATCGCAAGGAGAAGTTGTATAGCTATATTGTGTGAGGGACAAACCAGTAACCAATAAAGCTATGTTATTCTGTTAGTCATTTTACAGAAAAGGAGAAATAACAAGAACATTTCAGTTGCATGTATAAAAGACCACTGTATTACATTAGTTCAACAATATGCAATGTTTAATTCAATGTATATATTTATTATATATTTATGGCTTGTTATTTTTGTCTCCCTCTGCTTGGGCAAGCCCAGACTAAACCCTTATAAAACATTCTGTCTGATCCAAAGTTATGAATTATGAATAGAGATAGGCCAATGAGTGTGTGTATGTGAGTGGGTGAGGGAGAAAAAAAACAGTAAAAAGACAGCAGAATAGAGTCTGATCAGGATTAATGAGTTATGATAATGAGAACAAATAATTGTTTGATAGTGGAAGAGGAAGCCCTGCAGATATTTTTACTTGAGTGAAAGAAGAGGCGAGAAACAGAGGGAAGTGTTTTGTGTACTTTCTTTGCTCAGAGCTAGTTCTGAGCTGAGTTCAGATGCAAGAGTGGTTATTGTTTATAAAGTACATGTTGATCCCTAATTACACTTGTAAATTGTACTGTCACCTGCAACTTTTAAATGTTAGCTTAACAAAATATGCTTATTATGTTTAACATCTTGTAGAGTGATCCTGTTTAAAAGAATCATCCTCACTGATTAAAACAGTTCCCCTGAGTGTTGCGGTGGCTTGGTTTGGTGTTTTCAATCTGTGTGTGTCTCTGCTTGTATTGACAATTCCGTGCTCTTGCAGCAGTGCCATGGGCTATCAAGGTCTCTTCAATTTATGGAAAACAGTAAATAAAATGCGACACAAATGCTAGTTTACCTTTACTATGTATCTTCACTTTTTATAGCCTCTCAACTTGTCAAAAAGCAAGAGGTAAACAAAGATCTTTTTTGTTTGGTCTTTTATTTAAAAAAAAACTTGTTTCCTTTTACGTACAGTATGTCACTTGTTTAGATGACTCTGGAGGCGACAACATTTAGAAAACTCATGCTCCTCATCAGTGTTACACTTGGGTGATGTGCGTGTGTGTGCTTACCCTTTGAAACTTGTGCCAATCAGGCCATTCTGCCAAGGCTTGCTTCCTCCCTCACACCTGGACGGCCACCTGGTCCATCTTTTCCAGCAACACACACACTCACGCTGCAACCTCTCCTTGATGGCTTGATGAGTGTGTAACATCATGAGCAATGTTGTTCGCTTAGAAGAGGGATTGGCTAGCCTTCTGTTCAACCTTCAGGTTAAGTTTTGATCCCTTTATCCCTTCATTTTCTTGGACTCACTTATCTGTTTTATCGCTTTTTTTCAAGAAAGCCATAAAGTTTGGGTACACCAATCCGTTCACATAAAAAAACAAGGCTTTATTCCTTTGCCTTGCAATAGAAATTTAATACAATAGTAGCATTGTACAAAATGAGTTAATGAGGAAGGATTCACATGCGCTCATTTGATCAAAACGGCATTGCTGCTATTGCTACAGTGGAGAAAGAGTACCATATCGGCTCAATGGGGCTTTGCTGAGTGAAGACTTTGTGCAAAATCTTGGGAGCAACATTAAGCGCACACTGTGGTTGGCTGTATAGTATGTGTGGAAATATCACCCGAGCACATGAACATATAAAAGCAGACGTGCTCAGTTTTGACCAGAAGATTATACCTCTTAACGTTTATTTGTGAGATTACAAACTCTTGAAAATCAATCTTGACCTGCGCCAAACAAAGTATTCAGGGTCCAAACCCTGGCCTTACCGGCTTGTTGTTTCCAATAATGTGGCAGCCCTGGCAGGTCTGGACGTCTTTTAGGTTTGAAGATCTAGTGACCATTTTACCGTTATGAACATAAATAACATGGCGCTGCTTTGATTGGATAAAAATGCGGTACATAAATCAAATTACTGACCTAGTATTCATTTCAAGTACCTGCCCTTTTGCAAACCCTTTCAACGGGAGCCCTCCCAGATGGTACTATGAAACAGAAATATAAATTTGAACAAAATAGGACACTTGTCAGTTATGTATTACTTATTATTATTGTGCATTATTAAATAATTAGGAAGAAAAAAAAGATTGTTGTTGGTTTACATTCTAGGAAAATTCCCATAAATATAGTTTGTTATTTTATTAATATGTGACTTTAATAAGCCGTTCTGACAACCCCGGTCAATCTGGAGGTAACTACACTAACTCAGGTCCCCCTGCAAAGCCATTCTAACAGTGCATGTGTGTAAAATATTGCACTGAAACGTGTTGGTATCAGCTGGTAGCCAGTGTGCAGTAAACAGTGCCTCTGAACTGGGTTGTTGGCCATGCTGTAACACATATTGATCTATAATGCATGCTGCTGGAAGTGAGGGAGAGCCGAATTAGATTCCTAGGAAAGAGGGATGCTGATAGACAACCGTGTGCTTCCAATTCCCCTGGTTGTGTATGTGACCTCAATATGTGACTGAGAACACAGATCATCATGTAAAACTGTGATTAATCTGATTACTTAAACATACTTGTATAAGCCAGTATTGTTATCAGTTTTTATAATGTATGTCTGGATACTTTAAAACAACACAAATTACTTACATTAGTTTTGTTCAACCTTTTTTTCTCGACCTAGGCACACTTTTTACACAGACACATTACTGATAATAAAATCGAACGTGTTGATAAATGTGTCTCAAATCTAACTATTCAACACAAAAAGTAAAGAGAAAACTATGATGTTTTATTGCAGCTAAAGTCTCATTTTCATGTAGTTTGGTAATAAGTAATGATTAGAACTTTAACAAGGCACACACAACAATTTAATATTATAGCCTTTTAATTAGTGAGTGGGCGAAGGGCAGCGAGAGTGTGTTTGTGCAGAGGCAGATGCAGACTGAAGGCTTGCTCTGGGCTCTCCATCAGAGGCAGATAATGTAATGTAAACACTCTACAAACTCTTACAAAACAATCATTTTCAGCCTTGAACAACATAAATGTCTAAAGGGGTGTCCTACTCACATTTCTCGACACACAGAGTCAACAGAAAAGTTACTTCACTCCGTGACAAACGTCAGTTACGGCAGCAATGTTTTAATGCAAAGAGAAAGTGGGAATTCTGAGAAACACAAAACTGTGAAAAGGGGAAAACTTTTGTTTTCTTTAAACCTCTCGAGAGCTACTAGAAATTCTGATGTCCTGCGTGCCGTTAGTTAAATAGGTCTCACATAAGCACTTGACAATAGCAACTTCTTTCCAGTAACTAGATCCTCTGGAGCAATAAGGTCCCACGGCACACCTGGAGACCTGGCGGCACAATGGTTTTATGTACCTTTTTTCCCTCTCCTGCCCAATGCCCTCCCCTACAGAGTAATCTAGGTGCCCCACACTTTGAAAGCCCCTGGCATAAATGATAATAATGGTGGTGATACCAATTTTAAGAACAACAAATGATCTTATAGCTTCCCGTTTTCATTACATGAAGTATAGTATATGCGCTGGGTATATTTGTCATTCCCATTGCATTTCTGCTTTTGCTGCGGCGCCTTTAACTGTTGCTATGGCAACAGCTTGTGCATGTGACGCGCACCATGTCTTTTCTTTACTGGCTGCTCTGGGCTCAGACTCCGCCTCTCCTGCTGATCAGCTCACTCCACTGAGCTCTGCTGCTGCAGGAGAGAGATGCCATCCGGGTGAAACTTTAATGGTTATTCTCCAGAGAAAGTGAAAAACCAGCACTGTCTCGTCTTTAGTCTACGGCACTCTGCAGTGACATGAGCGGTGGATACAAACATAGACCGAGGAGAGATACTAAATCATTAGCAAAACAGTGCCCTCGCAAAAGTTACTTTCTTCAGCAGCTCGCAACTTTCATCTGATCCAGCTCCTGATGATTCCGCTGTTTAATGACACTAGCCTTGTTTATGAGCCGACACCGTCTATTCCTACAGTAATCCTGTTGCACTGAGCTAAAGCAGCGCTATAGGTGTGTTTAGAATCTAAATTATTTGCTGGTCATTTGCATACTAATTTACTACATTTGACCTTATATTATATTCACATAATTAATTAATAAATTGTTGTAAAAAGGAAAGATAATACCAGAAAACTTAATATTGGTATTGGCCATTATGTTAATTTAAACAACGGTGTCGACCTAGAATTTCCATATTGGTGCATCCCTACATGAGATACATTACAAATTGGGAGATAAAGTTTCTTGTGTAGGGCTGTAGTGCCATGCATGACCCAGTCTTATTAATTGATGACCTAAGTACGTGTGCAGTGACTGTAATAGACCATTTTTAATACCTGTTGTAAAGCAGGAAGATGGCAGTGAATCTGTCAACTTGATCGGACAAAAGTTCTAAAGAGGTTCATTCATCTGAGGCAGAAGCTGTGGGATTGAGACAGGCAGCATGTGCTTTGAAAGTAAACCACAACATTTTTTGTTTTTACATTTGTGCCTGTTTCGTAACAGAATCACATAGCAGGGATCAGGACGTGCGATGCTGCAATTGCGTTTTCAAAACAATGGCTCAAGAACGCTTGGGAAGGATGGAAAGCCACAGGAAGAGGAGATATAAGTTAAAAGTGAAAAAAACTAAATGCATTTGGGACTAAACCATACAGAGATGTAGAGACAGGAACAACCTAAGAGTTCAAGTAAAATCCAAATGGTCCTCTGCAAAGGCATAAAAGTGATGCAATGCCTTGTAATGTGAGCAGTAAATACACATTGTGTACATGACAACAACGCTGCACACTGACAGACACAAAATTATTTATTTATGTTTTCCCATTCAGATAAAAGCTCCCAAACGAAAACAAAACTCAGCAGCTTAACATGGTCCAAGTGTCAATATCAGTGCAACTTCCACACCTCACTGCTGCGGCTTACTACATTGAGCCTAAACGAGAACTGATGGTAACATTGGATTTCCTAGTGCTTTAGCTTCTACGTATATCAGTGCAGAGTACAGACACAATGCAGAGGCAGATAAGTAACATTACAGTAAAGCGAACCACTTCTACCTATTAAACTATAATGGCATTGCAAGGCTCCATTAGGAAAGACTTCAAACAATATCTTTTTAAAAAAAGATTAAAAGCTTGTAACATTAGCATGTGTTATTGGAAACAATGGAATCTGTGACTCCAAAAATTTCACTTTTTCAGAAGCAGTACCAAATGTGTACAAGAAACTGTGTATCGTGTTTGTGCAGGTAAAATGTGTTTTGGTGATTTTACTTTTGCAGCCCTTTTGTTCAAAAATATACAGTTTCATCTTTCTCAGGTCACAGACCCTAGAAGTTTGGAATCTCACCTTGAACTAAAATTTGCAACAGATAATTTCATTTATATACTATAGAATCCTTTTAAGGGATAACATACATCTTCTGTAGCGTTTTATTAAGTAAACTTTAACGGTGGAGTGTGTAGTTCTTCGCATCAAGTGTGAAAATAACAAAATGTAATTCACCAACTCACTCCCCTCCCCCTTTCTAGAGCCTATGAAAAGCCCTAAAAGGACATAACATTGAACTCCTTATCTGAAAGAGGTTTGATGAGTTTACTTGGGGGTCATTTATACAACACGGTTTGCAAAATCCGCAAACGATTCCATTGGGGATAGGCCTCTCGTTTACATGACGACATGTTAATGACTAGTAAATGTTGGATCGTCAGGTTGAAATGACAAGCGAACATCAACATTGAACAATAAAAGTCAGGTATAAGACACTTTGAGACACTTTGACCACACTCCGCTTTGTCTTTGTGCAGTACAGCTGGACATTGCTCGTCTCTAAATTAATCATCCATTTTTAGTTTATTGTTGATTATCCATTCTCCACAGACCCAGCAGCTTTACCGGGATCTATTGAGTTAATTAAAGCCAATAAACTGCATCAATGTGCAGTCTGCTAAAATGACAGCCCTCTTTGTATGTAGGCTAACTTAAACACTAAACACGAGCAACACGAACAGACCAAAAACATTTAACAAGGATAATGTCAACAACTGAGTATTTCTCAGAAATATTAAATGTGACGGATTTTGAGATATGTTTTGTTTGTGTGAATTTGCTGATGCACTTACCGTATATCCAATTGTAAATTCAATTGATTTTGTATTTAAAATATTGAATATATAAAATTAATATTACAAAAATATACATATTTTTTAACCCTGCCCCACCACCGTGCCATTGCAATGATAAAAAAAATGCTACTGTCTCAGCCATAGACAGAAGTGTCATAAAACAGTGAGTCACAGAAGCAGCCTGTTGATTAATCTTTATTATTTCTGCAGGAGTTAATTCTAATCTTCACTCAGCGGTACACCTCCTCCATTATAGCCGCACATCATGTTAATGTGCGGCAATAATTCAACTGTGACTTTATCAGATAAAAGTATACTATCTCTTATTATTTTGTTTCAAGGAAATTAAAGTGTTTGACAGGAACAAAATAAGAGAAATTATGAATTGCATTATTAAAATAAGTTCCATTTGAAACTGGAACAGTAAATGTAAGTTTTTGATTGATGAAGCTTAATAATTTTTCTTGAAGGACATGACATAAAATAATTGTTGACCACAACTAATCAAAAAAATAAATCAATTGGTGATTATGTCTGTGAAGGTTCTCAGTCATTCAGAACATCTTGTATAAAAGGTTGAGGTAAAAGCATCTGGACTCAGTTTTCAAGGTGAAGACGTTTTATCTCTAATTCCTTGGAATCAGAGATGAAACGTCTTCAACTTTTTTTTTCCAAATTACTGATTAGTCAACTTAATAATCCTAATAATCTAACTATAATAATTATTAGTTGCAGCCCTATTGTGTACCATGGTCTACAAGTAAACATTACAGGACCCTTCTTTTCCAAATCCAGAAGGTTCTCTTTTTATTTATTTGACAAAATAATAGCATCCTAGATCGATCTATTGAATAGATTGAATTACAAGTAACAATGTCATTTTATTTGAGATTTTTCTACTTTTGTATCATGTCAATCATACGGTCAGAAAGATGATTTAAAATCAATTGTGGTTAAGGTCTGTCTGATTTGTCTTGTACTGAAATAAACCCACATCTTTTATGTTACGGTAAATCTTAACCTACATCTCAAGAGCCACTTCTGCTGCATGATTACCTTTTTTAAATGTCACCAGAGCAGCTTTGGATTGTCACCAAATCATCATGGTGACAGCTAACCTCAGAAGTGTCAATCCCATTTCCAACAATAAAGTGCTTTCAGTGTTTTATCTTTGACAGTTTGCAGAAAATCAAACAAACAAATAGTAACATAAACATAACCTTTTTTGGCAAATATATAAAAACATAAAGCATTAATAAGTCTCCAGTATGCACACAGAGAGTCACGTGTCTTGTTTAAAACAATTGATATCGATACACTGCCAAAGTTCTAAAGCGCTAAATAAAGATAAGTCAGAAAAAGTCAGACGGTGGGTGGTGTCTGTCTACTAAAAGCTCCAATTAAGAAACTTTTTTTATGAGGTTAGAAGATCGAAATGCAGGGAAAAATAACCATGAAGGCAAATGTCACACAGCATCTATGAAAATCAACTAACGCTTGAGATGTGCTGTAATAAACTGCACAAAGATATCCAAATACCATGCTCTAATTACGTTATCAACATACGCCTCTAACATCAAAGTGAGCTTTCATTAAAAAGGTACAATCCTGCCCTTTTCCCCGTCTCCTATTCAAGTGCAGACTAATCAAAAGACTTCTATGAATAAGTTGCTTTTTAAAAGTTGGCGGAAACTTTATTTGTGATCAATTGGACTGTTTTGGCACATCAAGATAAGTGTTGTTAAAATATCTATTGTACCTCAATAGACAAAACTGTCAATGACTTAAATTCCAACATGAAAGAAACTGGATGGATAAATGAGTGACATAAATAAATAGTTTGCCAAAAGATGTTTCAATTTGTGATATTTGTTTTCTGCAGAAAGAAATTCTGGTAATTAGTAATGCATAAGGAGGCTTAGATTAAAACTGAACTAAACTACTATTTAATGTTAATAAATGAAAACTTTAGAGAGAACCATGATCCTGTCCGAGACATAGTTTACAGCTAGGTTTTAATAAATAATTGTATATTACAGAGAAAATGATGACTTGCGCTCAAGACATTTACATCCAACACTGGACAAAGATCACAAAAGCATGTGCACAGAATGGATAGTGCATGTTTTTCTCTAGAGGTTAATTTAAAAAGTAATGCATGGATAAGATTTGTAGAAAAAGAATACAACAGTTTCTTATACAGTAGGTCTTTTCTTACATTCCATCAAAATAAATTACATGTAGGACCTCAATGATGATAAAGTTTAGTAACTGCTCTTCCACTTTTGCCCTCTAGAGGTCACCCTTGCACTTCCACAAGTTAGGTTTAGTGCAGGACTCTTGGAACTGTATTTCTGTGCCTAAAGGTCACATTCCAATGTATAACTTTGACACATGTTTTAGACAATTCAGGATTTTTTACAGATTAGGAGACTGTGATTGGCTATTATAGCAATTATGAGTCTTGGTGATTTATTTGAATTCATATGTTGGATTTGCCATTTTTGGCTGTTGTGTGGGCAGAATGTTTAAAGAAGAGCCACAAAGTACATGCATACAAAAAGTAGAAAAGTCAGTGCAAATAATTTTTACTTAGTTTATTTAAATACTGTGTAGCCAACTTGCATCTAACACTATATAAAAACCTAACAAATACAGCAGTAATTTAGACTCTGACCAGGTTAGATTATTAAATGAAAGATCTAAGCATTTATAACATTTATGTTTAACTAGGCACTGACCTCATTCCTCCCTTAGAGGAAACAGCCAGCTCAGCACAGCTGGGAGTGGGGAAGGCATGATGATGATGATGATGATAATAATAATAATAATACCTGGAGAGGTATGTCTGCTCGGAGCCTGTAGGCGCCTGTTGTGGTTGAGATGGAACTTGGTAACAGAACAGCAGCAGCAAAGGTGACAGCTTTGCTCTTATGTGAGAAGTGTGGCACCGGGCCAGAACAGCCGAGTAAAAAAGGTGCACAGAGTATATGTTATAAATATATACAGGGTCAGTACCCTATGTCTGGCTCAGGAGTGGAACTCTGGTGTTATACCAGCTGTCCACTGCTCCACTGGGCAAAGGCAAGGGTTAAATGCACAGAACGTATTTTTCCAGAGACCATAAAGGTGGCAGGGATATACTGTAAATGCAGCACAGAGAAAAGTCTACCAGAGAAGATCCATGTCATTCATGCTTGTCATTCAACGAGGTATTTTTCTTCTTTGGAAGGCACTGTCATCCTCTGGGACACCACTGCCATGTGTTGAGCTTTTCTGTTTTCCTCAGGCAAAAAAAATGCTTTGGTTTTGGTAAGTGGTGGGAAGTCACAGAGAGACATGACTCTGTAATAGACATATTTATCAGCTTCTCTTTTGACCATCAACATTGTAAACATAACATTCAGCACACATTACATTACATTAACAACTTCTGACTTTCTTTGACATCTTAAAAATGACATCCATATTTAACAAAGCTTTGATTAAAAGGTATGGTTCAGGAAAGTACGGCTTTGTTTGGATTACAGGTAACTTGAAGAGATTTATGTTTCCATTGTGCAGTCTACTAATTATGTCATACAATTACTACAAAAGCTGTGTTTTTTTGGGAGCAATAAATTATATTTCAAGTAAATTCTAAAATGATGTTTTATTACCATTAACTAAGATAAAGAAGCAAGTAAATCTTTAAGTGTATTCTTAAGTGTTAATGTGAAATAACCAGCAGCTACAGTTGGATTAAATAATAATTGAATACACAGACAATATGTCCAGGGCTTCTGACCCAAGTGTGTGTTTGATCTGTGGATCTGAACTCAAACTAGGTCAGTACTTTTAGAGGATGCAGTAGATATAGGAAATTCACCCCTGGCTTTGAGGTCTGTATTTTGTCTCGGTTCAAAAAGATCTCCAAAGCCAAACAACAGACCCTCAGCAGGAGTCTGTCCTCACTCTACGCTGCCAGTGCTCAGCCATCTGTGAGGCCTCGGCTGTTTGTGGAGTAATGACAAGCCATGCCAAAATAATGAATCCACTCTTGTCTTTGCACATCAACTGGCGATGGAAGTTCATTATTTTCTTTTTAGATTAAGACTTGAAATGACAAAACATGAGGATTTTTGCCTTTTCGTTTCTTTATTTGTCAGCTCAGATGCTTCAGAGCCTGGCACACTCACAGATTATGTTTATTATTCTTTGATGTGGAAGAGTTATTATTAACTTGGACTTTCTCTGGTGTGTGATCATTTCTTTACTGTTGGTGGGATACTTCCCAACCATAAATTATCTTCTGGGATAGATTAATAATAGCAACCAACTCCTTGACAGTGCTGCATTACTAAATATATTTATATTATATAACTATTTATAAATCATAAAATCCTGCAGTCGTAAAAGCATAAGAAACAGCTTCCATTTCCACCATCCTGAATGTAACCATTATAAATTACAGAGTTGAACAGAAATAAGTCTGCAAAGCGTCTCTGCTGCGTGTCTATGTTGTGCTGCTGTGCTTGACACAATAATGGATTTATGCCTAGTTCTGACCCTAGCCACAGTCTAAGCAATTTTGAAGAGACACTTGAAGACTCAGAAAAGGGATTTGAGAAGCACGCTGAGTGACGGCAAGATGGTGGTAGATTAGAGTGGGGAATAGATGTAAAGCAGCCCAAGAAGGAACGCGAGACCACGGACACGGCAAAGGAAAAATGTAGATGTTGGCTTGGGATGGCTGATGTGGAAACGTCTATCTGGTGACATGTGCATTAGCATCTTTTCTTAGAGCACTGTGACATTGAGCAAAGGTGACACAGAGAGATGTGTAGTAGCCTCGTAAACCACAATCACTTCCTCCCCAGTCTCTCTAGCCCTCTATCTATCTCACATAGGCTGTCACTCTTCCTCAATTCACGACTGCTACCCTTCCGATTCGTCGCTCCGAGAGTCTGCCTTCCTTCTGTTTTACTTATCTGTCCTGCAGGGATAAGCTCCAGTCCATTAGCTGAGAGCCTGACCTCTTGTAAACATTACTCTTAGTCTGGGTCTTCAAAAACAAATTCCTAATGTAAGTAGGAGTTTTAGTGGAATCTACAGCCATGGCATATTATTTTTAACAGATTTACGGTCAATTTTTTGCAATCACCAACAAAAGCAACAGTATTGCACGAAGTTGATGTGACTCTCATGTAATCAAGCAGCAAGGCATTTACTGAAAACTAGACCTAAAGCATTAATTAAGATGACCAGATTAATATTAACCTGTTTTGTCAAATATTGAGCTACGTAATTAGGTTACACTTTGCTGTGAATTCCAAACATAGTTTTATCAGAAAATTGTAAACAATAGTAGCATCCTATATTTTGTCTGATCTAGTAGTTGTGATAGCAGATGGGACAGAAAATAGAAAATAGCTAGAAAATAGAAAACATTTATAGATACTAGACGAGGGGTGCTCAATACGTCAATCGCGATCTGCTGGTCAATCTCAAGGTAGTATTGGTAGATCGCATAATATAAAAAAAATAGACGTCGGCCAATCATCCATCCAATCTCTTGATTGATATACAGGGCAGCCAGTCAGATGATGATTATGATTTTTCCGACACTTAGGTCACTGCGCATGCGCAAACAACAGCACTAAGTGCAGCAAAACTAACACGCTTCAGCGACTTACCTCCAAAGAAGACTAAAACCGCTTTCATACGGAATGGGAGGAGGACTTTTTTTCACAATGACATTTTCGAAGTGTGTTTGCCTCATCTGTCAGCAGCTACTGTCTGGACTATGCATCCCTGGCTGATTCAACTCAGTGCAAGTCATCAGAGTAAACACTGGTAATGACAGAAAATGTACATAGTTAATTAAGTTGTGTTGTGCAGTATTACGGTTTGCAAGGTCATCAACATAAATTGTACATATAAAGAACCCTTAAAATATTTGTAAATAAATATATGTTTTGCATGTTTGTAGTGGGTAGATCATTTTGACTTGGTCATTTTATAAGTAGCTCGCGTGTTGAAAAAGTGTGAGCACGCCTGTACTAGACCAGTGGGTTCCCCCACTCCCTCCCGGGGTTTGACTGACTTTTAATTTCTTTGTTCCTATTTTCTTTTTCTAAATGCATGAAGCCTACATGCAAATTATTATTATTTAGCCTATTGTATTTATTTTTTGAATGTATTTATTTATCTATTATTATTGAATTTATGATTATAAAGGGGTGCACTTAAGACAGTATGTTTATCATAAAAGAATTAATGAATGTTTTATTTAAAAAAAGAAAAAAAGAAAGAAAGACGGTTTTTACAGTTTTAGAAATGTTTGTGTACTATTCATTCTTAACATATATTCAAATAACAAATCTCTCTCTCTCTCTCTCTCTCTCTCAACTTCCATCCACATGAAAAACAGCCCGCGGCAACTGTGTTAAAGTAGCCCGCGGACTTGGCAACACGCCGTCACTTAACTGTCATTAATCGGAGCAAACAAAGTTTTACTAAGTTTTACAAAGTTTTACTTTCAGTTTATTTTAATTATCCTAAATTTATACTTGCATCATTACAACCTTTTTAAAAATATATAAAAATAATTATCAAAAAAAAAAATTCTGGAAATCATCTCGCGACCCCCACTTTGGGAACCAGTGTACTAGACAATAGACAGATTGAAGCAGAAGCTATAATATGAAATGAGATAAAACACTGTACCACACAATGGAATAGAACACACAAGGATGCAAGCATCTACAGTCATGCAAGGCTCATGTTTTCTATAGACTGATTATTACTCCCAATTTATCTACTGGAGAGATAGATCCACTGTCTCCTGCATCTTGGCTCCCTGAAAAAGCCTGACACACTAGACAGTGGATGCCCTTCATATATGATGTGTTAAAGTGCCTTTTAGATGACTATGAAAATGTGCAGCCAAAGTGTTTTTTAAGTTAAGTTACTCTTTATTATCCCTGTGGGGAAATTCATTTACTGAATTTAGCCCATCCAGGGGAGCAGTGGGCAGCCAGGCGTGTACCCCTCCAGATCTTGCGCCAGTAATTGGTTACATTACTAACCGGAGACTTCAGTGTTTCTTGATATTGGTAGAGGAAATCGGAGTACCTAGGAAAAACCTACTCATGCACAGGGATAATGTGCAAACTCCACACAGAAAGGCCCAGGAGTGCCATGAGGTCACAGTGATAACCACTAGAATACCAAAAAACCACAAGAAGTATGTAACATTAAGAGGATACAATGAACCATCAATTATACATAAATGGGAAACTGCAAAATTATAATACTAGGCTTTACTACTAGGAATTATAAAACAAAACAGTTTCTAGCACAAAACAATTAAAGAAATGTGCTTTTGTAGTTGGGTTTGAATGTGTGGTGTAGCAAACTAGAGAGCATTAATATGATGTACAAGTGACTGGGGGAACCTTTGTCCTCTTGGAGGGTTAATAGCATGGTCTATGGATCAATTGATATAGGCAGCATTTCATGAATGGGTGTATAGAGAAGCTTTAGTCACAATTTTCTTCAAACATTAACTAATTATGAAATACCTTATATAGATTGAATGGTTTACGGACGTTAAACAAATAAAAAACACTAAGCAAGATTTGTGTGGCACAGCAGAATTGAATGCGTCATTTCTCAGTCTGTGTTACAGTCTTTGGTCTTGAGAGTTGTTTACAGCCTGGAGAAGCATTGAGCAGTTCAGTGAAAACAGCAGATGCCTAGGCAGACCGGCCTGGCCTTTCTACTCACACAAACAGGCAACATATTGAGTCAAAAGCCCTTCAACAATTGTCATAAACTGCACTACAAATCTCTATTTATACAGATGTCAGTGTTAGTATTTCAGCTCTGCAACAGTGAACCTTTCTAGTAACAGATGATATAAGAAAGGTTACAGAGAGAAATTAAGCAGACACCTAGGAGTTCAGTGGATAGATTCCTTCACTTGCCTTTTTCTCATTTCCAGGCTACTCTTCACCACAGCTGGAAAAGCAAATGTCAGCAAGGTATTAATTGCTCCCACCTCATAATTTAGGAAGGCGCTGGAGCATGTCAAGATGTAGTGTGCGTGTGTATTGTGTAATATTGCCTAAATGTGGCAAATATTTGAAAATAAATAATAAATAAGATTCTTGAAAAATGTCCTTTCTCATAGATATTTATCCTCTCCCGTTCCAATACTAACTAATACAAATCAGCTTTTTTCCCCGGCTGACCCTGTTTGACATCAGCATAACACTGTGCGGTGATTACTCGCTGAGAGAGGGAGATGTAAGAGGCTACAGAATATCACACAGCACAGGCTGATTAACAATCTGTTGGAGACTTGTTGTGCAGCGGGTGCTTTCCTCCAGTGGTTTTCGCTGCTATCTCAGAGGATAGCCGCGGAACAATGACTGAGGTCCAGAGCTCTAATGGAATGTGTGTGTGTTTTGTGTGAACAAGAAATCATACAATTTGGTCATTGGTTTTTCGAGCCTTATTTGGACTGTGGGTACAGTTTATGTCACAAGGATGAGAGGATGTGATTGTAATTTTATTTCAAAAGATATATATTTATGAATGGATAAGTATTTACAATGACATATCTTATAACTAGGCATTGTCAAAGTCCTGATAAATTTAAACTTGATAAAAAACATTTGAGGCCTTGGATGCTCCATGTGGCCCAAACATGAAGGCCCTGTAATTACAATAATAGACAAGACAGAGAGCTGGATCTTCAAATCACCATCTTGCCAATCCCAGAAATGCTGAACACATACTGTATGTCAGCTGGTAGAGGTTCTATAACATACAGTAAATGAAAAGCATTCACCAGACACTATAAATTGTATGTGAGTACTGTTCCTGACTAACCTAAGTCAGCAGCACTTTTTAGATGTGAAGTCCTTACTATCAAATAGATTGTTCATTGCTTGTCTTTACAAAGTGCTCAGGTATATAGTAGTGCATTCTCTTTCTGCAGTACCACAAGTGACCACTAATACAATACTTTGAACATATAATAAAATGTTTTGCACTTAAAAATTGATCTTTCTATTAACACACATTTCATATGTGTGTGCAAATTGTGAATAAAACTTGCCAATGGCCACACAACACAAACTCAAGGTTCAGTTTAACATATTAGTAATAGTAATGGACCACATATGCAAATAAAACCAGAAAGACAAAATATTGCATTTTAGGGAGAAGTTGCAACAGTCATCTGTATTATTCTGAGGTATTTCCACATTGACTTGTTTTGGGTAAGTGAGTGAAGTCAGAACTCTGTGTTTTGCATTAATTGCACTCACAGTTCTCAAGCTCCCCCCACACCTTCTCCACAATTGTTTACTTACTCCACTGTCTTCATGTGCAGATATGTGATTGTTGGTTTACTTGTTTCATTCACATCTACACTAAAAGGCAAACCATGACGAGATCCAGCTTTGGCATAAAACAAAACACATTCTCATGAGTGTATTCTGCAAAAACCTTCAGAAAGTTTACGACTGAGATTGGCGGTAACAAATATAAGTTTTGGGGTAAATAATGGTTGTCTGTTTTCTGCGACAGAGCAGTCCCTATTCAAGGCAACTGGCTTTTGATCATTGTTAAAATAGCACTTTTCATTTATATTTACAATTTTATATCAGAGTTGATTTCACCAATACTAGAAACAGTAGTATAGTAGAGAGCACTTGACTTTCTGTTGTGTTATGTAATCATATTAATAAATGCCAATGTAATTTAGAGATGAAATAAACTGTGTGCTTCTACTAAAAAGGTGTGTTATGGGTCAACACACAACAGCACTGATGTAGGAGGTCCATCAAAGTGAGTCAAATTCAAATTTATGCCACCTCTAAATTTGTTTAGTGCCTGTACACCTTGCATTAAAGCTGGTCACATTTAATCCTATCACTCAGTCCAGATTTTAATGCCGTATCTAAATGGTTCACACAAGACAGAAAAAGACAGCAGCCAACAGTCAGCAAATACAGGCAAGCATCTGTCTGTAGTTACACCCCCTCAAGTGGGAGCGCTAACAAAAGAGAAAGACATGCAAAGAGAGGGCAAAAGTGGAAGCATCCTTCTTCCTTCCAATTAATAGCACGCTGTATCTGTTTCTTCTAGATCCTCAAGCAGCTCTCAGTCAGCTGGGGGTGTTTTTTAACCAACTTGTCCCGATGATGGGGTGAAGCACATAAAACCCATCCTATTTGCTGTCTGACTGCTATTTTCATGTCAGCGCTTCTCATTCGGTTTTCTTGAGGTCTCTGTTGTTTTTGTTTTCCGACACTTAGAGATAGGGAACTTTGCCCCCTCCGGAACTGTTCCACTTCCATTTTCCCAGTTTGCTCATCAGTGCTCATGTGCGTTCGACTGTGTGTGTGTGTGTGTGTGTGTGTGTCTTAATATACTGTATACGTGCATGGCGTTAGAGCCAAAGAGAGATGAGACACAAACAAAAGCAAGAAGTCTCGAAAGTAACATCAAGAATCCTGCAGCTGGCTTTATGAACTCAGTGGAATTGATGACATAACATGCAACCATCTTAGTGTAAATAGGCTAATGCTTTTATGTAATTAAATATTTACATGCTTTTATGTATGTTGCATACAATGCGTCTTTTTAATCATTCATTTGTTGAGGAGAAGAAGACAGGAACAGAGACTTACTATACGTTGAAGACGTGAGGTCTTTTGCATGTAACAACCAGCCGTAATCTTGAACCATATAAACAATACAAAGTCATAAATAGTATCTGTAAATAATATGAAGTGGCCTTCTGCATACATGTTGAAGTTAAGTAATGTGTAAAATGAAAATGAGCATTATTATGTGGATATATATTTGTATACTATAAAGTTCCCAGAAACAAACTATTTGGCATTTAAATGTTTAGATCATGTGTTCACATAATATTACTGTATATCTCTATATTAATCTGTCCATTTTTCACCACTCTTCTGGGACTGAGTAATGTTGCTGGCCGAGAAAAAAAAAACATTATAATGACAATGACACTTTGAATCTTGAATTTTAATATTGAATCTGTACATTCAATTCTCTATTCCTTTGCAACTTCTTTTTATTTTAATATCATCAGTAAAGAGTATAAAGTTCTCAGGGTAACATAAGTTCTGAATATATTTTGGAATCTTCTATCTTCACCTCTGTTGTGGGCGGCACAGTGGCAAAGTGGTTAACACTCCTGCCTCACAGCAAGAAGGTCCTGGGTTTGATTCCCATCCAGAAACTCCACACCTTTCTGTGTGGAGTTTGCATGTTCTTCATGGTTTCCCCTACCGCCAAAAACATGTACAACAGTCCCCCTCAAACACACATGGGGCCAGGACTCCTCTGCAAAAGGGATTTGTAATCTCAGTGGGACCATCCTGGTTATAAAGGTAAAATAAAGTCTAACATTACTCTGCCTGTTTAACTTTACACAGCACAACAGCAGCACTGATCAGAACGATCCATATCTGGCTCAGTCAATTTGAATCCAAGCCAACCGTTGTGGGTATTTTTGGCTCAGATGTCCAAGGTCTTCGATTGAGTGGATCATGTTAAATTAATGCACCATATCCCAGACATGGAACTTTGCCCCAAGATGAGTGCCTGGTTTCAACACAAGCTCAGAAAAAATAACAAAAACAATAATGATGATGGATTGTATTGCTATGGCGTACCCAAAGGTGGAGGATTTTCATTCTATTGGTTCTTTTACAAATGACAACCTGAAGAATAATGTTAAATAACACTGGGCACCAGCTGTAAATATTGTATAAGGCCGACATAAACTATTCTGTTTATGAATTGCTTGCTGAGATGTGTGGACGGGTCAAAACACTCTTTGCTTCATTCCTTGAGATTACTCACAACATAGACCTTTCTGTTAACAGGCCAAGAAAAAAAATCCCAAATAATGTAATAAGTTAACACTATATAGGCTAGTTCTAACATTTAGCAAAACTAACTGGACACCCATAGAAATATGTTAATGTTCTGTGCCCACTAGCAGTTGCATCCATCTTTTCACTGCTCTGTTTGATCCAAATCTGACTTTAACCTTAAATAGAGTTAAGCAAAGTTACAATTATAGCTAATTTGCTAAACATCCTCAAGGTGACATATTTGAATTAGACTTGTGGTACTTGTGCATAATGAGTGTATTATTTGTAATAGATGTCTGTCTGTGTAAATGCAATCTCAGTGAAACAATAAACAGCAATTGCATATTAGCAGTTTCTGGTATCAGGGAAAAAGTGTGTTTTAAACAATAGTCTTTCCTGTATATAAGAGCTTTCTTACATTACATTATTAATGTTAGAGACCAATGCTTGGGTCCAATAGTGCACTCCAAGGCACTATTTTACCGGCACCATAACTCCTTGGCCATGAGCATCTTTACATAAAGCTCTCAGGTTACTTTAGGGCAACTGGATTCATTTTCTGCAATAATTCTTTCATAGATTAAATGGTTTAAGAAGAGTTTTTCTCACATATGACCCAAAAGATACAAGACAGTACCCTAACCTCTTGAGGCAAATTAGTAACGCTGGGCTAAACAACTTACTTGGTCTATAAACTTGGTTTATATACAGATGCACTTTACGAGCGTCCTCATTTAACTGTGAGTTGAAAAATGAATTCAGTCACAAAACGCACACACTTCATCATACATCTGCCTGCATAATTGTCTCTGATGTTTAAAGGTTTCATGTCCTTTAGCAGTGTACTACGTGCGACAAGCAGCTTTGCCTTGGGAATATAAGATAAACTATCCCCACTTCCTTATCCTGAAGTGACTGCCAATTGTTTTTCTAGGAACAAACTTTTGCATTGGTTACTCGTCTCAAAAAAAGCTAGCTGTGTTTCCCCTCGATACAGTGCAGGTTGGCTCAGTACAGTTAAGTTTCCATTACTAAAAGAGGTCTGAAGCATCAAGAAAGAACATCTCGTACCACTTTGGGGACGCTTTGGCTTGGGTTCCCTAAAAGGTGGAGCTTAAAACTGCTGTGTGCTGATTAGACAATAGATAATCCTAACTCAAACGAAAATGAGGAACAAAAGAAAAAATAGAGCGGGAATGTTTTGTCAATCTGTTCTTGTGATAATAATCTTATTCCAAGAGAAAACATACTAAATGCCTTTTTATTTTTTAACAAAGCTAGCATTTATTATCAACAATCTGGTTTTAAATTTGAAGCACTTTAGGCAGTATTGATTGTTTTAAATTTCCTATAGAAATACATTTGTACCTTGACCTTTCACAGTCATAGTTTTACTGATCACGTTTTGCATTTATCTATTACGTTGATTGAAGCAGAGATTTCGCAAAGAATGTTGAGTTTCTAAATTGTAGGAAAATGCACAGCTTTAGTGTTTTTGGTTATTTAAACAAACAGAAAAAAAAACACAATACCTCCATTCTCCAGTCACTGTTTACGTAGCAGACAATGCTCTTCTGGACACAGCTCAATGGAACTCTATCTCTTATCTCTTTATAGAGCATTGCTTCAACAAATCTGCATCAGATAATGAAATATCTTTAAAAAGTTAGGCAAAAGATTATCTTGTAACAATGGACCTGTAAACTAGTAATGGGTCAAGGCAGGAGATGGTTTAGAAAGTGTATCAAAGCAATTTCTCTCAACAAAGAACACTCAGCTAAACAAGGACAACAGTGATTGTATTCCAACTCATCACCACACAATCTCAATTACTCGCACTAGTGGGCAGAATACAAATGAAGTCTCGTCACTATTACCACCATCAACGTTCCTGTGCTTGTGTGGAACAAACCCTTTGTGTGAGTGTAATTCTCCTGTTGTGTTTGGATGTTTAGTTAAAAGTTTGAGAGAATTGTTCTGCTTGTGCATCAGGATTGAATTACAATGAGATCTGCTGCGAGGGGAAAATGTTTTGGAACACGTCTTGTCTCCCTTGATGTGCAGCTGAGCAGACCACTGAATCTTCTGAGGAGACGTTCAATGTCACAGCCAAACAAAAAACAACACGATGGTCTACGTCAAAGAAAACAAGAACCCGGAGGGAATGGGAAAAAGCAAAAGAAAGTTGAAAATGTAAAGAATGGATATTTAATCATTTAATCCAACCGATTCTCTGCAGAATAAAAGTGAAACATAATTAAAAGATATGCTGAAGCTTGGCTAACAGATACCACTATGACCACTATACCACTGCAACACTATTAGTAAGTAGCTGTCTTTATAAAGCGGTCAAATTCAATCAATTTAATTACACTATTGAACAAAAAAGGTGTAAAAGTTTGTTTTAATTATTTTGCTAAAACCTTGATCTTGTGTCAAACCATAAGAAGAGTGGTCTCTTGAATGATGATCTTCTTATCTGCTATTGAGATGAAAGCAATCACAAACTCCTTTTAGTCAAAAGATGGCACTAGCATCACACCTGCACTGCCTCGGCCTTTTGTTCAACAGCCACAGAGAGAATGAACGATGGGGCAGGAGCAAAGAGTACACCATGAGAAGGTGTAAGGCGCAGGAATAAAAGAGAAGTAAAAGCTTGCACAAGGTGTTGTGTGAGGTTTGTGTATGGGCCTGTTTTAGAAGTTGGTGTAATTGATTTAAAATAGCAAAGTGAGCTAAACCTGCTCATCGTAAGGCAGGGGGTAGGAACTAATCTTCTACTGCGGGTGGGAAGAGAGGGATCGTTTTACAGCACGTGGACTCCTAAAAATTTAAAGTAACTCAAACTCTTTTAGAATGTAGTCAAAGCAGCAGAGCGAGGAAGCATGTTCCTACTGGGCACAAGTGCTGTCACTATCACTTAGTGCCGCGCTACTCTTGGAGGACAGTAAGTGGAGGTGGAGAAGCTGGTTCTGACAGATGGAGCTACTGATTGTTTTACACTGTCCATTGTGTTCAGATTTTCACATTTACTGAAGACTTAAAATTGTGGTTGTAACAATAACAAAAGCTATCCTATATCTTTAACTGCATAAAAAACAGCTTACATCCGTTGTTTCCAGTTTCAGAAGACCCACTCTTTTCACATCAGTTCAGTCCTTGTTTGCCCTTTGCCTCTACGCAACTTTAAGTACACTTTAACCACTAAACCTGTGTCCTGAGTGTTTTGTTTCCACTCACTGCTCAGGTCTATTTATTCATTTCTTACACTTGTCGGCTTGAGCCTATTTGTGTCAAACCTCTAAACCCAGCCTGTTACTTTCAGCTCAGTGGCCAAAACTGAACTATGTCCAACTATTGTCTGTGTTTAATGGATTCTTTTTTTGTTTTGTTTTTTGGATTCTTATATGGCATTAACACTGTGTCAGAGATGTCGCAGGAGGCCATTGCCTAATATAGTGCAGTGTTGTCATTATAGCATCTAAAATTATGAGGGAAACATTTTCTTCAGTAAAGTGAAGGGAAACAAATAATGGCATCTGTTTTTGTCAAGTTTTATAATGAGAGTTTAATGAGTGTGATAATTATAATCCACTTGTGTCCACATGTTTACTGCTGTCTACATGGATCTTCTTTTTCTCTTCATTAAAAAATATGCTATTATCTTGTACAGTGTTTACTGAGTCAGTAAAGTAATTTTTATTTTTATTTTTTTCCAGAAACATTTTAAAACTAATCTATCAACCTTTTTTTTGTCTGGAACAGGTACACACATTTTAACTTTGCTAACCCTTACACACTTTACCGAACCCTAATCCCAAAATACATCCACTTGCTTGGGGAATGTTCCTAAATCCAAAGTAATGACTTGGATGTACTTCATAGTCGGCATGTTAATAGTTATCTAAATCCTCTCTTTGTAAAACCAGCTTCTTACCAGTCTTTAACCAAGGAACCTCTGGATATTGCTAACTGAAAGTAACTTACTGTCATCCAACAATCCACTGTGCCACCCGTTTTCTACGTCTACTACGTCTGATGAATTATATCAAGTTTAAAACTTACTTGCCATTATTGACCTATTAAAAAGGGGCATGGTTTTGTTGGATTATTTGACCAGACCAGGACCTATGTTTCATCAGAGCAGTACAGCTGATGGGGACTCTCTCAGATAATTTTCTAAATTGTCTTGTTAACGAGTTTCAATAAACCTCAGCGCTCGGTGGAGGAAAAGGTGCACTTGTTGTAGTCCATGATTCTGTGATGTTGTTGTTGTTTTTGTTTTATTAAACATGGCTAAATGTCCTGTTGCTAAGAAACCTTCCATCTCCTTTCTACTGACCTTATGACATTGCACATAAAGGTCAGGGAATAGTGGTCAAGAAAGGAGTTGTAATAAACAAATCCGTTAACCCAATTATTCATTTTAAAATATTTCTTTACAAATCTAACTTTTCTGTGTTGTGATACATACCATGCATTTTGTTAGTTCTAATTCAGACATATCTCTCAGTCACTCCAATGTGCATTGTTGTTTAATCCATATCAACAAATGTCAGATTCATGCAAATATGCTGTAGGTCATGCTTCAGAAAACAAACAAAGCAAATACATGAGTATAAAAGAACCCTCTGCAGAGTTGGAAATTTTTTTCATTGAGGTCCTCCTGCTATTGTTCTATTCATATAAGGTCAAGGGCAGGTCACGGTGGGGTTAAATTGAAATTCTGAGTTTGCTCTCTGATCATAAAGGGTCAGGCATTAGAACATTCTTCACTTATCCGTCTTGTTTTTTTTTTTTCCATTCTCCTTGGTGCTCTCATTGTCTTTATGGGAGACACTGATCGATGTGCTGCTCTAGCCGACTGTAACAAGGTTAGGATCTCTGCTCCCTGGCTGAGTGTTTCTGATCAAGCCAACTGTTGATCGTGTTTACTGATTTTTTTGCGAGTCCGAAATGGAATTTCTCTGATGTCAATATTGCTGTGAGGGGACTTGTTATTCAGACAGAAAATGTTTTATGTTTTTGTGTGCGTGTGTCTTTTTGGAGTTGATTTTTGTAGCTGTTGAAATAATGATTACAGTATTCAGTTGCTTGATGCTCTGGCAGTGGACTAAGTCGATAACTATGACACACTGAGAGTCCAGTTGTGCTTTACTCATACACACAAGCGGAAACGTAGCTATATCTGCTTCTCTATTTGAAGCATCAATATTGATTGCTCGGCTATTGAAACTCCTCTTAAAGGGTTGTCATGGTTTTCACCTCCTTGACCTGCTCTAAAGTGCAGAATTTATTTTCCGTTGGGGAGGGGAATGCAGCTAAAACTTGCAACAAATCTAGCCCAAATATGCCTTTACTCAGCTTCAGCAAAATTACAATGGATAATCAATTCATTTCATTTTCATTTTATTGTCCACAATGTGGAAATTTGCCTTCGGTCTCATAAAAACAACAATCAAACCAACAACAACACAAACAACAAGAACAACAAGACTAACACACAGACATCTTCAGGGCAAAATGCAGTACAGCAGTAGCAATTACGTTACAATACATCAGCGGGACGTGTTGTTCAGCGTCCGAATTGCATTAGGAATAAAATAATTTTTAAAAATATTACGATTTGCCCTAGGTACTCTGTAACGTCTAGCAGAAGGAAGGAGTTCAAATTCCCTATTGAGTGGATGAGTTGGATCATTTGCTATTTTAAAAGCTTTTTTCCTGAGAACTTCCTCGTACGTGGAACTTAATTGTTTCTGACTTGTCCCTATGATTTTTGAGGCGAGGTTTACTATTCTCTGCAGCTTACTTCTCCCTTTTACGCTTAAATTACCATACCACATCGTCATGTTAAAGGTTAGAATACTCTCTATCAGATTCTTATAGACTATTTCATAATGTGCTTGCTCACTCTAAAGGAGCTGAGCTTGCAGTAAATGAAGACGTTGGTTACAGGTTTTAAAAATGTAGTCTGTGTTTTGACCGAAATTTAGATTAGAATCAATATATGTACCGAGGTATTTGAACTTTTCTACTACCTCTACAATTTTTCCCCTAATTATAAGGGGCTGCACAGGGTCCTTTCCATAAAAAACAAGTTCCTTTGTCTTTGTTACATTTATCTCTAAGAAACTTTCGTTGCACCATTTCTGGAGAGATGACACATGTGCTCTATATACTTCCTCTCCAACTATGTCCCCCCTCTTTAGTAAAGTCACCAGGGCCATATCGTCTGCATATTTGAACAAACGAAAATTATCCAGATCTAATTGGAATTCGTTTGTATAAATGGAGAAGAGTAATGGGGATAGAATAGTCCCCTGCGGAGCGCCTGTATTAAGCACAAGGATGTCAGACCGAGTGTTATTAACCAGAACCTGTTGAGGGCGGTCAGAGAGGAAGTCCCTTACAAGGTGGATAATACCACCATTTACTCCTATATCGATAAGTCTCTGCAGCAAGGTGTGGATCTGCATGCTGTTAAAAGCAGATGTAAAATCGATAAACAGGGCCCTAGCAAGGTGGGAGGGGGCTTGAAGGTGCTTTGCCAGGGTGTGAAACATACTGACAGTTGCGTCATCGGTTCCCCTCATCATTTTGTAAGCAAACTGGAGATGATCTAAGCTGTTAGAAACTGATGCTGTAATATGTTTGCTTATAACTTTCTCAAAACATTTTCCTAGGATGGAAGTGAGGGCAATGGGCCTGAAATCTTCTAGTTCAGTGGCTCCAGGTTTTTTCGGAATAGGCACAATATTGGATATTTTCCATAATTTGGGCATTGTTACGGAATTAAGCAAGTACTGGAATAACTCCAGCACAATACCTTTTAGTTCATGGACATTTTCTTTTAAAATTCTCCCTCTCAGGCCATCTGGCCCCGGGGCTGAGTTGGGCTTAATACTGGACAGGCTGGCTATAATATCATGTTCATTCAGTGTAACAGGGGCATATCCCGAAATGGACCTACACACACTTTCACGTTTAGCACTAAAATCATTTTTGTCAAAGCGACTGAAAAATACATTTAGATCATTTGCAAAAGATGGAGAGGAGTGTTACAGGGGGGTATGGTTTTGTTTAGTTTCCCGACCCATCATCGCATTTAAACCTTCCCATGCTTTCTTGGCATTTCCTGAGAAGTAATGACATTCAACTTTATCCTTATATTCTATTTTTGCTTTACTCAATTTCGATCTTAGTTCACTTCTTTTTTCCTTGAGTAATTCAATATTACCATTTTTAAAAGCATGTTTTTTCTCCTGAATACATTCCTTAAGATCACTAGACATCCATAAATTGTTATTAGGAAATATTCTAACAATTTTAGTTTGAGTGATTTTACTTTCATTAAACAACAAATAGGATGTAAAAGTGTCAATTAGTTCATGAGGTGTGTCACATGAGTTAAGAAATAACCAGTCAGTAGTCTCCAGCTCACATTTCATCTCCTCCATACAGTCCTCAGTCCAGATCTTAATTTCCTTAATCACAGTCTTTTCCCGTCTCAACTTAGCTCTGTAACGTGGAAGTAGGTGGACGACATTATGGTCAGATTTCCCCAAGGCAGGCCTGCAGATGGATTTATAGGCATCTAGTATGTTGCCATAGCACTTATCTAAGGTACGTGCCAGGCGGGTGGGACAGTCTACATATTGATGTAAAGTGGGTAGATGATCAGACAGGTCACAGGAATTAAAGTCCCCGAGTAACAGAACAGGTTGACTGACTGCACGGGACAGGGCGGTGTTGTAGCTCTCTGCTATCCTGGCTGCAGCTCCCACAAAATCCAGCCCAGGTACATAGGCCAGTATAATAGTGATCTGTCCAAACTCCCTCGGGAGATAAAAGGGGCGAAATGAGACAACCAGGATTTCGTAGTCATGTGTGCACACACGTTCCCGGACGGTGTACTGGGTAGCCCAACGTGTGTCCATATAGACACACAAACCACCACCAATAGATTTCCGAGACGAATTAATGTCCCTATCAGCCCGTATAAGTGTATAACCCGGCAAGTTGGGGTCTGACGTCTCCTCTTTCAACCAGCTTTCCGTAAAACAGATAAGATTACTCTGTCGGAACTCATTATCATATTGTACTTTAGCGATCAATTCATTCATCTTGTTGCTCAGAGAGCGAACATTAGAGAAAGTTATTACCGGTAGGGGATGTCTGCTGCCGCGCTTCCTCAGTCTTTCTCTCACTCCTCCTCTTGATCCTCTTTTCTTTCTTTTAGTCCCTTTTCGCGTTCCGATGTTTTTGAGTTGCGAGTCTTTGACCAGCAGCTCCAGACCAGAGTCCTCCAGTTTGATTGCGTGTCTGAGTGACAGACTTTATTACATGGACACATTCAAATTTGGGTGACTTCTTCATTATCATTTTGTTAACCTCTTAAAAGTTTTTGCACTTATTATTGCATTTGGCATTAATCAAAATAATAATGGATAGCAGTCGCTTATTTACCTCAATATTAACCCATAAAATCAACCACTGAACAAACCTAACCTACTGAGCTAAGAAATAACTTCACGGTCATTGTAGCATCAAATACAGTTTACAAACTTAAAGTGTTCACTTTTGCATTGTTTAATAGTTCACAAATGAGCAGCTAAGTTTTCACTTCTAAGGGGGCAGGATAACAGAGAATGTATTCTTTTTTGGCAAAGCAGTGAGAATGTGGTAACAGTGTTAGTGACTGAACTTTCTATGATTACAATAGCTGTTTGAAAATACATATACCTATTTGATTACTTTGTTTATATAATGTCCCTGTGCCATTACTGCTGGTTTGTCTTTCTCAGAATTGGCAGACAGTTATTTTTTTTATTCTGATCAAAAAGTCAAATTGTTGCATGAATGGAGAAGCTTGGGCTCAGGTTAGGCCATTTGCTCCAGGACATGCCCTCTTCTAATACCTTCTTCCAATCTCCTGCCTTTATTGAATAAAAAAATCACATGTACAGTATAGTGCACTGTGGAAGTCATTGCTAGGCCATTACTTCTGCTTACTGCTGTTTTTATTACCATTAACTACATTATCCGAAAGCAACACTAAAAACATTAGATTAGATGGTCCCTATTTCTTTTTCAGTATTTGTGATTGCTTTAGTGAGTGAGCTGATTTTAGTTTAAACACGGGGCAATATTTAAAGGCCATAGTCTTACATTGCATTTGGTCCAGACCAGGCTCATTAGATTTCAGAAGCTCCACCTTTTGCTCTGTGAGGTAAACAACAGTCCACAGATTTTAAGGACATTGGGACTAGCCTCTGCTCTGCAGTAATTGGACTTGTGAAGACATTGGGTTGAAACACAAATGTCAATATTCATTCAATATGACAATACATACAAGATATGTACGTTACTTTTACCGTTTGAAGACCTATTCATCTGCAGAACTTCAAACCACATCTTCTGCAGATGGATATGCTTGAGCTCCAAGGTTGCATCCTGATTCTAGTCCTTTACATTTTTCTGTAACAATTATTACAAGTCATTTAAAGCAGATTGTGAAGTATGGCCAAGATGCTCTGTACTTGTGATATGCATGTGACAAGTGACCGGTTGGGAGTGAATTTTGTATACATAATACATAATCATTTTATAACAACCTTTACCATTGATGTCACCCAGTATTTAAGTATTCATTGGATGTAATGGCATAACCCTTTAACTGTGGGCCCAGCTGGCAGCCCTGCTTCTTTTATTTTCAAAAGGGAGGAAAGCAGTGGGTCATCTGGCTTTTATAATCATGTACAATGAGTCTGAAGCTCAAAGGGTAAATCAATGGCCCGTTAAAAGGTACACAAGTACAAATACTCATAGAACTAGAGTGACATCCATTAAAAAAACCTATTTACATTTTCTTTCATCTCATTGCTTTCTGGACTTTTATAAAAAAAAATCTTATCTGACAGTTAAGTGTTGAATAAGATACACCATTTGAGAGGGGAATATCTTTGTAGTCTCTCTGTGGAGTGTTGGCTCCCCACTGCCTTTATGTAATTCTATTAGCTCTTTGATATGGGTTATAAAGTGAATATGAAGGAGAGAGTTGGATGAGATTACTTTGGAGACTCACACACTGTTGGAAACAAGCCTATATCAGTAAAAATCCAAAGTGAGTGTAGACATATCAATCATACACAAGTAACATATATTGTTTTGTATGTTTCCAGGGCTACACTATACAGTCTGCAGGAAATGCAAATCACTCAGAGATCTATAGAAATCTAGGCTTTAACTTTCCTAAACCCCACTGCATGCTGGGATTACTATATTATGCTTGATTTTACATGGAATTATATTTATGTGTGGAGTCTGTTTGTCTTTTCTGTGCCACTGTAGGATACCTTGAGTTCTTACCCGCACCATCCATAGACACGTGTTTTCACTGGAAGGTTATGGGTCGGGTCAGCATGGGTGCCAAAAAAGGTATAAAGTGCCCTAAAAATGTGTTTTTGCAAATAATGGAAACATATCTAAGTTTTGAAAGTTAAATATTAACAGATATGTCCTTCAACCGGAAGGTTGGCGGTTCGATTCCCGCTCTCCTCACAGTTTATACTGTTGTTGTGTCCTTGGGCAAGACACTTAACCCACCTTGCCTCCAGTGGTGTTCCAGCTGTAACACTGGTGAATGAAACCTTAATATAAGTCGCTTTGGATCAAAGCGTCTGCTAAATGTAAATGTATATCGCACTTTTTTCCCCAACTCAACTCAAAGCCCTCACATTATTAATTTACTCCACAGTCACACACTGGTGGTGGTGGTAAGCTATATCTGTAGCCACAGAGACATGGCAGCCATACTAGACCACCACCGAGCATACTGACAGATTGATGGTGAGTTAAGTACTGTATCTTGCCCAAGGACACAACAACAATATCTGGGGAAAGCGGAAATCAAACCACCAACCTTTACGATTATATGACAACCGCTCTACCACTGAGCCACTGCGCCATAAATGTAATTCATTTCTCAGAGACGGACAACTTGTGAGGCACTTGTAAGATGTCACTGTTTACGTGGCAGATGCTGCTCTGCTGCATACTTCAAAGTGCCGCATTGAACCAATCCGTACCATGCCATGTGTGAAAACATTGCGTTGATGACTACAAATTGTCCCTAGTGAATTGTTTTCTGTCAATGTGTATCTCTCTGCGATTAACTGATAATCATCCAAAGCACGCCCAAAGTATCTGTGACAGGCTCCAGGAAAAAGAGGAATAAATGGGTATTTAATCTTTTGCTAGGTAACCATGGTATACCAGGTTGCTACTGTAGGTAACCAGGTATTATATTTTGCTAATGCTGTCCATTGTTTTTACTTTATTTTGAAAAAAGAAATGTTTTGGTTCCCTACTCTGAAAACAAGGCAGCTTAATTGGCTGAAAATATACTTTGAGATAAAGTTTACTCTTCTCCAAGCAACGAGAAGCTGTTACATGGACTTTTGACCTCAAATTATGTTGCTTTTATTTCTGCAAGTCAAGAGTTTCTGTTAGCTGTTCAGCATGTAAAATGCCCCAACAGGATTTAAATAGTTTATAACAACTTACAAAAAGGAAGAGAATCAACACATTCATGTGGTTAAATATGCTCAACACAACACAGGGTACAAAAGCTTATAATACCATTTGCAGTGGAAGTCTACTCTACAATATTAATTGGTTTAGTTAATTTAAATGCTCTCCCAAATCACTCTGCATGTTGCTGATTTCATTTTATTCCTGATAAAGTAAAATAAACTAAATAGTTCACAAGTATGAGCTGGTACTGCATGCACAAACTATATTGTGTAATAACTAGTCTTTTAGGATCAACAAAGGAGCATTTCTGTGCAGGTGCTCTGTGAGATAACAACCAGTATCATTGTGGGTAAGGTGTGTAATTGTGAAACGCTGAAGGCATAGAGTGAGCAGCAGAAGCAGCAGCTGCTCCAGGTCTGTGTTCACTGGAGCCGTTCACACATTGTCGCCCACGTCTTAAATCACTCACTGCAATAGTCTGTAATATACACGGAGTAGAATTGATGCCCTGAAATACACACACAATGTTAGCCCACGTGCAAGTGAAAAGTCAGCCTCAAACGTTTTCAGTGTAGGCACAGCATGTGTCTGAGCACATTTCTTGTTATTTTAGATACTTAGAGTGGGCTTTTTATTTTTAAAATAAATATGGGCCTGGAAATGGTTGTTGAAAAGTTGAACATGGAATATATTTTAATGTGTTTTGTAGGGATTATGATTCTAACTTAATGATGAGGCAGTGTTTTGTCAGTTATGCTCTAGTGTTATTTAATGGAATGTGTAATAAAGAAAAATCATTATTTACAAAGACCAATTACTCACCCAATAGAAATTACAGAAATTTTGACCGTTTTGGAACCTCTTCTGTATGTGTTTCATGAGTATTTATACCTTATACAACATAACTACTGATGTTGAGGTATTTCTAGCCTGCATTTAATGAGTAAAGATTTGTAAGATTTGTATCATGTCTTTCTAACTATTAAGTGATTGCTCTAAGACAACTGCAATGCAAATTGTTGTTTGGTCTGTTCAGACTAGAACACAAGTGTGGCATCTCAAGATACTGATTAGAGAGCATGATATATTGCACAGATGTGCCTTAGGCTGGCCACAATAAAAGGGCACTCTAAAATGTGCAGTTTTATTACACAGCACAATGCCATAGATGTTGCAAGTTTTGCAGTTGGCATGCTGACAGCAGGAATGTCCATCAGAGCTGTTTCCCATGAATTGAATGTTCATTTGTCTACCATAAACTGTCTCTAAAGGCGTTTCAGAGAATTTGCCAGTACATCCAACTGGCCTCACAATCGCAGACCATGTGTAACCAGCACCATCCAGCATCTTCACTGTCAAGATCTTCTGAGACCAGCCACCCGGACAGCTGCTGCAACAATCGGTTTGCATAACCAAAGAATTTCTGCACAAATTGTCAGAAACCGTCTCAGGGAAGCTCATCTGTGCTCGTCGTCCTCATCGGGGTCTTGACCTGACTGCAGTTTGTCATCGTAAGCGACTTGAGTGGGCTAATGCACACATTCGATGGCACTTTGTAGAGGTGTTCTCTTCATGGATGAATCCCAGTTTTTACTGTAGTAGAGAGTAATGGTCTTTTGTGTACATAGAAAAAGTCTTAGACCTTTGAGTTCAACTTGTGCAAAATGGTGGAAAAACATTAGTGTTGCTTCTAAATATTTGTTCAGTATATTTGATCTTTAGTTATATTTGATCTGTGTGGAGTCCACATTTCTATCTCTCCAGTTTAGCCGGAGCAGGCTAAGACCTACCTTTATAAAGTGGTTGACAAGCATGTTTGGAGCGCACCAAGGTTGTAGGAGGTGTTCTTTTTTCACTAAGTACTAAACATGACAAGTTTGAACACCGTCTTAAATTCTGATTGCAAAAAGCTTTTAAGCTTTCAAGTGCAATAACAATGCTATGTATTGTTCTATGATTTTTACCTAATTTTACATTTTTCCATGTTAGTATTTTGTTGCAGCAGCCCCTTAACAGGTGACATTTCTTGTAGGGCTATGGATTCTTGCAACAAATTACTTTTTAGGTTTCATTCTTTATCTGAAGCCGGTGGATAGCCAAAGGTTTTTCAAGTCTTATACAGAAATCCTTCTTCTTTTCATATGCATTCATTAAGCATTCATTTAGAATTGCTTCAACTTTTGGTTTTTAGTGATGCTGTGCTGTTTCCTGCTGACTCGGCTAAGGGAAGTCAGCAGCGGTGGGCTGTAGCGATGGCTGTGAGGTGAGTCAAGTGGCAGGAGGCTAACAAGGGCCTGTTAAAAAAAACAAGAGGGTTGTCTGTTGAACTCTGATAGCCCTGACCTTTTCCTTTGCACCATAAGTGTTTTTTTATGAGACTCTGTGTTTGTGTTATGTGTGTGTGTTGCATGCTCTCATCCCACACATTTGATTGTGGAGTAAAAGATGCTGTTCCACTAGTGCAGTTTGATTGACAGGCATGAATGCAGGGTGCAATTTGGTGACTGATTCCGCAGCAACTCGTATATCATGCAGGCCTCAGCTCTGCCGGTGTGTGTCCGTGTGTGTGCATGTGTTTGCGTGTATGTGTGTGCGTGTGTGCGTGTGCGTGTGTGTGTGTATGCGTGTGTGTGTGCGTGCGTGTGCATGTGTGTGCGTGTGTGTGTGCGTGCGTGTGTGAGTGCGTGTATGTGTGTGCGTGTATGTGTGTGCATGTGTGTGTGCGTGTGTGCGTGCGTGTATATGTGTGTGCGTGCGTGCATGTGTGTGTCTGTGTGTGTATGCGTGTGTGTGTGTTTATATGTGTGTGCGTGTGTGTTTGTGTGTGCGCGTGCGTGCATGCGTGTGTGTCTGTGTGCACATGTGTGTGCATGTGTGTGCACATGTGTGTGTGTTTATATGTGTGTGCGTGTGTGTTTGTGTGTGCGCGTGCATGCATGCGTGTGTGTCTGTGTGTGTGTGTGCACATGTGTGTGCATGTGTGTGCACATGTGTGTGCGTGTGTGTGTGTTTATATGTGTGTGCGTATGTGTTTGTGTGTGCGCGTGCGTGCATGTGTGTGTGTCTGTGTGTGTGTGTGCACATGTGTGTGCATGTGTGTGTGTGTTTGTGTGTGCGTGTGTGTGTTTGTGTGTGCGTGTGTGCACACGTGTGTGTGTGTTTGTGTGTGCGCGTGCGTGCATGCGTTTGTGTCTGTGTGTGCACATGTGTGTGCATGTGTGTGCACATGTGTGTGCGTGTGTGCGTGTGTTTATATGTGTGTGCATGTGTGTGTGTCTGTGTGTGTGTATGTGCACATGTGTGTGCATGTGTGTGTGTTTGTGTGTGCGTGTGTGTGTGTGCACACGTGTGTGCATGTGTGTGTGTTTGTGTGTGTGTGCACACGTGTGTGCATGTGTGTGCGCTTGTGTGTGTGTGTGTGTGTGCATGTGTATGTGTTTGTGCGTGTGCGTGCATGCGTGTGTGTTTGTGTGTGTGTGCACACGTGTGTGCACACGTGTGCGCTTGTGTGTGTGTGTGCGTGCATGCGTGTGTGTTTGTGTGTGTATGTGTGTGTGTGTGCGGTTTTGTGTGTGTGCGGTTTTGTGTGTGTGTGTGCGTGTGCATGTGTGTGTGTGGTTGTGTGTGGTTGTGTGTGTGTGTGTGTGTGTGCGGTTGTGTGTGTGTGTGTGCGGTTGTGTGTGTGTGTGTGTGCGCGTGTGTGTGTGTGTGTGTGTGTGTGTGTGTGTGCGTGTGTGTGTGTGTGTGTACGCGCCTCATTAATGATTGAGTCTGAAGAGAGAGTTCTTGGGCTCAAACATTTAGCTGAATCAACAACTGCTGAGCTCATCACACACTCGCAGAAAGAAGCAGAGAAGCGCTCGCACAATACAGGAATAGAAAAGCTATCTTTTTGATCCCTGAAAGCTAAAAACGAGTTTTTGGATTCAGGGAATATGATATGATTTTTAAAAAGGTGCACCATGTGAGTGTTGAATGAACAGTAAATGAACAGGAATTAGCAGGACCAAGGGTTGTCAACATTTGAAGCACAACATTTGGTCCGATTTTTTAAACTGAGAAGCTCCTATGTTTTTTTCAATTAAGGATTACTATTGTTTTTTACTCCTACTTAAATTGTTAAAACATGTTAAAACATATAACAATATTGATAAAACACAAATTAGTTAATCAACTATTTAATTGTTCATTCCAGGTGTGTGCAAAGGTTAAAAATTGATTTTGAGTTAAAGGATGTGGTTCACACACAGAACCCACCCTAACCCAAGGAGCGCCATACTGTGAGGCAGGAGTGGAAACCACAATATCATACTGTACAACAAATAATCACCTCATTCTTGGCCAAGAGCTAGTGTAGTTTAAACAATATAATGTAATGTAAAACAGTGTAAATACAACAAAAATATCATCATTGCATCTTTCATTACACAATATCTTTTTGATTCAGTTGACATACTTGTGCTGCTTTTCTTTATGGGTTTCAGGCAGAACACTAACAATCAAGAAGTTCAAATCGCGGAAATGTTCAGCAGAAGATTAAGTAGTTATGGACAATCCAATACTGCAGCAAACCAAATGGAAACAAATACATACTGCATTATGTGTGATTTCACAAAATGATTGAGTAATGGACTCCTGTTTCCAGAGAACAGTACGCTGTAGTGAAGTTTTATGAAAGGCTGCCTCAGCGTTGTGCATCAGTCATTTCTTTTCTCATATTTTGTGGAAACAGTGGACAGACCATAAAAGTCGTTATGGTCTTTGTAACTCAGGGTTTCCCCAAAAACAAGCCAGTTTATATGACTGAACGTTAGTGGCGGACTTTCAGAGAAAAAGCCCTGTGCAGATGATTACTCACATTATTGATTTATAGTTCAAGAGCCTGACTCATTTAAGGCCACACACAACCTTTAGTCATCAACCATGTAGAGTCTAAGTGTTAGTAAACAGTGTACAGTAGCTTTTATTACATTTGTTTGTGCATCGATCTGTTGAGATGTTGTTAGAGGTTCTGTCACAGGTGATAAATTGCTCACACACAACTAAATGTGTCACTAACTGGGAAAGTCATGTGTGTGTTGCCATTGCAATGTCTTAAAGGCTATAAACCTGGAAGTGGAGAAGTTTATTTCCTCTTAAGTTGATAGCAGCCTCCAGGCATGTTTTAATTCAACACAGATGACTTAATTGATCAAATGTAACCCCCAAGTCACACTTTATTGTTTTGATAAAAAACACCTAAAGGCTGTATACAAGTTAAGTGTTTACTCATTCAAACTAGTTAAATACACACACTGCCACATCTATCCACATTTTTCTGCTATTATAATAGACATTTTTATGAGCAGATAATCAAAAAACAAAAAGGTGTCTCAAATCCCAACCCTTCATAGGAAAACAGGCCTCCTGAAGAAGTAATTACCCAAGATGGCCCTACCAGAACCTAAAACTTTGCAACAAAACATAACACTGGGTCATATGCTTTCTACATTTCCAGATGGATAGATTTGTAAAGTATCTGGTTAATTCAGTGTTTATTTTTTATTTATTTATTAATACTAGTGCAAAAGGTCCTGTTAACACCTGAAAACAGCACCATACTTACACCGAGGATACTTGTAATTATGGCATCGTCTGATGAGTCACACCAGGAAATGCACACCTTGCATATCCCTGCCCAAGTTTAATGCATTGCAAAAATTAAGGGGACAAATGTTTGAGGGGCAATATGTCTATCACAGCTGCAATTACGATAGTCCTGATGAATCTTCATCTCTTTTAATGTTTTTGATGAATGGCAGCACCAAACCAGATGCAGCACATCCGACCTGTATATTGTGTTATATCTGTAATATGCCCTCTTGAGAAGTAGATGAGCATTTTAAAGAGGGATACATTGACGAAAATATTTTAAGAAGTGTATCTCTGGTCTTAAAGAACGGAGCATCACCACAATGCGCTGTCACCAGGTTCACATTAAAAAATTTCATCAAATGTGGCAACTACCATTGCATTAAAATGGCTCTACTGAGAACTAATGAGATGTAGTGGAGTTACACACTACTTGGCCTTTATGCCATGCATATTATTGTTATGTCTGTCGCACAAATCCTTTCTATTTTTACTTCATTTTTACTCTGTTTCTTTTCCCCCATTCATTTTCATCATCCTCAACGCCTCTGCATTTTCTCCACTGTGCCCCTTTCATCTCTACATCGCTCCGATCCTCCAGCTCCCTCACAGTCACTCCCACACTGGGCAGCGTTCCAGGCGGATCGTATGTGCTGCTGTCCGCGGCTCTAATTCACTCTGACAGGACATTCATCATTAGTCACAGGCCTTAATACCGCAGCACCGTTAGGGGCTCTGTTTCTCCTCAACAACTGCACTGCTGGCCATATATTTGGAATTAACCAAGACAGAACAAAAAACAAATACACATTTTCTTTGAACACATCTTGTCATTTCGAAAGTAGCAGTGGCCTTAAATACTTGATACCTGACATACCTGACCATTCATGCAGCTTCTCAAATTGACATTTATTTACATGTTAGAGCAAAGAATGGAAGGTTTTGCAGCAGAAAAAGTGATTTTAAACGTAAGCGTTAGTTAGTTTGGAAGATTCCTCAAGATTGACGTAATAATAATGCAGATTTTAAGCCACTTTCTAGAGAGTCCGTCACTTAAATCCATCAAAAGGCAGTCCACTGCAGCTTTGTGTTGAGTCTCACTGCTGTGGATCTGCACTGGATCCCAGCCTTGTTTGTTTCCCAGCTGATTATTCACTTTTGAATCTGTGCGTCTTGAAGCCTAATTAATTCATGGGGAATATTCTTGCTGCCAATTTAGGATTTGCACACAAAAAGACAGACTGAGCACATCTGCTAGAAAAACTGACTTGCAAAACATTATATGAAATTCGCATAACATTTATAACAAGCAACTACACATTCATATTAAATAATACTGTATAGTGCAGTCATTTAAATACTGCTCCGCCGATAACATTACTGAACCAGTTACTGACTAAGATTTGAGCATAACACTTGACTAATTATTAAACCGGGAGTGTTCAGGTCATTTGCTTTCAGTCATCAGCGTTAGTCAGGAGAAAATGACAACAGCCATTTACTGAACAGCACTACTACTTTTGCAAATTCATTTGGATAATCAGCTCCAATATTTAGTTATTAGCATCTTACTACCGATGTATCTTATTGCCAAAATATGTGGTAAAAAACGTCAAATATTGGGAACTGTTATTAAGGAAACTAAAGAAATAGCAATTTTACCGAGTACTAAAGTTAATATACAACATTGCATGGGGTTGAACAAAGACAATGTAGACAATGTACATTTTTGTATTATTTTCTGTTATCCCATATCTAATCAAGCTCTTTTAATTCAATTTAATGGTTCCCTGCGATTTTACTCTGAAGCCGTACCATGTGATGGCATTAACACTGAAATGCAAAGATGGGGTAATAGACTGCACAAAACACTCTCTCAAATACTTGTGTAGTACATGTTGGAGTCTGTACGTTTTCTCTTGCCTGTCTTAGTGCCTTACTGTGGGCACCTGTGTCAAAAGAGAATGATTTGGGTGACTGGCAGTGCAGTACTGTTTGCAATTTATTGTCAAGATGGACCAGTTCTGTCAGCCACCTGCCCGGCAGGACTGTGAAACAGAGAGCACACATTGGATTGCTATAAAGTCTGTTTGGCAGTAAAATATCAACAAGTTTGATAGGTACAGTCATACTCCTGGAATAGATGTTTTACTGAGGGTGGTAAACAATGGATGAGTTAAAATGAGACATCATGGTGCAACAACTAGTGCGTAATTGTAGATTGTCAGCTTGAGCCCTGGCTATATTTCTAGTCTCAAGATTGATGCATCATTTTTTAAAATTCTTTTGTAACATAAGAACATGTGTGTCAATGTGAAAAATTATATGTGAGCAGAGATTGTACGTGTAGTTTGTGCGGCCCAGATAGGAGAGTAGACCCAGTGTGTCAATCTAACTGTTAAATAAAGGGTAACATGTCGAAATGTAATGTGCTCATTGTTGAAACAATTTACATGTTTAAACAACAGAAAGATAAGAGAACCTGAGAACCTAACAATTCAAAAAATAATTGTAGTCAATAGTGACAGGTGTCAGTGCAGTCGCTCCACTTGACAGTGAGGACGCTCCAGGTGCATGACCTTGACTGTGAGCAACATCTGGGACTCATGTTCCCACCAGCTATGAAATTATACACATAGTAGACATACCCACTGTAGTGGACTATGTTGCATAAACATATATTAGAATAACTCTAATAATTTTAATAATTAACTTTGATATTAATATTAATTTATTAAAATTAATTTCTAATCAAAAAGGGGCACCACTCTGGTTTTGGACAGGTCCAAAGAAACTGTTAGGTTTAATCTAGTCTCATTAATCTGAAAGGAAGAGAATTCTTCTGGTTTTCGAACATTACTTAATATAAACAGAGAAACATTAATGTCTTTTATGGGATTTTATTAAAAATTACACAAATGAACAATGATGAATAAAATGATGGGAACATGGAAAGGATTGACACAACAAGGGATAAACACAGGGATAAACATTTGCTTTCAGAGGATATCGTGAAACGAGGAATGTTAATCTATATTATGGAAACTTAACAAAGGGGAATTTGAGGGAAGCAGCTTGGTCTACCAAGTCAGTGCTTCAACAGGCCACGTTTTAGGACGCCAGGTTTTGTGTGTGCCACATGCGAAACTCACTCTGGTCTTGGGATTGGTACAGGGAGGACGACAAGTTCCAAAGTGTCCTCCAGAATTTGGCGTGTCCTGCCTGGTTCCGAAGAGTAGTGGTTGTAATGTGCACCCGATCCAGACGGGTTGCTGTGCGGCGTTATAGCGTTGAGGCGGCAACATTCTGTTGAAACTAGCTAGCTTTGTTAGGCCAGTAGCAGACTTCCGGATAGCGGGAAAAATGAAGTATTTAAAAATAAACTGTGACTCACTGAGAAGAAGTCTTAGAAGTTAGCTTTCACTGGTTTAGACTTACTTCTGCGAGTGCTCGTTTGGTTAGAGCAAATGCGTGAGCAGGCACGGTCTTTAAAAATAAAAAGGCCAAAATGACTTCCGTCTCTTAGCAGGCTTGGAGGAAGCATTTTTAGCAGCTGCTTGCAGGAGGAAAACTTTGCTTGCAGGCTTGAAACAAAGAAATTCTACTCGTTTCCACGAGGCCCGAAGCTGGTGGACCGCTGCAGGGTCAGCGCTGCAGAGAGACAAGCAAGGCAAGAAGAGAGCGTGATTTTTGGCTGACTGCCAGGTTTTATCACCTTCGGGCCGGGGGCGTGTCCTATGCTCTCTTCCGGCGGAAGAGCGTAACTCTGGAAGGATAAACTAAACCTTAACATGTGTAAACTAAGTTTTACAAACATTTCTTGCTTCGCGATGTATTTGTTGGGTTTTTCATAAAACACACAAACATTTTGTACGTGTAGGATTGTACAGAGAAAATGCAGAATATTATGAATATTATTGAAACATTCATTACATTTCATTAAAACAAAATGGAAACTGCAAACAAAATGGGATAAGAAGTTATTTGGTCACAACTCCGCATCCTGGAAAAGAACAGTATAAACAATACAATATCTAAAATACATTTTGCTTTAATGGAATAGACACGGACATGTGAGAAGTCAGTCATTTGTCCATTTGACCACCAGGGGGATGATTTGTTAATGTCCTGGGGAAAGCTGAATAAATAACTTTGGCGCCAGGGTTCTGCATTGGTCCTGAGTCACCTTTGACCTGGTGACTGGTGGACCCAAGTTCCACTGCTTATGAAAACAAAAGCAAAGTCATTAATAACATTTCTTGTCCTTAACAAAACACTTTGGCCGTCCTTTTATCTGAAAGAAAACAGTGTTAACCAAGTCTTCTCCAGGCTTCAGATACAAGCTTGTCTCTGAAGGCCTCTGGCAATGATGGAAACGACAGGACAGTTAATCCGTGGGGAATTCCGGGGAATGATCTGCTACACCACAATGTGCAGCTGTAAATACAGTAGTTGCCATTTGACCAAAGATAACTGCAAACAATGTAGGCTACTTCAGAGCCAAAAGTTTAGTAATCCTCTTGAAAATATGACGCACAATATCAGCTAATAGAGTTAAGATTCAATATAAATTATTAGCTGACTGGTCTTTTAGACAAAACCATCTGGAGATCTTCCACAGAAAGCGTTTGCAAAGGTCAGGTACTTTAGATGAATACCTGGTCAGGGATTGGATGAACCACCTGCCACTAACTTCCTATCACAAGGTCCATCCATCCATCCATCCATCCATCTTCTACCGCTTATCCGGGGCCGGGTCACGGGGGCAGCAGTCTAAGCAGAGACGCCCAGACTTCCCTCTCCCCAGACACTTCCTCCAGCTCTTCCGGGGGGATACCGAGGCGTTCCCAGGCCAGCCGAGAGACATAGTCCCTCCAGCGTGTCCTAGGTCTTCCCCGGGGTCTCCTCCCGGTGGGACATGCCCGAAACACCTCCCTAGGGAGGCGTCCAGGAGGCATCGAAAACAGATGCCCGAGCCACCTCAGCTGGCTCCTCTCGATGTGGAGGAGCAGCGGCTCTACTTTGAGCTCCTCCCGAGTGACCGAGCTCCTCACCTTATCTCTAAGGGAGCGCCCCGCCACCCTGCGGAGAAAACTCATTTCGGCCGCTTGTATCCGGGATCTTGTTCTTTCGGTCATGACCCAAAGCTCATGACCATAGGTGAGAGTAGGAACGTAGATTGACCAGTAAATCGAGAGCTTTGCCTTACAGCTCAGCTCCTTCTTCACCACGACAGACCGGTACATCGACCGCATCACTGCAGAAGCGGGAGGTCGGCCCCACGTCGCTCCTTCGGGCTGAGCCCGGCCGGGCCCCGTGGGGAAAGACCCGGCCACCAGACGCTCGCATGCGAGCCCCAACCCCGGGCCTGGCTCCAGGGTGGGGCCCCGGTTGCGCCATACCGGGCGACGTCACGGTCCTTGATATTTTCATCTCCATAAAGGGGTTCTGAACCGCTCTTTGTCTGGCCCGTCACCTAGGACCTGTTTGCCTTGGGAGACCCTACTAGAGGCATAAAGCCCCTGACAACATAGCTCCTAGGATCATTCGGGCACTCAAACCCCTCCACCACGATAAGGTTGCGGTTCAAGGAGGGGCCTATCACAAGGTTATTTCATGATATCTGAGCAACAATCGTTGGTTGTTTAAATCAGTTTTTCTTAACCTGGGGTAGGTGTTCGCAAGGATATTTCAGAGGGTAGGTGGATATGAAATTTTTTTGCTGTCCCACGGCATTCTAGGATGACTTAGGAGGTTGTCAATTGTGCCGTGGGAAATTATCAAATTTTACTGCTCTAAAAATTATTTAGTTACTGGAACTATATTTTTGGGTGCCTATACTGTATACATTTGTGCTCATAAGTTTACATACCCTGAAAGAATTTGTGATTTTTGGCTATTTTTCAGAGAATATCCACTCATAGTTAGTGGTTGGGTGAAGCCATTTATGATAAAAAGTTTACATACCTCAGTTCTTAATACCTTGTATTGCCAACTTTAACATCAATGACAGCTTGGAAATTTTTGTGGTAGTTGTGGATGAGGCTCTTTATTTTCTCAAATGCTAAAGCTGCCCATTCTTCTTGGCAAAAAGCCTCCAGTTCCTGTAAATTCTTGGGCTGTCTTGCATGAACTGCACGTTTGAGATCTCCCCAGAGTGGCTCAATGATATTGAGGTCAGGAGACTGAGATGGTCAATCCAGAACCTTCACTTTATGCTGCTGTAGCCAATGACAGGTTGACTTGGTCTTGTGCTTTGGATTTTTGTTATCTTGGAACGTCAAAAAATGTCCCATGCGCAGCTTCTGGACTGATGAGTGCAAATTTTCCATTGTATTTTTTCAACTTGCCATCAGTTTTGACCAAGTTTCCTGTACCTTGTGATCCACCTCCATGTTTCACAGTTGGAATGGTGTCCTCTTCATCATAGGCCTTGGTGACTCCTCTCCAAATGAGAGTCCGTAGGCGCGGAATGGCTGCCACGTCTCTGCCCCAGGGCAGCTGTGGTTACAGATGTTGCTTACCACCACCAGTGTGTGACTGTGGAGTGAATGAATAATTGATATGTAAAGCGTCTTTGCGTCCCCGGAAAAGCGCTATATAAAATTGATGTAATAATAAGAATAAGAATAAGAATAATAAATGTAAAGTTTATGGTTGTGGCCAAAAAGTAAAATTTAGGTCTCATCACTCCAAATGACTTTGTTCCAGACGTTTTAAAGCTTGTCTCTGTGCTGCTTGGCGTATTGTAAGCAGGATGCTTTGTGGCATTTGCGTAGTAATGGCTTTCTTCTGGTGACTCGACCATGCAGCCCATTTGTCTTCAGACACACCACTGTATTTCAGCCAAAGTTATTTGTGCGTTTTTCTTTGCATCCCAAAACACTTTTCCTGCAGTTGTGGCTGAAATCTTTGTTGTTCTACCTGACCTTGGTTTGGTTTCAACAGAGTCCTTAATTTTCCAGTTCTTAATTCGAGTTTTAACACTGCTGATTGGCATTCTCAATTCCTTGGATACCTTTTTATATTCCTTTTCTGTTTTATACAGTCCAATTACCTTTTCCCATGAGAATACAGAAAAGTCAGTGCAGCACTGGATGAAAGATGGAAGGGTATGTCAGGAGCCTAGAAACTCACTGACCTTTTATACAGACACTGATTACAGGCTAACAAATCACAGGTGAGGATCATTGACTTTAGTAGCCATTCAAACCTGTTTGTGCCAACCTGTGTGCATGTTATCAGGCCAAAACTATGGGTCAAGTTCATTTGGATAGTTTCTGTTGTCATTATGATTTAAAAAGTGTAAACACAGTTGTTTGACAATTAATCGCTTTACCCAATTATAAATGAAAGAAAAGTTTTTTGTTACCATTTATATTCTCTGAAAACACAAATTCTGCCAAGGTATGAAACTTATGAGCACAACTGTAAGACCTACTCGGCTCACAGGCCAACTGAATTTTAAGTAGCCCTGGAAAGGTTTTCCCCATATCAGAGTTTAGTGTTCGTACATCTCTTTGATTTCCCATTTTTCTTGCGCCTGAATGCATTGCAGCATAGCTGACGTCTGTCTGTATCTAATGGTTTTCTATTTACCGTGAGCCTCAGAAAAAGTTAGTAGGACACTCGTATGTATTAGATATATATGTGGTTCACATTTATTAGAATTTTGTTTTAGTTAATAAAAAAAATGTAGTTAAGTTGTGTTTACAGTCAATTATCTGTCTCTGATGCAAATCCCAGCGCAAGCCATTCTGTATCTGTCGCTGCACAAACACACTCTCACTCCCTGGTGCACAGTTTCTTATGTTCTAATCTAATTTTACAGTTTTATGGCAGTCAATTATGTTACTAACATAAATAATTTAAATTGTTTCTGTTTTATAGTATCCTGGCTTACATAATGGGCCACATACACTAATCAGATGCCATACTGTACATTTTATATGACCACTTTTTGAACAATCATTGACAAGTATGAAGGAGTACTCATTGTATATAGCCCAGGGTGTACTTAGGACAGAAAAGGTTGGGAACCACTGGTTTAAAATACAAAGGGTCAAACTCTGTTCTCAAATCTGCCAATTCTAATTTTGCCGTTCCTGCCAGCGCATTGGTCCGAACCAGCAGCTCTTATGTGGAACTAGGTATTATGTATTTCTGCAAGTTTGTGAACTCTTGTGAGAATCCAGCATAAATTGCACATGCACATTACAATCAAAAACAACAACAAATAACTTTTTCAGTTGCACTCACCAAGGTTTCAGAAAACCACACTGCTTCTTTTGACCCACTAACATGTAAACATAGCATTTATTAGTTTTGTTTGATTGTTTTATAAATGTTTAAAACAAGCATATTTTTTTTACTTATAAGGCAATGCACTTTACAGGAACAATTTAAACTTGGGTGAAGCCATTTATGATAAAAAGTTTACATACCTCAGTTCTTAATACCTTGTATTGCCAACTTTAACATCAATGACAGCCTGGAAATGTTTGTGGTAGTTGTGGATGAGGCTCTTTATTTTCTCAAATGCTAAAGCTGCCCATTCTTCTTGGCAAAAAGCCTCCAGTTCCTGTAAATTCTTGGGCTGTCTTGCATGAACTGCACGTTTGAGATCTCCCCAGAGTGGCTCAATTCAAGATTCAAGATTCAAGATTCAAAGTGTTTATTGTCATGTGTACAGACAGAAAGCATGTTTCCCTGTACAATGAAATTCTTACTTTGCCGTCCACAGTAAAATGTCACACAAGTAAGTAAAAATAAAAAATAAGACAAATATACAAGTGATAATAATGCAGTACAAAAAATACAAATATACAAAAAAATACAAGAGGGCAAAAGGAGTAAAGTAGTAAAGTGAGGTAGTGCAGTTGTGATGGTGTAAAGTGACGGTGTAAAGTAAAGTGACGGTGTAAAGTAAAGTGAGGTAGTGCAGTAGGTAACAATTGTTCATGTAATGTTGTGATTGTGATTGTAGACTCCTATCTGCTGTTTAGGAGTCTTATGGCAGAGGGAAAGAATGAGTTCTTCATTCTGAAGTCCTGCATTTCACACTTCTGTACCTCCGTCCTGAGGGTAGAAGTGTGAACAGACCATGTTGGGGTGGGAGGGGTCTTTGAGGATGGAAGCAGCTCTTCTGTGGACTCTGCGGTGGTAGATGCTCTGCAGAGAGGGCAGTGGAGTCCTGGTGATCTTCTGCGCAGTCTTCACCACTCTCTGCAGGCTATGTCCATGACAGAAGTGCTGCCGCATCACACAGTGATGCAGCTGGTCAGGACACTCTCAATGGTGCAGCTGTAGAAGTTGCTGAGGATCTTGGGCGACATGCCAAACTTCCTCAGCCTCCTCAGAAAATACAGCCGCTGTTGAGCCTTCTTGACCAGCTGCGTGATGTGAGGTGTCCAAGTGAGGTCCTCATTGATGTGGACACCCAAGTATTTGAAGCTGCTCACCCTCTCCACTTCAAGTTCCCGGATGAACAGTGGCTGAGGCGTTCTCCTCTCTCTCCTCATGTCCACTATCATCTCCTTTGTCTTGTCCGTGTTGAGGGTGAGGTTGTTGTCTTCACACCATGACACCAGACTGGCCACCTCCCTCCTGTAAGCTGCCTCGTCACCGCCAGCGATGCGTCCTATCACTGCGGTGTCGTCAGCAAACTTCAGGATAATGTTGTCCTTGTGAGAGGCGACACAGTCGTAGGTGTACAGGGTGTAGAGGATGGGGCTGAGTACACAGCCCTGTGGAGTACCAATGTTTGTGGTGGTGCTGGCTGAAGTCCTATTACCAATCCTGACAGACTGAGGCCTGCCAGTCAGGAAATCTAGGAGCCAGTCACAGAGGGTGGGGTGCAAACCAAGTGTGGGTGAGTTTGTGTGGGATGACCGTGTTGAAGGCGGAGCTGTAATCTATAAAAAGTATCCGTATGTATGAGTCCTTGTTCTCCAGGTGTGAGAGGGAGTAGTGGACAGCAGTAGCGATAGCATCCGAGGTGGACCTGTTGGGTCGGTAGGCATACTGCAGGGGGTCAATGGTGTCCGGTATGCTGCTCTGAATGTGGGCCAGCACCACTCTCTCGAAACACTTCATAATGATTGGAGTGAGTGCCACTGGCCTGTAGTCATTCAGGCAGGTGGGTGGGTTCTTCTTGGGCAGGGGGACGATGGTCGTGGTCTTGAAGCATGGTGGTACAATGCGCTGGCTGAGGGAGAGGTTGAAGATGGAGGTGAAAACATCAACCAGCTCGTTGGCACATGCTCTGAGGGCCCGCCCAGGAATGTTGTCTGGTCCTGCTGCTTTGCGGGGGTTGATCTTCCTCAGAGCTCTGTGTACCTGTGTTGTTGAGATGGTTGGTGATATTGAGGTCAGGAGACTGAGATGGTCAGTCCAGAACCTTCACTTTATGCTGCTGTAGCCAATGACAGGTTGACTTGGTCTTGTGCTTTACAGGAACAATTTAAACTTTGTGTGCAAATGTAACACACATTCTTGTTCAAAGTAAAAAAAAACTTTGTAATTAATAGTCAAACTTTCAAGGTGGCAATCTAAAATCAAGTATGTATTTTATGAAGGGTTTTCATTAGGCTTAAAGAGAGATCAGCAATAGTTAGTCAAGGACCCACATGACGCACTCACCAGGGCTGGTCACTTTACTTGATAATAACATTTCTGAGAAAGATATATGATAATAGAGAAACTGTGCTCAAGTGGGAAGAGGGACATGCAACGAGATGAAGTACACTATTAGGGTCAAGCATTTTTGAGGGATTCTCACCCTCATGTAATCTCAACAAAGTTTAAGAAGGAGCCTTATTGCCCTTTTCATTTACGAGGAAAAAAGAAGAAAGCACGTAAATGAAGAGAAGGAAATGGCAGCTTGGAATCTAATCAAACCAAGGACACTTTGCTGATTGCCTCTTCAAAAAACAAGATGGAGAAAATTGGTTTGGTTTGTTTCTGTCATGAAGGCAAGAGACAATTGATACTAAAAATGGGTAAAATGTTGCCGGGGAGCAATGAATGGAGCTTAAAGTGAAAAATCTAAATGACCCTATGGGGGAAGAAGCAGGGGTAATCTTCGGTGTCATTCTCTGCTCCAGCTTTTCAATGCAGTTTATTAATTCCTCAAACAATTACAGAACTTTTCTAAAGCCATTTCTTTTATCTTAACTGCCTTCAGTTTCCAAACTCTGCATAGCAAGAAAACAATAGAAGAATGTATGGCTGCTGACATACTCATTTTAGTTTAAGGTGCAATGTTCCAAAGAACACATGTATCAATTTGTATGTTTTTTTGTAAATTTGTAAATTTCACGTGTATAGCTCATAGTACGCTAGGAGTTTTAGAAATAATTATCAGGATACAGTTTTAATTTTCAAGGCATTTCACCTTTTATTTGAAATGCTTCATCAGTTGTGGGCATAACTCTCACTTACCTTTTGTTTAAGACTATGTAGGATTTCTAGGAAAATATTTGTGGACAAATCTGGATCCCTGTTTTAGTGCAGTTACATTTGAACCAATTTGAAACCCTAGGCAAGATTAATCCCCCCACACAATAATAAAAAAAGTCTGTTATAGACTCACTAAGAATCAACTTATTTAGGAAGCAATAAATAATATTTAAATAAGAAAGCAATACTTTAAACTCCATGTTTTTAAAATTAAAAATACAAATGCTGTATGTGGAGGGAACACACACTTAAACAACAGCAACCATCTAAAACCTTTTTCTCCTTGCATTTTTTTATTTGCAGCAAAGTCATCTATGACATCACTGTAAAACACTAGATTTAACATGTGGTCCTTGACTGAACACCTTTATTCTTGCCTTTCAATGGCACAATTGTCATATAACTGCCCTCTGTAGTCGTATCCAGAGCTGCCGCATCGTTTTAATGAAAAGCTGAACATTGCATAAAGGGGCAGAGTTTTTTTTTAGATTGACAAGTCAAGTTGTGTAGGCTAGAATACAAATACATAAATACAAGGACAACAGATTAGCACTACTTACTTTCTCGTTTGTCCCCCAGTCTCCACAATTATCCAGGACTGTTTTTATGTCTCTCATCAGCTCATAAACACAAATCAGTGGGTAAACACATGGTAACTGCAGGCACCGTCCAGCTCAGCTCAGTAAAGTCCAAACTTGGCTTGCATCTTCCGTTAACGTTCGAAAAGTCTGCACTTCTTTTTGTGTCCGATGCAGTGTTTAGTGTCCTGCTGGGATCAGATATATGCGCGTGGGCCTGCGTGTAAAGAACTAGGTCTGGACTCACAGAAGTCTTCAGCTCCAAGAAGGCTTTGAGATCCAAGGTTTGAGATTCAAGGTCCAGTTACCACTGGTTTTGCAAAATGTCTTAATTCATTGTTTTATCAATGTATAATATAATATAAATTTTAATGTAAAATTAAATTATGTATTTAATTAATACATACTGTATGTATTTCTATATTTATTTAGACTAGTAAAATTAATTATCAATACATTTTAGATAATGAATCTAGTATATTATAATTGTTTTATTTATAAATCTCAAATAGTGCGCTCCTTTGATGCCTTCAAATATATGAGTGTTATCAGGCTTCAGTCTTTCTTGTGCACAAAAAACGCCTCAGAACGTCCACTGCAATGCATGGCAGCTTGTCCACACCAGCGTCAGGTGGAGGATGGTCGAGAATTCAGCCGGGTGTTACTGACTATGATTGGGCCCAAAGTTCTGGTAAATTTAAAAGGTTCCAGATCCACTTCTGTGAGAAAGTGAAGAAATGTCTGGCTGCTAGAATTAGCCTGCAGCTAACATATTTTACAATTTGGCATGTGCCATATGTAAAGTATGGTTTAGGTTATCACAAAATGTATAGGAGCCAGATGTGTTATCCCCAGTGCTGTAAAATGATGCATGATGTCACAAACCGATGCAGAGTTGTATTGTGTGGAAACTTATGTCAAAATAAAAAATGGTTATTATACATCCAAATGATTTAAAATGTAAAAATGTTACATGGCGTCATTCGAAAAAAAGGCTAACTGTATAGAAAACAATGCTATAGCTAGCTTGACTTACCGTTTCATTTACAAGTTTAAAAACATATAATTGAGTGGATTGGAGGTTTAAGAGTCAACGAGACAATGAAGTCAAGATTGGTGGCCTCATGAGTACACCATCTACAACAATCCCGCCACATTAGTGACGACAACCACGAGCCACACCAGCATGAGGACATTGTCTGAAGCGCAAAGTGCGGCGCCAGCTAATTAAAACATAAGTAAATCAGGGCCTAATGAGTTGTAATTGTAGATAATTGCAGAGTTGTTGATGTATCATGTCTAATTGGCTTGCATTGCTGAGATAATGAGAAAACTTTGATTACTTTATGCTAAACGTGTTAGTGAGGTAGCAGGTGTTGTTTCGGCGAGGTGTCACAAGTAATCCCATACCTCACATCTCAATCTCATCACTCAACCTCTGCTGAGAAAGACAGCCAATGGTCTCTCCCTGTGTGTGACTCTGGAGCCTTTAATTATTCACAAAAGCTAATGTCTTGCTTATTTTTTCTGAGAAGATTTGGATTGTTAATTTTTACACTGAGGTATACTGTAAAAAGAAAAAAAAGAAAAACAAACAGTACTATTTACAGTAATATACAATCAAATGGCAACAGTAAAAACTTGTAAAAGCCCAATGAGTGTTGTAATTACACTGAGAAGATTTACAAAAGTTTGGTTGGATGGATGTTTTAGCATACAAATCTGAACATCTTTACAGTAAAATACCTGTGAATTTTATAATCATTTTCTGTAATGTCTTAATTTAATTTCTACAGTGAAACACCTGCAACCGCATCTACCAGATTTGAACTGTTAGTTTGACTTGTGTTTTACCTTGACCAAGTAAAGCATAAACTCTTTTAAGGTAAAAAAAAAAATAAATAAATACCAGAGACCACAAAACTTAAAGATTCACTCACATGTTTGTCAAGGACAAATTCCATCACATATGAAAAAAATCAGTGTGACACTTCAATTTGAATGTCAATTATGTATAAAATATTACATTATCTTAGCCTATCAAAGTTTATTACTATTATATTCAGTTATTTTCTTTTTATGTGTTTTTTTACAACTATTTATGTACACAATAAAAGCTGAAGTACATCTTTTGTTGTTCATGATGTTGTTGTGCTTCTATGTTAGCCTGGCCATCCTCAACTAACTCTTTTCCTATTCTATACAAAGAAGTTAGTCTGGATTACCTGTTGCTTGCATTTGATTTCAAAGGCGGGGTTTAATAGAGGAATGAAATAAACGCCAGGCGTGACGCAAAAAAAAGCGATACTTCACAGCCGTTTGTCAAAGAGGAAGCCACGTTAGTGCCGCTGGTTAACATGGGCAGCAGTAGAGCGTACACCAGAGTGGTTTCATCGTTTTTAATACTCTGCTGGTTATTCAAAACCAGGGAAGAGCAGAAATAAATGGCCTCTCGGCTGCAGCGTCCATCATGGTTTGAACTAGCCGTGCGAGCCGAGTTACTTGTGTATGACGTGGCCAGCAAACCATACCCACTGCAGACAAATGGCTTGTGATTGGTCCGTCTGCCAAATTGCTGAGGAAGGGTCCTCCTGTCCTTCTTTTGAAAATAGGAAAACGGTCTGGTATAGCAGGCTACTTCTATGTTGCTATATGCCATTAAAAGTGAAAACCGTAGATCTCCCATCAGTATTAACAGGACTGGGAGGTGAAATTGTGTCCCAGACAAACTGATCTCAGCGCTGATACTGTTGGTTATCAGGCGGCCGAGGAGCTTTTTAGGAGCAATACGTGGGCCCCGGCATCAAGAAGATATCAAAGTGACTCTGCACACCTTTGATAAAAGCTACCTGAACTCTGCTCCGTGGATCAATGCAGATGTGCACAGATAAGATAAATAAAAGATTTGTCTAACCTTCAGAAGCCCGATTTTAGCGATTAGCAGGGTAATTAACAGTCTCATGAATATACAATGCCAATACAAACTTTTAAAGGCCGGCAAAACTTGGACATCTTGGTGTAAACTATTAGTAACAACTTGAAACTGAACATGGCTTTGGCTATCACTGTATTGTTGGCTTGCTGGTCTTTGTCTTTGACCCTCAAAGTTGAAGACTATATGTACAGTATATACATGTATACTTAAAGGGCCCCATTTCATTGAAATTGACTAATGCAATTTGCAAATATAGACATAACGTGTGTTATATCATTAAAATTATACATAACAAGCATATTTTTTCATGTTTTAGTGTCTATCGTGGCCGAGTGGTCGTCCTATAACCGTTAGTTTGGGCGGTTCAATGCCTGCTCTCCCCTGTTCATACTGTCGTTGTGTCCTCGGGCAAGACGCTTTCCTGACCTTATTTTGTATCAAATTGTGATTGTAGAGGTGTATGGCATTCCCCCTACCCCTCTGTCTACCCAAGGTGTGAATGTGTGTGAATGGGGTGAACAGAAGCATCATGTGAAGCGCTTTGGGTACAAAGAAAATGCTATGTAATTTACTATTTGTAGTGAATTTTGTCTATCACAAAAAGACATGAGTCTTTGCCTGCCTTCAAAAACACTGAATCACATTGAATTAAAAAGTATTTCTTACAAATCAACATGTTTAACATGCTGTTGATGCAACCAAAAGCATAAGATATTTGCAGAATAAGGGTCTGAATAACATGGTACTAAACAATACACATTTCCAGTATAGTTTTTTATGAGATAATGAGAATAATATTACAATACATAAATTCTGGAGACATTAATTTTACAATAAAGAAATTACTATGAAAATGTAGGGGAAAAACACCCCTAGATTGACAAAATGTATCCTATGAATTGTAATGTGACTTCAATGTCACTATCTTTTTTTGGACAATTATTAAATGCTTTTGGTTTTTTATTAGTCCCTCTTTTGCTCACATAAACCTAATAGGTTTATACACAAAACTATACTTAAAAATGGCCTTTCAACAAACATCCCAATATTTGTTCCTATATAGTACATCTCAATGTGTCATGAGGAAATTTTTCTGAAAGTGATAAACAATAGTTGACATCTGCTAAAAACAGTAATCATTTTTTTTTTTTATATACTTTCACATTTCTATAGAATGTTCAAATGTATATAATAGTGTAACGGCGTACTCAGGACCCAAATGCACAACATCAGACTCAGACTGATGTAATCTTTAATGATACAAAAAGCTGTAGACCCAGGAGGTGTGGATTACTGGACGTGTTCGGTCGCACCCGACGAATGACCGGCAACACACGGCGACAAGCTGGTACAGGAAGTGAGGACAGAAGACTCAGGACCCGGTAACAGGTTAGCCAAAACAGGTAGCAGGATCAGGTAACTGGATCAGTTTAGCAGGAACAGGTGACAGTACACGGGAAACGGGAACAGTCACTTGGATTGGTTGAATAGGTTAGCAGGACCAGGTTAGCAGGACCAGGTTAGCAGGACCAGGTTAGCAGGATGGGTTCGTCTGGAAGTATTAGAACAATCTGGCAACTGGGGTTGTGTGTTGTCTGCTTAAATAGCTGCTTGATGGTAATGGCCGGCAGGTGTGCAGCCCTGGAGTGGCTGGTTGCTCAGGTGATCTAACGAGCAGCCATGACACGATAGTGTCTTTGGCTTTCACATTATCAACATCAGTGATATCATGTCTTTTCATTTCCTCATTGGTTGTATCTTCCCTGTATAAAGAATGCATGGCTGATGCATTAATATAATGACATATTCCACTGTTCTGCATTATTCTTCTTGTATGTGTCCAAGTATTTTTAGGGCGAGTGCCCTGTAGGCTCCCTAACATCTGGGAACATTTGAATGCACATGCCATGCCATATCTCTTTACTCTTCGTATGTTCACATAATGCTTCAGGGATTACAGCAAGATGTTGGTGTGAGAACATCCCTCAGTCCTGGATTTGTTTTACATATGGCTATATTATGTGTTGTGTATAAGCAGCTGGGCTTTATACTCATTATCAGACCTGGCTGCTGCTCTGCAGCAGACATAAGTCTTACCCTAGATCTAGCATTAAACCTAAGCTGAACCAATGCAGTTGGTCTTTTTCATTTTCTATTTTCTCTGCTTCAGTTCAAACAGCAAAGCAGAATGGATGTAAATAGTCCAAACATATGCAAAGGACAGGGAATTGAGGACAGAATGAAACCGTCTCAGTAGCAAACCACAACATGGCAATTTTTCAGTTTTTTGCCCACCCTTTTACACTCCATCCCCTCTATGTCCCCTCTCTTGCCTCCCTGCCTGGTTGGGTAATTGGATTTCAGTGGTGAGCCGAGGGCCTGCTCTCTTAGAACTTTCTGGAAGGTCAGAGGTGGCAGGGCAATACTGTGTCACAGCTAATCTGTCCCTGGACAGCTCCGGGTAAGTCAGGAGAAATGACACCGCGCCCCTGTGTGCGTAACAAAGACAGCACTCATAAGGTTTTGTGTGGATGTGGGTGGCAGGTGGGGTCATCCTCCTTGTGCAGTCCTGGTACTGGTTGATAGGGGCAGGAGGGAGGGAGGAGAGGCAGAAACAGATATTCTGCCTCAGTCATTTATTAAGAGGTGACCCTGAAGAAGCGCCTCTTCACTGACTGCACAAAGCACTGAAGAGGAAAGATGCATTCACTGACATGCATTACCTATACTTAAGGTATTCTCAGATAACAGGCTGCCTCTGTATGGCACACATGAAAGTGCCCTTCATGAATCCCTCTAAATACAATCATGTCTGGAACTTATTTAATTTGATATGCTGGCTGGGCTTCCAGTAGATATTGAGGTTCAAAATTATTTTTCCAGGCTTTTCTTCTTCTTTCAGGTTTTTAGATCTTGTTGGACATCAACTCCCCCTTTCACAACAACCAGGTGTTTGGTCTGGAATTTAACTGCAAATCCATGTGTTCACTGAAAAAAAAAAAAAAAAAAAAAATACCTTCACAGACTCGAGTATGGAAAGTTCATTCCCAGTTGAAACCAAATGATAGTACGTTCCTCTCAAACAATGTTTTTGTTTCCTTGCTCCATAAATTACTGTTTTTAAAAGCTTGATTTAATGATATTATACATGGCTTTTGCTTTCCATGTAGTGTAATGTATTGTTAGGCTTTGGCATAAGTAATATTGTTACATAAATAGTAGTTTTTATGGATTATCTTAAATGTTCTTTGGCCTTTTCTTATCATCTGTAGACATGGTTGGACAGCAATAATGGATTTAAAGGCAAGAAAATAAATTACAGCAAATTTACAATATCAACGTTGTAAAAAGTTGTGTTGGTCTGGTGAGTTATGTTTTCTGACAAGTAGAGTTCTGACAAGTAGTCCTCCTTTTTATCAAAAGAACTTTGAAGAAATACATTACAAGACTTTCAGGCTATACATTTTCTGAAAAAGTAACACATTTGGAAATAGAAAATCCACTATTTTCAATACTGCATTAGAACCCTGTCTGACCACAAGTCTATTTTCTCGGAGTTACAGCACTGGCCTTTAGCAAGCTCCGAGTTTGCATAAGAGTGTGATTCACTTGAACGTAATGGGGTCACACCAGGTATTCCCATCCATATTACAGCACTAAGGGGATTGGGTTATGACAGGATGACAGAATCTACATGACTTCTCGGCCTAAGCTTTTAGCAATGTGGTTGCTGAGGGAAAATCTGTGTGGAGACATATGGTCTGACATTGACTAATCTGTTAAAGGGGCACACAGGGGAGATGTTACTGTGTCCTGTCGGTAAAGCATCGCAACACCACGTGGAGGAGTGGGGATACAGAGTACCCACGGAGAATGGTTATAACACATGATTAGGGATAGCCTAAGAAATTTGTTCAGACTTTTAGTTTACTTCCACTAGGCATGGGACGATATTAGAATTTTGTGTTGTTGCTAATGATATAATCATGCTAATTATGAAATCATGCTTACAGTTTGAAAATGTCACCAAAACAAACTGGACTTAACAGTACTTTTTGTGGTTAAGCCACCATTTTTAGGCCACCTTGTTGAACGTGAAAATAACATGAATTAAGCATTTTTAACCACTTGGCTACCGGGCAACAAGCCAACAAGATCTAATTCTGGATTTTTAAAGAGTTTTAATATATATATATATATATATATATATACAGCTCTTTAAAAATCCACTTTTTAGTCTTTTTAAAATCTAAAACTAGTGTAAATTGAGCTTATTAAATTATTTAGTCAATTCCTAAGAAGAAATCTTAGCAATATTATGTTCCACCTTATTCATTCAGAGGTTTAATTTAATTTTTAGTTCAGAAAATTATATATATATAAAAAAAAAAAAAACCCTGTGGTAGTTTTTGAGCTGAACTGTTACATTGTCTTGTTCCCACTATTTAGATTTATGTTAAGATAGTTATGACATTTGTATGGACTACAATTCTGTAAATTTGCTTGCCACCTCTCTTAACCCCCAAAAACTCTTTATTTCTTGTAGAATTGGTTTCTTTTTTCTCTCATAAAGCTTTATCTATCAGGCTGGATTGCCGTACGGTTTCCCTGAAAGAATGCATAAATGAACTTATCCCAAACTAGGGTAATTCTGTACACGGCTGCCCCCAGATTTGTTTTGGTATGTGTGTCTCATTAAAAAGTGAGCAGAATATTTAACAGTGCCCAGGAGATTTATCATACTAATGAACACTATCCAGAGGGGAAGAGACAAAATTATGGACGAGATAAGTGTGATAGACGAGAGAGAAGCCTTGGATTAATGAAAGGTATGGGTGTTTACTTTCAGCCAAGTTAAATCATGAGGTACTTTTCAGTAAGAGTGACTGTATTGACGTCAAGCATTAATGTTATACTTAAACATTCTCTGCTTATTATTACATGTTTGTGGATACTAGGCAACACACGGCTTTTTATGGAGTCAATGTCACACAGGTTCAAGGGAAGTGATAAAGCAAACATCCATACCATACACACAATGTTCCTATTCTCAGAACAACTGATAGGACGCATCACTAAGCCCTGCACTCCCAAGACATAAACAAATGCTCTTCAGCCAACATGGAGACAGGACGTTATGCTTCTGTTGTAAATATTAAAGGCCAGAAGTGGATAAAATAAAGATGACAAGTTGTTAAGGGGAGCAGTCACTGAGTCTGCATTATTTTGACTGATTGCTCCGCGCCTACGATTGTTCACAGATGGGGGAGCTTTTGCGCACAGTGCAATAAAATGAGGAATTGTTCATACCCCAGTGAAAGAATAAAAGAAGGAAGCATGGACATGTGTTCTGACGGAATAGGCTACATTCAATTCGGGCACGCACATGTTGTTTGTCACACTGGCGCGCTGGTGCACATCACAAAACGAGTTAAAGAGAAAAGGCCACAGAGAAGGAAGAGAAAGATGACTGCTTCTGAAAAATAAAATAAAGGCTAGGAGCAGACAGAGGGCATCTTGGGATAGCGAGCGGAGGTATGATATAAGTTATTGCTGACCTTGCTGAACCTGGAGTGTCTTTGCTGCAGTGCAAGTGGATTCTGTTACAGTGAGTCATTATACACAAATCAGAGTGGCAGGAGGAAGCGGAGTGACATGGTGGTTTCAAAGACAAAGTCGACACGATGTGGCATGACGACACATTTGTCATCGAACAGCGGCAGTACAGTAGATGGAGTAAGTACAAGTCATTTTGACGTGCTGTAAAACGGCATGTGTGTGCTTACTGTTTGCATCAAATCCTCAATAAAGCATGACGCTTTAAAAGAGAACGAGGGTCTTAAATAACTGATCAGGCACAGAGAAGCACTTGACTTGAATTGTACAGCCTTTAAAGGAAGACCAGTGCAGGTCAATATGAATACATTTTTTAAACAGATCCTTACTCTATTTGTGGTTTTGAGATGTCACATGTTGGCAGGTGGTAAAAATTGCAAAGCACAAATGGGGCTGGTTATCATCTTACCTCAAACTCAATGTTGATTGACAGTAGTATTATCACTTCTGGAATTACAGCCCATAGTTAACTATTACAGAGTATGTTTTGATGCTGTTACATAGGTAAAGTTCCTGAAATTTAAGGGTTAATGGTACATCAATTAGAAAAAAACAGATTTTTGTATATATATGTATATGAACATTAGATGACAAGCAGTTAATAGCCAATTGTTATGGTGGCATCTGATTGCTTTCATTCAGGAATGTGTATATATTCGGAATTGTGAATCTTTAAGAAAAAGATATTGACAAAGATTAAACACTGGTTGCATAAACTCTAAGATGGGAATTTTAGATCTTTTGATTTTCATTTCTATTTTCTTTTTTAATTAAGTTTTCCAAGCAGCTTTGATGACTGATGGGTTGGCTGAATGATGACGATAAGATGTAATTTAGATGGATAGATCAGTATCTGGCATCTGTTATTGCTAATCTTTGGTCTTTCTGCTGTAATAATTGTCATAAGAATGTGCTGGGCTGACAACTGTTACAGTCTAGTGACTCCAGCCAAACTAACTGTTTCCTCCAGCATCCTCTGTATAATTTATTGCTGGCTTTTTTTGTTAAATCCCAAATTCCCATTTTAACATCCACTTTCATATTTTTGCTGGTCGCTTATTATCACTCCATCCACTCCACATATCCATCTTTGACCTCAATATACCCTCACCTATCCATTCTGCCAGCACCTATACTTTCATAACCCTACATTTCCCCCTCACCTTTGTCAAAACTCCCACTCAACCATCCATCATATTAATTAGGTTCTGCGTCACTGTTCTCATCATTATTCACATGTCTATCATTGATCGTTCTCCTTTTGAGTCAAGGATGTTAAATCGTCTTCATCCATTATTGGTATTAAATGAAAAATGGAATACACATGAAGTTCATTTAGCACTCTATGAATTTGTCCACTTGACAAGGATTGACACCATAAAGGATTTTTGCAAAATAATCAATCACCAAACATGTGTGTGTGCTGCAACATACTTATTACAATATTGAGGGATGACACCTGTGTTAAATTTTACATTATCAGAGCATATTCAAAGTGAAAGTTTTCGAAAAAGAAATGTATAGATATTTTAAAGGGTCTGCAATTATATCCATATTCATAATGTTACATGGCCTCTATACTGCGATAGTCACTGAATTTAATCGTAAGTTCCAATGTTTTCTGTTGTTGTTTCTGATTGACAGCACCAGCCCAAAAGCGTTGTGTTACAACAGAGCTGTGCCCTCGAGAGGATGAGTAACAAGCAATGTAATCAATTTTGAATTTGCAAGTATATGATGTATACTTTGCCATGTAGTTAGAAACTTGGCTTAACAGCAAGAATACTGCATGTCCTGCCTTCTTGACTCAGTAGGCACTGACTTGTTTCCCATGCACTAGCTCTTGTAAGCACAAACTGTATAAGTGCCCTTGTCTAGTCCAGCTGAAATTGACAAAAGCATGTATCAGAACAGGTAAGTTAGACCTCTCTACACATTCTGTTCACTTCTTTTACTGTCCAATAAGGTGTGTCGATTGTTGCTTTACTGACTGGGATTTGATACTGTGAGTGTAATCGAAGGTGCCATTTTGTAGTATTTCCACTTTCTTTACCTTTGGCACACTGGAACAACCTGATTTCACTCCTACTGAAACTTCCTGGAATTGGAAAAAAAAGTTCTTCCAAGAAAAAAATAAAAATAAATGAACTTAATACAAACTTGCTTGTGTTGCCTTGTTTCCACCTCTGCCTAGGTCGGGAACATGTTTTCTTTCATGCCAAGTGCAGCAGGTTACGCTGCCTGTACATTATATTACCTTTAAAACACAACCGTTGCATAGAAATTTAGAATTTTGTGTGTGTCATATTAAAATAATGCACAACAGTAAAGCTGTGTCTGCCGTGTCTTAAGCACTTCTTGTATTTCTGAGGCTATTTATACTTGATCCATTATGGAAATTCAAGAGACTTTAATCTGAAACTGTAGCTAAAAGCTTCTGTTTCTAAGGTTCTTTTATTAACTGTATGCTTTTCATTAGCTCGACAAAAGAGAACAAGACACTTTATAGCGTTAATGATAAAGCACAGCCATCTTTGTGTAACAACTAAATGAATAAATGGTACAAATGGCAATGGTATAATATATAAGACCCTTTATGTAAGCATAACTTGATTGCCTGTTTGAGTTGATGTAGCAAAGTGGTAATACGGCTTATTTATTATTATTCATGTTTATGTTTTTATTTTATACTATGTCCCACACAACCTTTATTAATCTATCTACATGCAGTGACTACACCACATGTCTTCATCAGTCTAAACAAGATATTTCATGTGAAGCTGCATGATTATATGACCTCAGCAGTTACTGATTGACTGTCCTAATTTACCATCCATCAAACCAGACCCACATGAACAGCCTGTCTTAATCATGGTTCAGTCTGGCTATTGACATTTTGACCAAACCATAGCCCTATTAGAAAATCTAAGTAAATGCTCGTAACATTTAATTTTAAACAACATTTATGCAATAATTTTGTTCATTCATTGAGTTAAAGGGGAACAGAGGACCCATTTTATACAAAACATTAGGACTAGTTTAAATCACAGTTTTCACAAAGGACTTGTCACGCAGTGCAAAAACAACATTGTGGCTTTAAATTGGTGGTTGCAGGTCAAACACTGACCAGATCAAAGACAAGCAATCTCAAAGTTGTATCACCAAAGATTCCCTACGACAAAATTTAAGACAATTCTATTGAACCCTGCTACAACTGTAGTATAGCTAGATGGCTATTTAAACAACTTATGCTATAAACGTAAGCTTATGTTGTTCTCATTTTACAATCTGTAATGTTCCTTTATTTGCGACTTGAGTTAATACTGCCTGTTTTTGACCCGAGTTGAATTGTAGCCTATGACGCACAATTCAACTTGTCACAACCAGGCGCGGGTTAACGCAGGCTTCCCGTGTGTGCAGGATCCCCTGATTGGCCTGATTTTTTTACTGGAGCGCAAACAAAAACAGACCTTCATTGCAGTGGCGCCCCCAATTTTATTGGCCACCCTATGTGTAATATGTTAGTTAAGTGACACGTCCGTAATGTTATTAAACTAATTTACAAAAAATATATATTTTTACCAGCACTCATAGGACAGCTATGTATAAACCTGTGGGTCCTCGGGTTGCTATGGTTCCGGACAGAGCAGCAGATTCAAACAACTTTAATCTGCTTGATCAATGAGTTAGAAACGATAAAAGTAAAAAAGATTACAGATTCACAGACATTATGGATGGAGAGGGACGTTTATTTTATCGGGAAAATACAGCTTCTAAGCTCTGAGTTAAAGTTGAATGACAGCACTTTATCCTCCAGCTCGGGCTGTGGTTACAATCACAGAATGAATCCAGAACTAAACCAGGACTGGACAGTTATTGTGTCACAATGAAAAAAACTCTAGCTCAGAGGGAAGTGAGGACGTCAAATAATATGGTGAGTTGTGCATTTCTCTCTTAACTTCTTTATTCTGTCTAAGGCTCTCTCATGGAAACCCTTAAGTAAGGGCGCCACCAAACAGTGATATACAGAGATATGCAGCAATTTACAGCAATATACAGTGATATACCGCTGTCCACCAGAGGACAGGCTCCAAAAGCAGAAATATAAAGAGAAACCCAATGGCGACTTTACAAGTATAAAAGTCATGTTTACAGCCTGGTACAAAAGATGGCTCCGGTCTCTAGAGCTAAGTTATTACTACGTGACAACTCTGGGGGGGTGAATTTTTGATTAATATGTCCGTTTATCCTATCTGAAAACTATTGTTTTACAATGCAGTAAAAGCTGAAAAGCCCGGATGTAACCGCCGATTTATTGCCCTGTCGTAAAGACAATATCGGTGAATAGAGGAGCAATGTTCAAAAAACGTCCATATTTTATATAGTCATTGATTCTGTCATAAGTTACTTGACTCGATTGTTGCATATTTGACCTCATTTAAACTCCCAAACAATGTGAGTAATTAGCGCAGACCTTTTTCGTGTTAATTTGAACATAAGTTAATTTAGGTTATTAAAAACAGAAAAGGTATGAAAGTGTGTTGGAGATGAGCAACAAATACATACAATACTGTATTGTTCACACTTTGAGCTCAAAGTGCCTGTCTTAAGTTCAGTTTCTGTGTGAATCCTAAATACTGTTACAGAACTAATCATAAGCATTTAAATGAAAATGGTACCCTACACTGTAAAAACACAGGAAATTCATCTTTAGATTTTGAACATGTTTTAGATTAACCTGGAGCTATTGAACAGTTAACATTTTAGTTATTGTCAACTACTAATGCTAAAAATAATTATTTTTTTCTTGTGCTGTGTCCTCAGAGTAAAGACAAGAGGAAGAGATGAATTATGATTTACACGTTTGGCATATTTTTTTAACAAATATATTTTGGCTTGAATTGTTGGTTTTGTATTTAAAATGCACAGGCTGATGTTAATAAACAGACCTTGGCTCTGAGCCTTATCCTTTCTGTCAAATCCACTTTTAATGTGGCTTTTATACAACTCTAGCCTCTTTTGATTTTGTAGCATTTTCCTTTCTTCTGTGAGCTGTGTCACTCAGAAGCATCCTTCCTCATGTAAGCAAAGGAAAAATACAGAGGACAAAGGATACCTTAATGAATTCTGGGTTGGCCACCCCTAAATTTTCATATGGCCCTACCTGGCCTAAAAAAATATGCAGGCACCACTGCCTCACTGGCCAATAAGAAACATGAAAAATAAGCAGTTTGATTGGATAGATGTGACATTTCTGTCCAATCAGCTGCTTGTCAAATCATGTCAATCATTTTCATTTACATCAGCGTCACTGCCATTGATAGACGGCATAATGGTAAAATCAATGTCTGAATAAAAGTATGATAGTGGAGCACAAAAACAGAAAATACTAAAAGTAAAAGAACAACGTAACAAAGATATACAGAAAAAGATCCCTACATTGACTGGATAATTTCAATGCTGCTGAATCTTCACAAAGTCAAAGACGACATCCACAGCAGGAGGAGTGCTAGGCCGAGATAGAATCGGTACTGAAGATGAAACACCTGCAGTGGGACCATCTATGGCACTAAATATAATTTTTCTCCTCAGTAATGTATAATGATTAAGGGAGGGGGGAAAGCGCTCACACCAACAGCAGCCAAGGAGCCCCTGACCACCTTAATCCACCCCTGGTCACAACAACAGGTTTTTTGTCATGAACTGCAATGCATAGAGAACAGTTTCAAATTAAGGACCTTCTGATGCTGCTTTGTCAACAGTGATACCAGTTGCTGCACATGCACTATTTAGAGCAGTGATTCTCAACCTCAGGGTTGCAATCCCCATGGGGGTCACCAGATTATTTCAGGGGGTTGTGAGATCATAGGCAAAATTCTATCTAGAGGTCATCGAAGAGTCCGGATCCAGACCAGGAGACCATATTTTCTGTACACCTGCAGCCGGGGAAATCCTGTTTCCCTGTTCTTACTCGCACGATCCATTCTGCAGAATTAAAGTGCAAAAATTAAAGAAAGGAAGTTTGAATTTTTTAATTGTACAGTGGAGGAGCTGTGTGCCTGTGTGCACAGACAGGGCTGGTGTTATACAGGGTTAAGAAAAGGCTAGAAAGTTGGAGTTGGAGGTTTCTGCTCATGTTAAGTTACAGTATTGCACTGATCCACATGGAAGCGCTTACGAGTAAATGTCTTGAGCCAGAACTTCTGATAGTGAGCTTTATTAAGTCCAAGCCAGTGCGGAGTGGCAAGCCTTGCATATTTAGCCAGCTTTTTTGTCAAGCTAAACAGTTTAAACTGTCCCCCCATGGTCTAAACACAAATGTCCTTACGCTGTCTGACAAAATTACATTATTCAAAAGAAAATTAGAATGATGGACTTTGGATGAAGGATGTGTTGATATGTTCCCTGATTTTAACGATTACATAGACAACAACAAAATAAGCACTTCCCACTAGATGACGGACTGGACAAACATGACTGTATATGTCAGCCTTTCACTGCCTCCTCCACACAATAGTGTTGTTACATACTTTCCACAATGGTAAAAATTTGGCAAATAAGGTGTATAAAATTAAAGGTTTAATGGGATTCAGCACCAAGGCTAGCGGCAAATGCACCGTGGTCCTGTGCGGAGGGGTCAAGGGCAGTTGCGAACACCACCAGTTGTTATATTGAGGGTCATGGCTCAAAAAGGTTGAGAACCACTCATTTAGAGCATACAACACTCCACCTTGTAAAAGTGAAGTTCAACAAAGATATTACAAGAAAAAATCACCCCCAGCCCTCTAATGAGAAGATCTTTCACTCTTGGCATTTATGTCCGGTGTGCATGACAATAAATTACTAAAGACACACTACAAACACAATACAGTTAAGCCCTCAAAAGTAATTTATTCTTTGGTTTTGTTTTCATTCCGTGTCGTCCCTCTCACTTCTTTCCTCTCTGAGTCTCTCTCTGTCTTTAGGTGTGATGGATGAGAAGTGACTGTAGTGTCTCCAGGTGTCATAGATGGAAGCGGGGTGATGACTCTCCTAAATGGACAGCCTGCAGCACCCTCCATCCAGACGCTCATCTGCATTTCAATTCAAAACTTGTTTGTGTGTGTCAAAGTGTGTCATTGCTCTGTCTCTGTATGTCTAATTCATATTCTTTACTGTCCGCCTATATCACATTATGTTTTTACACACGTCTGTTTTGCATTATCTCGTAAGTTCCTACATGAAGGGCATAATGTGTAGTATATGAGCAAACAGGTAAGAAGTTGGACTTGGTTGTGCATGTCATGCACTCACACACATAGTCGAAAGGTGTCAGGTTGCAAATTGGTTTCTCTCCTCTGGGCTGACAGAGTTGACAAGGCCTTTATGAGAGGCATAAACAAGGCAGCTTTGCCCCCTCCCACCTCTGTACTTTCCATCCTTTCAACGTAAAGCTCCAAATCTCCTTTTAAACTGATGGACCTAATGCTACCACTCTTTGCACGCTCACTTATCTGCAAGTGTCATACCTCAAATCACTCAGATTTACTTGTTTGTCAGCGTTAACGCTCCGTAAACCAAAAGTCAGCGGGTCAATGCACATGCTTGAATGATGCTGAAGTTGAGTGGTTGACTCTGTGACCTTAAAAGCTGACTGAGATATAGTAACGGAGCAAAGAGGGATTGGGGTTTCTGGCTAGTCTCTCATGCTAGGGTAGAAAAAGACAGTAAATCCCAAGAAAAATAAAACAAGGCTGCATCACAATGTTTTTTTTTTTTGGGGGGGGACTATTTATTTTTTTACTAGAACTAATGGTAAGACATTTTTTATTTATTTAGGGTTAGCATCAAGAACACATAAATTGCTACATTGTATTCAAAGGGTTCATCAGCTTTTTATTCCACATTAATTTCTAAATTTGCAACAAAGCAAAACTTTTCCTGTGTATACTGGTATATTATCAATATGAAACATTGTATTGATATTATCTCCTGCATTCTTAACCATCCACTCTCCTCTCCCAACTCTAAAGGTTTCAACTGAAACATGGATCGACAACGGTTTTTATTTTAGCCTGAAGTTGCAAACAGAATGTAAAATAGCAGAATTTATATTAAAAACATATTAGTTTAGACATTGCATTAAACACACTACTTTCTTATAGCATGCATTTTACTTTAATTAAATAAATAACCTGTAAGTGATATTCATCTTCATCAGGGTGAGGATAAATTATGCATTCAACATACAGTACGTGTGTGACACCTAATCAGCATTCCATATTTCACTGTTCATTTAGGCAAATATTGATTTAAAAGTGACGTTTGTGTGCTTTGTGTGTGTGTCCATCAGTAATGAACAGCCAGTTAATGAAGGAGTCCTTGCTCCTTCTATTCCACCAGCCAGGAAATAATTACCTCGCGTCTGAAGCCATCCTCCGTCTGCATCACACTCTATGGCTTCATTTAGCTCCCATCTCTCCAAAATCCTTTTTTACTGCTTCCTAACGTTCACTTTTCCCTCATTTATTTGCATGTCAAACACCAAGACAGTACATTCAAACCTGTCTCCTGGATTAAAATATGACAAATTAATTTACTGCAATATATGACAGATGACTGTAAAAGTGTTTTTTATTTATTTATTTTGCATATACTGTATGTGTTCATAGGAATGTGCTCATCTGTTTTACATTTACATTTACATTTATTCATTTAGTTACGCTTTTATCCAAAGCGACTTACATTACATTACCAGTGTTACAGTCACTGGAGGCAAGGTGGGTTAAGTGTCTTGCCCAAGGACACAACGACAGTATGAACTGTGGGGAGAGCGGGAATCGAACCGCCTACCTTCCGGTTGAAAGACGACCGCTCTACCCACTGAGCTACTGCCGCTCAGTGGGTAGAGCGGCAGTAGCTCAGTGAATTTTACTTACTTACTTACTACATGCGTTTTCCCTATTCATTAATTATTCTCCCCTCTCTTCCTCTTTTATGCCCTCCATTTCTAAATAATGACACACATGTTTAATTTAAATTTTTTATTACTTTTTTCTGAAATCATGTTACACTTACTTCTGGAGTATAGGGATTCAAAGTAGTAAATTTTACATAGTCAGCAAGACGGATGAAATTGAAGATTAAAAAAGTCCTGTTCCTCTTTTAATGTCTAAGTATAAAAGAATCATAAAAGAGAAGCCAGAGACTGAAGCAGACAGAAGGTGGCACTGGTGCAGTACTAATAGTAGGTGAACAAGACAGCGGCAGAATCAAAGAACACTGGGGTCTGTAGCCTCAGTGTATGTCATGATAAAGACAGGTGTCCTCTGGTCTGAGTACGTGGTCAATTTCTTTTTACATTCATTTCATATTTACCAGTTGGCAACATGTAGGTGCTCATGCTCAAACAATTGCAGGTCATGCAACATAACTTACATAATCCAAAAAATGAAAATACATCAATTTTCATGTATTTAATCCATCAATTACTCAACCAATACCCCAAATATATTATGCTTTCTCAATCCACATTATGTAACATTAAAAATTTAATGTAAAACTCCTATTCAAAGTTAAAATAATCCCAAAACTGTAGAAAGTTCTTTTATTCTACACCATTTCACAATCTGGACAGGTCACAGAACACGACAAAAAGAGAGAGAGAGATATTCATTGATTCGTAACAATCCTTTAGTCGTTCTACCTTGGCCGACTTTAATCAATGACATGTACTTTCAAAAGAGTTAATAACTATGACCTTTAAATCAAATCTCTATCCAATAATGGAACATTGCTTTGGCGCACTTTGTCTCACATGGAAACTTAATTACCCCAATTGTTCTTCCATCAAGGTCCCAACCCGACCACCCAACAACGGCATAGGGATCTTTGCTGAATTTATTTTATATGGAAAATAAAACTGGACCTATTGATCACCACAAAGGTTAGTACTTATCATAAACTTCAAGATGCAGTCATCTTCACCTTGTTAAACAAGTCAAGAACATTTATATGTACATGCCACTTTGTGCCTCTTTATTTATGGTTCTTTTAGCCAGCGCTAGAATAGACATTTTCTGTATTATATGCAGCCATTACTTCAATGTTGACAAGGGTGTGTAAACCAATGGGAGCATATGTAGCTCCTGAACTCTCTCTACACAAGCAAGTGATTAGCCAAAGCTTCTATGTATGTGCTGTACATTCTCATCTATTAGAATCCTTGATAATAAAGCCTAGATGACGTCTTAAGGTCTAATTTCTTCACTCATGATTTCTATTACAATATACTATTAAATGAAACAAACAAGAAAACCACATACTTTACATTTAAGTACACCAAAACTTACAACCTTACTTAGTATTACTCCTTTACTTAGCTAAAGTTACTGTATGCGATTGTTTCATACTTACATTTGTGTTTATGTACCATTGTATTGCTACATGTCTTCTAGCTTCACTAAGTATGCCAACTAAACAAGACTGTGCACTTGCAAGTTGATTTATTGCTGATGACATTACATGAGGCTGCATGAATACCTCCTGGTGAGTTGTTTGTGAATCTACAGATGCAGTATTTGAGATAAAGATAATTGTGGTCTCTTTCTGTTTGAACATGCAGTGAGTATTAAAAGTCTTACAGGCCACCTGATGTGCTGTTCTGTTGTTATTGTAGCAACCAAAATTATTTAATTTTGGAGGGCTTCGTAAAAGAGTTTTTACCACAACAAATAATCCAAAATTGTTTTACATCTGAGAGTTTTGCATGCAGAAGTCAGAATCTCACTATTATTCACACCTTTGAGAGACTCTTTCCCCGTTTCTTTTTACAAAATGTTATTCTTAGACAGTGTAGGATTTGATTACACATTTGATCTACTTGTGTGATCCCTAGAGTACTTTAGCACTTGACTATAATAAGTGCTGAAAAAACACAGGAAACCACACGAATAAAGATGATGAGACTTGTGGGAAAAGAGAAAAAATAAACACCTTGATAAAACTGTAGACATTTTATCATTCAAAGCACTTCCTTCTCATTATTTTTGACTCAGGGCTGATTTTAGACTTCCTGTTTACCCCTATGATGCTCCTTATAAGAACACCCTGCACATGTCTATTTAGAGATAAAATAGTGAAAAGCATTGCATACACATCATTATTGGAATGGCGTTTAGACACATAATGGGTTTTAGTGGATGGATCACCATATTTGGGATGGCTACCAAAAAGCTTTATGTAGCTAGTGATGTTAATAGCTTGTAAAGTTGTGTTAAACATCCTAAAGCATTGAAATAAATGCACATTTTTGTTGTCTGGCTTAGGGCTTGGATTGTATCCAATTTGCCATACAGTAATTCACAGTAATGCACATTTCTTAGCATAAAAGTGTGTTTATTCTCCCCAGTCATGGCTTTTTCACTAATTCAATTTTTGCAAGCCTTGTTCAAGGCTTGTATGTGGTCTATGTAGTCTTAATAATCTAACCTGTTACACTGACAGGCAGCTAAATGATGATGATAATGGTTGTTGATATGTGTTTGTCTGTCTTGCATTGAACAATGACTGCTAACCGAATTGCCGTAATCGGATAAATTACTTTTTGTGAATCTGAATCAGTCCATATATTTCCTTTTTCCTCCAATTTGTGTTATGGAATATGTTGATGCTGAATCTTTTGCGTGTTTATTGACACAGCTCAACAGGTGTAACAGACGTTGTAGAGCATTTGAGTGGGATTCTCGTAGGAGTCGAACAGAACAGTGAGTTTTGCAGAGGTCGAGCTCAACCTCCCCATATTCTCTCATTTATCACTCCATTCATTTTCTTTCTTCTTTTGTTCCCATACTTCATTATTTATTTCTGACCTTGCCCTGCAATGCGGAGGCTGCAAAAAAATCACCCTCTCCTCCAGCCCTACGCCACGCTTTTTGCTCCGTGACTTGCTTTGCTTCCTCTTGATTTAAATGGCTCTCTTGCTCCGACACCGACCGGCGTTCACCACCCTCTGCCATCTCCTTTACCCCTGTTCACACCTCCTATCCCTTTCCCAATTTAACCCCAGCGTGTCCATTACAACAAAATCCACCTCTTTGTTTGCTCTTTCTACTGGTTTTATCTCACCCCAGTTCTGCTCAGATACCACCCACAGTACAAATACCTCCGCAGATGTCCGTGACGCCTCCCACCAAACCTGAGCTCAGGGGACGCTGGAGAGGATTTGAAGCGTGTTTGATGTATGTGTGTGTGAGTCTGTGTGCACGTGTAGGTGTTTGGGGTGGGTTCACAGTTCTATTTTAGCACATGATTAATAGTATGCCTCCATGCAACTCCTTGTACACAAGGCTTGAGTCAAGCTCCGGGAGAAGAAATAGTTACCATTACCGTATGAAGAGCAAGGAAAACATGCTTTCATAAGAGTTTGCTTGAGATGTTATGACATTGTAAGTGCACATGAGATTATGTTGGCTTGAACACATACCATAAGTATTCAATAGGATTTAACAGATGCTTGACAATGTATTTCTGATAGTGAAGAACATATATTTCACCAGAGCATGACAACTTTAAATATTTTGAATGATGTTTCTGAATATTTTGTGTTCAGTGAACAGCCAAGGTAAAAGGTATAAGGAAATATTACTTGGAATTTTGAAAGTGTTACTGTATAACTCATTTATTTTAAATAAACAACAACATGTGTAATAAACTGCAGTTTAGTTGACCACTTTTATTTTCATTGTAAGTGACTCTTTAAATGATCAATTGAGTGGTTTCTACTTTTCAAATGCTGAGGCTTGTTGAGTATTTTAAATACTAAATATTTTGTAGTGTACATCGTAAAATGAGTGTTTATCCTGTCACTATTTAGCACATCCTCTATATTATGTGTTTACTGTCAATTTTGTCAACATACAAATCTTTATTGGTGGAGTCTAGTGTCACAGCCTTTGTTCCATTTCATTTCAACACCGGCACCGATCCGTTCCCATCTGTTAGCAGCTGCAAAATGCAATTTGTCAATTCACTATGCATGTCAATTTCAAGTGACATGCATAGTGATTAATGAAAGGTTATAGGTCACCGCTTGTATCGGTTCCAGTTGTTTCCAGAGTGCTCTTGGACCGGACTAAGGTTCAGCAGGTGCAGCCCCTCCCCCAGATGAATTCGGTCCGTTTGTGATCTCTCCGTTCCATCTCAGGCAAGTCAGCACTAAAGTAATAGTACCTCATCAGCTCCAGGACAGGTGATAATAAACTACATTTATGTCTGGTGTTAAAATCATAAAATAGAGAGCAGCTCTGCAGCTGGAGCAAATACACAAAAGAAGAAACAGAAGCTCATTTCCCCAAATCCTCTTTGAATGTTTTTTACAGAAAATCATTTCTCCTCACCATGACTTTTACGAAGTCTCATTGTACCCACATTGATTTATTAATATTGCATGTGTCTAAATCTATTTTAATCACACCAAACTGGATTCTCTTTAATAACTATTTGCAAAGCCAATTAAAGATTGATCAAAACAGCTATCTTTTATGCCTCACTAAACCACGCAACCTCTGTTCCCATGCCAACTTGTGATGGGGATGCTCACGAAGAACAGGGTGGTCCGAAAAAAGACTCTTGATGTGTAAAAGTTTAAATTGATTAGGGACTTTCATGCTGCATTCTGACAATTTGCACTCTTTTATAGTTTGAAAGTAAAGCCTAGACCTGAAACCTGGTGAAAAAGATGCCAGAGGTCCATTTCACTACTTTATTGCCAAACAACTGAGTCGTTATGGATTTGTTTGATGTAGACCGTGCAATCACGAAAACATTCATACACTCACATATACCACAGCAATAATTTAAAAGAAAAAATAAATAGAAACAGCACAAATTTCAATAACCTCAATCAATAACATTAAAATACATAAGTTAAATTAAGTAATCTAATCTACAACAAAACTATAGATAAAAGTACCATCTATGATAAAACTAGATGACACCTCACGTCCCATTACCCTGGAAGCTGTTTTTACCTCTCCATTCAGCTGTCTTTTGTCTTCTGCAGACAGACTCCCAAACCACACAGTTATTCCAAAGGTTAAAATACTTTCCACAGCAGCTTGGTGGAAAGTATTTTGGGGGACTTCTCCTCCTACAAGAAAGGACAAACTATGGGAGTGAAAGTCCCATATCAACAACATTAACTTGAGTGAAATTTTGTTTACATGTTGCTCTAGAAAATGTCTCTTTGCATTGTATTAAGGCACAAAGAAATGCATAAAAAGGGCTTGGCTACACTGATTGATAGGCATCTTAAACAGAACTGGTGGTCACAGCCAGTTACCTTACACTTTGATTGATTGCATTTCAGGACCTTGTATGCATTGAATAAACATATACTATACTTGGCAGATGGCTTGACTGTAATTTTGGTTCAGTTACCTTAACAAGACAACGGATTCTGTCACTTTTTATTAGCCTCTCTGTCCAGAATTACAAGGCATTTCTGCTGTCCTTCTAAATACTGGAATGATAGCAATCCACAGAAATAGAAGTCCACAGAAAAATCCTGATTGTTGCTATTACTACAGCACTTTGCTTGATCCATAAAGGATGTGTCAGTTATTTAGCCACCTACTTTCAGTTCACCTTTTACACAGACCTTCAATTATTTTATATTTTGCTCAGAAGGACAGAGTGGAAATTCTGGTAAAACTTGACAAAGTATAATGCATGTGAAAGACTTAACCCTAACCCCATGACACTTTTTATTGGAATTTTTTTGTTGATGTGCTAAAAGTTCAGCATATTTAATTTATTATTGGTAAACCTAGGAATAAATTTTGCCTTGGAAAAAATTAAACAATATCCTCCACCCGTTTTCTCAAGTATTCATTGTATTTTTTCCACATTATCTGTCATGTTACTTGTGAACTTTACCAACTATTGTAAAGGTCAATCGACAAGGCTTATTTGGCTGGATGCCAGGGGACAACATTTCAACAGGTTAGGATGATATGGCTGTCTCTGCTCTGCTTCAGACTCAGGGATGACCTAAAACCCCGTCTGTCGGTGTGTGCACATGTTGTGAGAACACTCTCCCCTAGCTCCATAGCTACAGTCAGAAGTTGCAGATTGGAGAAGAGAATAACAGTTAGATTGTCTAATCAGACAAATCTGATTCAAATCCCCTTCAAACAGATAACGTCAGGTCCTGCTCAAACGGATTCCATCTGTCCATAATTCCAAACGTTGCAGCTGGACCTACTGTTGTACAGAAGAGGCACATAATGATAACACCAGGACACAGTTTATGGAGGCTGTCAGGATTGAAAATGCCTCATCAGGTCAAGTTGATGAATTGGAAATGGACACCATTGCTCCAATTTTGGTTAAAGTAATCAGGAAGAGGCAGAAGGCTTCGTGGAGCAATGCTCATTCTGTCAGAGCACAGAAAAAACAGCACTGCTGGTTTACAAGTCTCTTAATGGTTTAGCACCAGAATATATCTCTGACATGCTAGTTGCTTATGAACCTCCTCGGACTCTGAGAACATCTGGGACAGGGCTTCTGCTCGTGCCCAGAGTTAGAACTAAACATGGTGAAGCAGCGTTTAAGTTTCATGCAGCAAAAACCTGGAACAGCCTCCCAGATGAAGTAAAACAAGCCTCAACTTTAACAATGTTCAAGGGGAGGTTAAAAACCTTCCTCTTTAGCTCCGCCTACACCACAACCTAAAGTGTTATGTTTCTTAATCTAAATTGTGTAAATTGTCTTTTATTCCTGTAAAGCACTTTGAGTTACCCAGTGAATGAATTGTGCTATATACTGTAAATTGCCTTGCCTTACCTTGCCTTGCCATGTGAGTATATTCTGTCTATGCTTTCTTATATACTTAAATCAATTCACATACCAGTGTCTTTCTTCCCCTCGCTGATGCTTATCACACATTCTAGTCTTGAATGGTCATCTTTACTTTATTAAGGCTGCAATAACATCCTGGATGGAGAATAGACAACACTTTCTTTGAATAGAAAACCTTGGCTGTTCTAAGAATCAGCGCAAACATCTCTTCTCTTTCCCACTGCTGACAATATTTGAATGTCAGAATTTGTTACTTGAATAATCCATCAAAACATTCACAGTCAAATTTCTTTAAAAACTTCCAACTAAAGAATTTCAAGGATTGCAGTAGAACTGAATCAAAAAATGTTTAAAATGTAATGGACTTGGACTAGCTGATATTATTTTATTGTGTTTACTGTTGAACAACATTGAAAGCGTCTTTCAAATTTGTTTTCAGTGGTGTATAATCACATTAGATAACACTGTTTGCATTTGACTGTCTTGAAAAAATAAGTATCTAAAGCTCTAAAGAACCCAGTGGAAGGAGCCATAACTTTCTATCATCAAAGTGTACAGACTATGCACTGCTTGAGGAGAAGCACACACATGTTTCTTTTTGAAGATACAATTTATAATGAAAAAGAACATGTATGTAAATGTCAGAAATAACTGTATTATTTTTTATTTAAAGTTAGTGAATTTATCATGTGACCTAACCTTGCGCTGGTACACACCAGACTTGCGGTCAGTGGTCAATTTTACTTTTTCCTTATTTAAGCACAAAGGTTGCCATAAGAGTGGCGACTGGGAAAATTTGGCAAAATGCAACTATAACCTGTTTACAGACCCCAAAATAGTATTTTGCATCTAACTGTGATCAGATGAGTTGACCTATATCTCTTGGGATCAGATGAATTAGAATGATGACAATTTTCATTGGCTTTAAACAAAAGATGTTATCTTATTCCATCTCAAAATAAAATTCCAAAACACAATCCATCACTGTCACTGTCACTGTTGATAAACTCTGTGGACAAGTAAAAAAGTTAAAGGCTTTACTTATCATATCAAATCTTAAATGTAAACTGTAGTCACAACAAACAGAGCCTTAAATAACCCAGCCACTGCTCTCCAAACTTTACCAATCAATGCTTTCTTTGTATGTTTGATAATGCTGCTTTATTAGCGCTCGAAGATGTGCATTTTTAATCAGTGGCTAAGAGCTACTTGAAATAAATAACCAAATTTAAATTTTGAACTGCAAGGACATTTTGATTAAAAAATGTATGAATTATAACCCCATAGGAATTTGTGTTCTAACACTGTTGCACTTTGGGTTGAGAAGGGCCACGAGCATACAGACTGGATATTTATCTCTGCTGTTTCATATTCTTGCCTTAACAGACACTTTAAGGGAAGAAATGATTATGTGCAACATGAAGCCCCTAATTATGGAGCTGCAAAATTGAAACTGCAGCTTATACAAACAGGGCCCAGTCTTAAAATATTCAATTTAGATAGACCTTTGTAATATAGGGACTTGGTATTCATGAAGCAAATAAAGCACTATGCTGCAGCTGGTCTAAATGCTTTTGCATTTTGAGTTTTTTTGCCTGTCTTTCCAATTAATTGAACTGATTGTGATAGTTATATGATCGGTGGAAAATTTGAAAATTTGATTTCATAGATATGCTCTTAAGCTCCAAGTTTTTGTTTTACCAAAGCTGTTTGTTTGTGACAAACATAACCAAAAGCAAATGAAATACAGTAATGGGTTATGGTTAAATGTATTGTTCCAACATGTCCAATACGTTACAAGACAATATAATCAAAACAAAGGGCAGCGCCACAATGAAAGAGAACAAATAGTTCACAGCACATCGAACATAATGTGTCCTCCTACGCTGCTGGAATGCTTTTAACACAAAATTAGATGTAAACAGCAAATCTGACCTGAAGTCTGAGTATACTGCAGTCATTTTTAATCATATATTCACTCATTTTCTAATATTTATTCCGTTACGGTTTGTGGAGGGCTGAAGCCTATCCCAGCTGCTTTGGGTGAAAGACAGGGTATATCTGGATGATTGCAGGGCCAACACTACATACAGATAGACCATTCACATTGATTCTTTGATTCATTATGGCCAATTTAGAATCACATAAAGGCATTGAAGACTTTTTCTTCTCATTACAAAAGGACAATATACAAAAGTACATTTTCTGGAACTTGATGGAGACACAAAGCAAAATTATGTTTCCTAGACTTTACTAAACAAACCTATCAGACAAAGGAAATGTTAGAGTGTGTTGTGCTTTTACTAACTGTGCTACAAAAAGACAGCAGTCCTTATTGATTAAAGACTGCTTATTCCTGTTAGGGATCAGGGGGACTGGAGCCTATCCCAGCTACTATTGGCCTGAGGTAGGGTACACCAATGGACAATAGCCAGTTAGTTGCACATTCATTAGCAAAAGGAATTGAGAAACCACTTACCACTGGTGTCCGGCCCGGGATCAAACCCATGACCTAGTGGATATGAGGCGGGAGTGCTAAACACTCTGCCACTGACTGAGTTTTAAGCTCAAACTCGTTTTTAGCTGCATTTTGTAACAGGATTGCACATTGCCTGCAAGCACTTATGGTAGCCCTGCAGGGACATGCTATTGTCTATGAACAAACCCAGTAGGAATAGGTCCAGGTGCTTTTACATAAAATTTAATTTGTTTATAAGGCTAAGTACTTTGAATAAGTGGATATTAACAAAGTTAACTTGAAATCCCCAATAATCTGCCTCCGATGGATTTAGACCTGGTTAATTACTGTGTGTTCAATAATTAGTTTTTATTAACTTTAGCTGAGACCTAAGACCTCTTAAGATCAAGACAAGAATAAGAGTTGCATTGTAATTGTGTTGTATTTTAATACAAGGACGATAAACTACTACTGACTGTGATATGAAATAATAACTTAATGCTCAGAGATGGTTCAGACTCAGGACAGAAGCCTCTGTTTAAAGTTTAGCCTCTTTGCTAACACAGGTTCCTGCTCACATTCTCTCTGTTCTCCACCGGTGACAGGAAATGTATGTGACTTTTTGTCCGTTTTGGAGAAAGTAAAGCTCAGACTCAGACACAGACATGTTTTTGTTGCATGCTCTAATTAGTGCTAATTAGTGCACACACCTTGAATTAACATGTCCATTTGGTCACATTATTAACAGTCTTTTCTAGGGGTACCATCAATTTTGTCCAGGCCTGTTCCACGAGTTTATTTTTTAAAATAATTCCGTTGAAGCATAATTGAAAAACAATGTCTGACTTTCATTGGTTAACATTCATAGAATTTTTATTTATTATTACTTTTGTCAGAATAAAGTTTTTTCTGTGACCATTGTGAGTTTTTCTTTCATTGACCGAAGGGTACCAACATTTTTGTCCACGTCTGTATGTCTTCTCCATCTGAGTCACAAGGGTTTACTTCACAAAGGGTCATTTCCAAGGCCTGCCGGTTCTCTGCTTTTAGCAGCCCTCCCTCCCCCACACATACAAACAAGCCACCAGCAACCATTCACACACATACCCCCAACCCCCCTGCAGATTGCTCAGGTAATGACCATATTTACACATGAATTGATGCTAATGATAGCCAAAAGACTAGCCAGTTAGCTTCCACTTGGCTAAAGGAGGGTTACAAATTTCTGGGACTTCTAGTGTTAAGGCCACAAGGAGCCGACTCGGCCCGGGACCGACCGGTCTGTGCAGCAGCAGCGGAGAGACACAGATGGTGAGCGAGTGACCGCCTTTCGCTAAAGTGGATTTATTTATGCTGCCACACCTCTGATTTGAACGAACTCGGATAAAACAGAGCTCTTGTTAATTGGTTCTGTCATCGGCCTCGGTCTTATTTTTGACCCCACACTATCTCTGCAGCAGCACATTAGTGAGATCACTAACCAGGATTTTTCACTTGAGGAATATTTTAAAAATACGCTCCTGCCTCTCTTTAGCTGATACTGTATTTCTCATTCATGCATTTGTCACATTCAGGCTGGTCTATTGCAATGTGTTATTCTCTGGACTGCTGAGGAAAAGTACTCACAGACTACAAATGGTCCAAAATACAGCTACCAGACTTTTAACAAAGACCAGGAAATTCGGTCACATTACTCCGGTCCTGGCTTCATTACATTGGCTTCCTTCATGTTTGAGCTGATTTCAAAGTTCTCCTGTTTACATATAAAATCCTTTGTGGACACGCGCCCTCTTACCTATCTGACCTCATCACCCGGTATACTCCAGCTCGTACCCTTCGCTCTCAGGACGCTGGCCTCCTTCAACTTCCTCGAGTAAAGAAGAAGTCTGCTGGCTACAGAGCCTTTTCTTATAGAGCCTTCTTTTTATGGAATGGGCTCCAGGTAGAAGTGCGGCGAGCTGACTCTGTTGAGGTTTTCAAAAGCAAACTCATAAAAACATGCTTATTTCACCAAACGTATGGAGACTTATTGATCATAGGTACACACTCACACTGGTTGTAACTGTAGGTACACTTAAACTCTCATATTATTATTTCACCGGCCTATTTTTGCAGTAGTATTTAGCACTTTTTTTCTTTTCTACCTCCTCCTAGGGTGGACGCAAACCTCTGACCTGCTGGGTGATGTCTCCAGTATGAGGACCCCCAGCCCATCTGCATCTACCTTGATGTTGGCTGTGGTCCTATCCACCCTCACACACACACAGAGTGGACACTAGACACTAGCAATATAAATTTGAGTATTATATGTATTTTTAAACTGTTCTGGACACATTCCTGCACGGCCTACTCCATCCTGGGAGTGGATCCCTCCTTCTGTGGTTCTCCCTGAGGTTTCTCTTTTTTGGAGTTTTTCCTTACCCTGATGGAGGGTCTAAGGACAGGGGATGTTGTCTAGTGCAGTCTGTTAAGCCCTGTTGTTGTGATATTGGGCTATACAAAAACCGACTTGAAACGTCACAGTCTTCTATGCCTTTATGTGTTTCTAAGTCAATTTTTAACCGGCTCACAGTTAATCGTTACATCCCTTCTGCATGATGCTATAAAGTTGTATTTTGCGTTATATTATTCTAACATTAGCAGGAGGAGGACTTGTGTTTGATTGGAAATCCAATCCAGGTGCATCTTATTGCTTGTTGTCCAATAAACTAATATCTCATTAAAACAAAAAGGCACCAATTAATGAAATATTAAAACATATTGAATGGTTGGGATACATGACGGCAATAAAAAAGTAATTTTGACTTAAATGGCTGGGTTAAGGTCAATAAATTTGAAACCCCTCTAGGCATACCAATGGTTATCAATATTTCAGGTTTCAAATCTTGTAGCAAATTATATGCAGTGGAATCGAAGGACACATAAATGCATATCGACTGTAACTAAACATTGAAAGGTTCTTCAAGGTTATGGTGCACTTCGCAAGAAATTGTGTGTGGGTAAGTATTCAAGCTTTTCCAAGAATAAACCGTAATGTCTGTGAAGGTCATCTTGATGAAAAGGTTAAAGCAAAGGCATCTGGACTTAGTTTACAAGGTGAGAACGTTTCATCTGTTGTCAAAGGGACAATTCTGACTTCAACTGGAGGAGAGCTGAGCTTATATCTCTAGAGGGAGGAGTCTGACCTGAAACTAACTCTGATTAAACCAGGCTGTTCTGGTCTCATAGTCGTTAGCTCTGAAAGGACAGTGTGACTCCTGACGTGAGAGTCTTTAAAGGCTCAGGTGAGTCGTCAGTGTGACTGTTCCATTCAGGTGTTGTTGTTGTTCTCCCAGAGTTAAACTGTTTTGATTTAGGTTTCAAAACACTGTTGTAAATAGCTGGCAGGTTATAAAAGAGGCCTCCTTCTCTGTTCAGTGAGGTTTTTCCATTTTAATAAAAATGTCTTTCTTTACTCCTCTCATCTGTGAAGGTTACTCATAATGATGAAGCGAGTATGCATAGGCCTTTATAATTTCATGTTCTTGTGCTTGACCAGGGACAGCAGTCTAAGCATACAGTATATGTTCAAACTTCCATCTCCCCAGATGTTGTCCCTGAAATCAGATTTTGAATCATATACATTATCTATTATACTCCAGAAAATTTGAGTACATTTGAATTTATTTTTGTATGACAGATTTTGATAACTGAAAAAAGCCTTTTGCCTGAAGACTTTTATGTTTTTATATAATAATAATTATTATAATAACGTTAAAGAAATTGACAGTTTTTGATTTTGTATAGATTTGAGGAATGTAATCACTCTTAGACTATTCTGCTTTTGTACACATCACAACAAAACAAACAAAACAACTTGCAATTTTGTCGAATTAGAAACACTAAACTGTTATTTAATAAGACCGGAGCCAAAGCAAATTAGAAAAACTGTAAAAAAAGAAATAATAATAATAATAATTTATTATATTTTATAGAAATTTTATACTAAGAGGGACACCTCATATAAAACCAATTTCTTTGCTGGAAAGAAAGAAACAGTACTTTTTCCTTTGACAGCATACAATAAAATGGACCATACATGCTGGTGTTTCCTAGTGGCTGCACTGACAGATGTTTGAAGTGAAGTAACTTTGTGAGGCTGCTGAGTTAAAGCATGTACACACACACACACACACACACACACACACGTGCAGCCGGTCTTATTAAACAGAAGTGGTTCAGCTAGGGGACAGCCAAGTTGTTGGAGAGCAGAAGTACTGGCTTTAGTCAAACTAAAACTTTTGCTGGCACTGACGACTAATAACTATCTCTGCTTTATTTACCACTGTCTTTCCCAAGGAGCAAGAGATGTCCTTGGATCTGAAAAAGAAGACAAAACAAACATTAAGAGAGAGAAAGGGTTTCATGTATCAAAGCCTGTGAAATCCACCTCGACCTTAGTTTGACATGACCATCATTGAAGTTAAAATGACTGAGCTACAGACAATAGGAGCCATTGCCGTCGCTTTTATGAAAGAGAAGTGAATTGTCACTATTTAACTTTAAACACTGCTGCGGCGTCAAAGGCAGAGATCAAACTGTCATTGTTGTTTCCCTCATTTTATATCACTTAAGAGGACTTGTTTGATGTTGAGTTCAGTTCAGTCTTATGTAACGTTGAAGTTTCCCGTTGACAGACTTGCCTTTGGTCCTAGTTGCACCTGGCATCGAAGTCTTGTGTGATGAGTTTATTTTAAAGGAGTGCTACTTCACATTTGAAGCAGAATCACTCGAGGCACTGCTTTAACCTCTGTGTAATTTGTCAAGTTTTGATTGCGTTTATGACAAAGCAATCTGTTGCCCGTTGAGATCAGCTGTGAGTGCCACTTAGTCCCGCTGCAGACCTGAAGCACGCGGCACCCTGATTCATTTCTGATCCAAGATTTGATTAGTGTGAGGCAGTGAAAGACGGTCACTAAACTTAGTAAAGGCCTCTTTTCTCAAGATGTTTTACTTTTCTAAATGCTAGTACAATGTTTAAAACTTCCTACTGTGTTGGGATCTCCATGTTTTACTCACAACATGCAGAGAATATGGGCTGGCCAAGACTACCCGAGCAGCTAGGCCTGTAATGTAATTAATCTTGTTCATCGGTGCAGATCGCAGGCTGGTTAGATTTGTGCCGAACTTGATGCAGCTTTGCTATGATGTCTTGCACTCACCAAAAACAATCATCTCATGACATCAAGGCGAGATGCAGCCAGGCGAAGGAAATGGCTGTCCCTCGATTCCACAAGCTCGGTTGTTTGAGCTGTCAGCTAATTAGTTGAAGAAGTCGTCCCAATGTCGATGTAATTTGTCTAACTTTTGAGAATAGATTTGGTTGATGTTGTAATCTATTGTGTTAGGCCTATTTCTATAGAAACTGACAATTTTCTAATGAGAATGACTCTCTCCACAAGCACATTCTGTAGTGTGTCTGTAAACCTCAGGAAACCAACAATTGCTTCTTGTCATAAACTTATGTGAATTACTGTTAACAGAACAGTAGACAATAGAAAGTATCGGACTAAAGGCCCTGGTTACACATGTACAAATGTTTTAGTAAACAGTTTTTGTCATCTTTGTTTGATTCTCTCGCGTGTACAAGATATGCCCATGCTTATTACAGTTTTATTCAAATAGATGCATTTGTTTTAATTTTAAAATGTGTCCAACAAAAGTGAAAGTGTGGCTCAGAGCACAAGGATGGATATTTTCTAAACAATAGGACAAAATATCCGTTTTCAAAAAATATCTCTGTATGAGTTTCTTGGGTCTATATTCCGCACCTGCTCCTGCCTGCTTCCAGGTGAGGTACAGATCAACATCTTTTACTTGTAATTTCGTCCACAGATACCAAACGTGTTAGCTCAGCTGCATGCCACTTTTTATTTTTATTTTTTTGGAGGTTCTCCATGTCCTATTGTTTTACCTTTTTTTTTTTTTTTTCTATCTCGCAGCAGTCCCTTTGTGTCACAGTAGAAACAAAGGAGCAATCCACAAGAGTGGAAATGACAAGGATAAAAGGAGAGTAGCGCTGAACTAGAGCGACGAGGGCATTCACGGCCATCTAACAAGTTGTGATCAAAATTCAGAAACGGATCAAGTGAAGTTTGCTTCTAACAACACCCCCTATCCCATGCTATCTTTATGCCTCAATTCTCTTTACCCCTGGGGCTCTTATCATTCTTCTCCTTGCTCACGCCATTCGCTTCTGTTCACACCTCCTTCAACCCCCAGCACCATCTCCACAGTTCCCTTCAGGCCACATTCTGTTTGCGTCGTCTCTCCATCCTTGTCTCCTTCACTCACCCCCCCCATACCTTCCCCAAGGCCCTTTGCCTCCAATATTGGCGCAGATGATGAAAGGAGAAAGAAATGAAGGGGTGCATGATAATTTGTGGTGGACAAGCTTTAATCAGAGCATGGAGAAATTTGCATTGGCCAAATCAACCAAAACATGAAAAGATGGCTAGACGGAGACAAGAGTGTAGTTACAAAAATGTTTTTAGTATTTCTAGGTGTTCTATGTCAAAGTGTATATGATAATAATTAAAAAGTGATTATATGCTGCCTCTCTAAAATTGTCACTAATAACATTTAAATTTGAATTTTTCATTCAAATTTTAAATTAATGTTAGCTAACAATATAAATTAAGTATGAATCAGAGCTGGATAAAGCCATACAGGGGGCCCTTCTACCTGTGCCAAGGGCCTTTTTTTCCTTTACAGGACACCACAGGACACCACAGTATCCCTTCAAATGACTATATATGTAAAGGCTAACAACAATCTCCTACAGTGTTTTCACTCTCACTACTTTCTTTAATCTTTTAAAGAACATATGCTACTTTTTATTTTTTGGCTTTAAGCTTAATTATAAATATAATGCACTTACATGAATGTGTATGAAAATTTATACGTCACATAAAACTGTAATTATACTGTTCTGTGAATCTACTAATGTATAAATACTGGAAAGCGATTATAGAAGGCATGTTAGTAAGGAAAGTAATTGTATGTCTTAAAAAGTCACACATATACATTATATATATATATATATATATATATATATATATATATATATATATATATGTATATGTATACACATATACATATACAGTAGATACAGTATAGGTAGATACATTTTCAAGGCACTCAAAGTGCTTCACATTCACTCCTCACTTAGAAGGAAAAAGTGTAATATAATAACTAGGGCCGGGACTTTAATGCGTTAATTAAGATTAACGCGTTAAACACAAAAAATAAAAAACATAATTTTAACCACACTTATTTTTGACCGCGAAACATTTTTCAATGAATGAGTTTCGACGGACCAATTATACTGAAGCACTAGTGTTCTTGACTTCCGACCACAGTCAACATGACGAAGAAGCTGACGAGACTGCTTTGCTTGGCCCCGTGGATGGGAAATTGTGTTTTAAAAAAACGAAAGGATGGAAGCGTCGACAAGAGCATGGTTGTGTGCAAGCTATGCAACAAGGGATTTGCGTATCACCGCAGCACATCGAGCCTCAAATATTACCTCAACGCAAAACACATAGGAGTTAGTGTGGACGTTAGCCCGACTCCGAGTAAAGTTACAAGGACCAGGGTAACTACACCTAATGGCAAACATTGCACTGGTCTGCTGGACTGAAATTAATAAACAATATTTTGTTGATTAAGCTTATGTATTCAGTCATTATGGTAAATGGTATGCATTTATATAGCGCATTTATTTATTTTTATTTTATTTATTTGCACCCTTCTCAGGCACCCAAAGCGCTTTACATCGTGCTTCCACTCACACCATTCACACACATTCACACCTGGGGCAGACAGAGATGGGGCTGCCATACAAACGGCGCTCAACCTTCTCCGACCACCACCAAACACACCTCTACAGTCACACACATTCATACACCAGTGCTATGGACACTGGAGGCAAGGTGGGTTAAGTGTCTTGCCCAAGGACACAATGACAGTATGAACAGGGCAGAGCGGGCATCGAACCGCCAACCTTCTGGTTGTAGGACGACTGCTCTACCACTGAGCCACGCCGTCCCATTATTCAATGGTATACTAAAAATCCATGTGAAAAATTACTTCTCACTGTTCTCAGGTCAAATATTTATATGCAATTAAAATGCGATTAATTTTGATTAATTAATTACAAAGCCTCTAATTAATTAGACTTTTTTTTTTTAATCGAGTCCCAGCCCTAATAATAACCATAGGGGTCATCATGTTTGACCAACAGCTATTTTGCCCAATCACATTTGTCTGATGCAGAAAAAGCAGAGTGGCTTTTTTGTCAAAGGTCTTATACCTGCCTCAGGTAAGTAATTCCAAATGTGCAGACTAAATTATGGTCATAAAAATAGACATGAATTAGTCAGTCTAATATACTTTTCTGATAGAATCATCAAAAAACAATGCTTTACTGCCTTTTAGCCACATACAGGTGCTTTGGTTATGCTTTTAAGCCTGTTAATTTCTAACCTGTTAATTTCTAACACATATTATGCACTTTACTCACAACACAAAATACACTAAGCCTGAAACAGAGCTCCTCTGAAAGTCGACACACTGCAGCAGAGTTGGGTTTTTAGAGACTCTTCAGTCTGCCTAATTGGATCGTTTTCTTCCTTCTCTGTCTCTCATCAGGTAATCACTCTACAGTGTCCAAAAAACGGCAGGATGTCAATGGATGGATTTCTGTAACAAGCCTTAAAAGTAGAATGCTTAAGAAAGTCTTACTTTGGCTTGTTTCTTCTTTCTTCCTTCCAAGTTTCTCTACCTCTGTACCTCTCACTCTTATCAAAGCCATGGTGGTGAGCGGCTCAACACTGTGACAGTCCCAAAGAAAGCGCAGAAAAAAGAATGGGGTTCTTTTTTTCCTTCTTCACTGCTGTGCAATCTTTTTTTCTAGTCTTGCTTTGATTCGCTCCATTTTCTGCATTGTCACATACCCAACATCCTAGTGAATAAAAAAAAAAAAACAGTCAGCTATGAAAGCAGAAATACAGATGGAGAATCACAGTCGGTAAGAAAGAGCTAAAAATATGGAAACTTTTGCTGTAGCCAAGTCAAAGCAGTTTCTTATCCTCGCTGTCTGTCACTATGAATGATGCCTTAGGACTAATGATGAGTCACTGCTTTGTGACTCCAAACAGACTGCTCTTTAGCCCACATTTGGCAGCCATAAAAAGGGAATCAAAATTCTATTGCCACCCTTGACAACATTAGTGATGCACCAATTGTTTTAATGGTTCTGAAAGGCTTATTATTGCACAATGAACTATGCTAGTACCGTTAGTACATTAAAGTAGACATGTCCAAAGCCTTGTGCAGGAAACAATCATGGCCTAAGGTCAGATTTAATTTGGAATACAGCATGCAATCCAACATCTATGATTGTATGTTAAATGTAATTAATTTTTTTAATGAGGTGAAAAACTTTCCTTTAGGGGCCACTCTAGTATTTTTTAAGTTGTGACAGTTGTGAATTTACCCTGGGTTTACCGGCTCATTGTGCACAATGATGAGGCAGCACTGACAGTTCAGAGCGTATTTTAGGTTTAAAGATGTAGCAGCCATTTTACCGTTTCGAACGTAAACTGCATGCCATTGCTCTGATTGGATTAAACTGTGGTTGATAAATCCAATCACCGACCAAGTACTTGTTCTTTTGCAAATGCTTTCAACAGGGGGCCCTCCCAGATGGTACTGAGGACCAGTTCAATCTGGTTATCAAGTTAATTGCTCCTATCTCCAAATTGGCAGTGTCCTGACTATCTACGTTAGGAAATAAATAAAATATCTAATAGAGCCCCATTTACAAAAGTGTCCCTTTAAATGCAACCATGGTAAAATTATTGAACAAAGTTACATTCACATGTTGTTATGTTAGTAATGGGTCAATTGGGTTGGTGGAGTGCAATTATTTAAACTAATAGCCAGACCCTACAGAACCCAGGTAAACAGTGGTTACATGGATGAAAGTCTGAATCTGAGTTAAAAAAAAATGTAAACTTCTTGGTCTGATTGAGATGGGTAATAATTCATTCATCACTATGTATACAGCTTACTCAGACTAGGGTCAGTGAAGATGCTCTGAGCATGCTCCAGAGAGATGAGAAAAGAGCAATACTCATTTTTAGAGCCACAAAGACATAATTTGGACTCCTGATAGTGACAAAATTGTTTGTTTCTCACAAGAGAAAGAAAGCATACACAGTCCAACTGTGGACATTTGACCAAGATTCCTATCCAAAGACACTACAGTTAATGTTTGTCCTGAAAGAGAGGATATATTTTTTTTAAATAGTTTTTGCATGAAAGGAAAAAAAGAAAAAAGGTAGAAGGATGCAGTAGGTTCAGTGGTCCAATAACCGGATGGTTGGCAATTCGATTCCCACTCCCTCCCTCCTTTTCATAATGTTGTTGTTTCCTTGGGTAGGACACTTTGCCATCAGTGTCACAGCTCTGGTTTATGAATGTCTGTGATTGGTGGTGGTTGGAGAAGGCTGTTGGCGCAGCCTGTCTCTCAGTTAGTCTGCCCCAGGGCAGCTGTGGCTACAGAGGTAGCTTACCACCTCCACAGCGTGAATGTTTATGAATTGAAGCATGATGTAAAGTGCTGAGTTCACGTGAAAGGACACGGCTGTGACATTGGCCATTTTGGAATAAAGTTGTTGCTGGTTGATAAAATCATCTTACCTGCTGTAAAGGCCTTGAGGGAAATAGCTTCAGATGCAGTATGCTAAGATTGAGAACTGCAGAATTCATTGAGTGTTTTATGCTGTGATTTCATCTAAAGTTGAAGAAAGATCAAGATAAAGAGGAAGAGGAAGATAAAAAGCTAAAGCAACACAAACTGCATCGCATGAAGAATTAAAGAGTTCCAAGCCTCAGAGAATAGGGATGCATACTGAATACTCCAGCCAGAGGAAATAAAAAACATGCAAGCTTATCTGCCAGATATTTCTTCCAAAGTGAGATTAAATTGGGTTTATTGTCTGCAGCAAAAATAGCTTGACTACAAACACAGAACTTGTTATTTAAAGCTACAATGGGAATTATAAAAAAGCAAGCAAACAAAACACACGTTCTTCCTATGTTCTCCCCTTTGTTGGCCTTTTCTACCCACATTAGGATCCTATGCAGTTGCTGATTTGGGGTACCAAAGAATCCTAAAACACTTCCAAAGAGTTTTTCAGTGCGCCTTAATTAGAAATATAGATAGATAGAGCTAAATTCTTCTTCTTCTAGGCAGGTTTTAGGTCTCATAATGATGGAGAAGATAACAAGGCACCTATTCCTCTGCTCTGCTCCATCAGTTCTGGTTTGTTATTGCAATGGACTGTGCAATGCAACTGTAAGTGTAATTATAATATTGGTCATTGTTTTATCAATATGCACTATACTATAAATACTCCAGGTTGTACTATCATTTTCTGAATAATTTTGCTTAGAATTGTGTAACATTATTACACATCAGCCTCAACTAATATCTATAACATGTCTACCTTGCTGCAGTTTGTGCTTGTCATTCACACACCCAAATATTATGCACAATAATGGTGCTGCTATTAAACAGCTAGTGAGAATGCAACTTGTAAAAGAAATAGCATAGTGAAGGTGAAATGGAGAAAAAAAAACATGTAGGGTGTTTTAGTTGAAAGACAGAGGTTCCTTTTTCTCCAACAAAAAAGTGCAGTCTTTTTCAGTGCGCCTGGCATTTCCCCTTTTTATTCCAACTTCTGCCCTTGCAATTTCTCTCTGTTCTGTATCTTCCTTGTGGTGTAGGTGGGTGCCAAAATGGTCCTTGTTTCCAATTTGTGTGTAGGAGAATCTTTAGTTTGGCTGCTTTCCTGTTTGTTGCTGAAACATTTTTGGACTACATATTAGAAAATGCATGCAGATGTACACATTTGGATTGGAATTTGTTGTTAACTAGGTTGTTAATCACACTCCAACTGTCAAAGCATGCCTTAATAAAAATATATTTTAGTCAAGAGTAAAGAGAGGAGTTAGAGGTTGCATCAGAAATTCCACAAACTACTTTTCCAATTCAAAGACTGTGTGGCAGGCCTCTTTTGCATTCCTTAAGACACACAGTGGGCTTTGAAACTCCTAAAAGATTTCAAAATGGGTTGCTCGACTCGACTGAGGATATAAAAGTCACTGCTCCTCAATATAAATCAAAGATCAAAAAAGAATGAAGCGGACCATCAAATTTGGGTAGCTGCTTCAAAAATTTACTTACAATACTGTAGCGTCTAGCTGGACACAGTGAAAGGATGGACGAGGAGGTTGTCAACAAACAGATTTTTTTGCAGAAACCTAAACGGTTTCTGTCAGCTGCAACCACGCTAAAATACAAGTTAGTAGAAAAGATCTAACTAACCGTAACTCAGGCTGTGCTTTGTCCATTCTCAACACACACAGGCTCCTGGACACTCACCCAGCCCCCTGACCTTACTAACCAGTAACATGTTCTTATGCCCCGTACACATACAATGCATCCTCAAACAGTCAGTAATCACAGAACTCCTGAACAAGTACATCTTAACTTACTGAAGGGTCGCTACAATACCACTCTCAGCAGATGTTATTTAGAGTTCAGTACACTTAAGGAAACACATTTCTGGAAAGGTTTAAAAAAATGGATAGACAGTAGGTTTTAAAAATGCAGCCAAACCGTCAGCAATTAAATCGTAGTTTTATTACATTCACTTATATCTCCAACTGGCAGACTCTGGGCCAAATCTAGATGCTATGACATTTTACAAAAGCTGGGTAGTTATTAATAGAGGAAGGATTATCTTTGTATCCTGTCTGTGGAGATTTATCCAGGTTATCATATAATAAAATGAAGATAAAGGCATATACAGATATACAGTCAGGTCCATACATATTGGGACATCGACACTATTCTAATCTTTTTGGCTCTATACACCACCACAATAGATTTAAAATGAAATGAACAAGATGTGCTTTAACTGCAGACTTTTGCAGACAGGTGAACAATGTAGAAATTACAACAGTTTGTATGTATGTGCCTCCCACTTTTCAAGGGACCAAAAGTAATGGGACAGGATAACAATCATTAATCAAACTTTCATTTTGAAATACTTGGTTGCAAATCCTTTTCAATCAATTACAGCCTGAGTCTGGAACGCATAGACATCACCAGACGCTGGGTTTCATCACTGGTGATGTTCTGCCAAACCTCTACTGCAACTGTCTTCAGTTCCTGCTTGTTCTTGGGGCATTTTCCCTTCAGTCTTGTCTTCAACAAGTGAAATGCATGCAATGAAATGATCAATTGGATTCAGGTCAGGTGATTGACTTGCATAACATTCCACTTCTTCCTCTTTGGTTCTTTCACAGTATGCTTCTGGTCATTGTCCATCTGCACTGTGAAGCACCGTCCAATGAATTCTGAAGCATTTGGCTGAATATGAGCAGATAATATTGCCCAAAACCCTTCAGAAAGCAGTCACATCATCAATAAATACAAGAGAACCAGTTCCATTGGCAGCCATACATGCCCACGCCATGACACTACCACCACATGCTTCATGCTTTGGATGATGAGCAGTTCCTTTCCTTCTCCAGACTCTTCTCTTCCCATCACTCTGGTACAAGTTGATCTTGGTCTCATCAGTTCATAGGATGTTGTTCCAGAACTGTGAAGGCTTTTTTAGATGTTGTTTGGCAAACTCTAATCTGGCCTTCCTGTTTTTGAGGCTCACCAATGGTTTACATCTTGTGGTGAACCCTCTGTATTCACTCTGGTGAAGTCTTCTCTTGATTATTGACTTTGACACACATACACCTACCGCCTGGAGAAGGTTCTTGATCTGACCAACTGTTGTGAAGGCTGTTTTCTTCACCAGGGAAAGAATTCTTTGGTCATCCACCACAGTTGTTTTCCGTGGTCTTCCGGGTCTTTTGGTGTTGCTGAGCTCACCGGAGCGTTCTTTCTTTTTAAGGATGTTCCAAACAATTGATTGGGCCACACTTAAAGTTTTTGCTATCTCTTTGATGGGTTTGTTTTGTTTTTTCATCCTAATGATGGCTTGCTTCACTGATAGTGACAGCTCTTTAGGTTTCATATTGAGAGTTGACAGCAACAGTTTCCAAATGCAAATGGCACACTTGAAATGAACTCTGAACCTTTTATCTGCTCCTTGTAAATGGGATAATGAGGGAATAACCCACACCTGGCCATGGAACAGCTTAGCAGCCAATTGTCCCATTACTTTTGGTCCCTTAAAAAGTGGAAGGCACATATACAAACTGTTGTAATTCCTACACTGTTCACTTGATTTGATTGATACCCTCAAATGCTAAAAAGTCTGCAGTTAAAGCACATCTTGTTCGTTTAATTTCAAATCCATTGTGGCGGTGTATAGAGCCAAAATATTAGAATTGTGTCGAAGTCCCCATATTTATGGTCCTGACTGTATAGTTTTGAAGGCAATCCTTTTACTTTGCGTTTTCCCTAATAAATACATAAATCCCTAATAATTACGTTTTTGTCATCAACCTAAGAACTAATTATTTTCTATCAGAGCCAAATCAGATAAACTTGGATTGTACTATGTTTGCATTTTTCACTCACTGTCCCACTGGGGGGAATCAGTGCCCTGGCACATGCCAAGGCCAACATTTGGATCTTCCCAGAGTGATGATTGACTGGACCTTATTTTAGCCCGTCTATGCTCCTGACCCTACCCCCTTTGACCCAAAGGATCCCCACCTGACTCCACTTCCTTTTACTCAGTTGGATGCAACTTTGCCTTTCCTGTGGCAATTTAATGGCCATACATTCAATCTTGTCATTTTTTTATTTCTTTGTATACAAGTTGGAACCGTTGCTAACTGTCCTGGCAACATCTAGTATCACACAATCTGACCTTCAGGAAGTTAGTTCCTTCTTCTGTGGTCCTTCCTGATTTTCCTGATTCTATATGGAGAGTTTTTGGATATAGGGTGTCACTCTGTACAGTCAGTAAAGCCCTTTGATTCCAGTGTGTTGTGTGTAATATTGGGCTGTAAAAGTTGACGTATGAAGATGCATTTGTACCAAATGTTACTCTCATAATTCACTTTACAGAGGAACTATTTGATCTATGACTGCAAGATTTAATAATCAGGCACACATTATTTATCCATCCAACGTCCATATCCATCCACATCCCTTTTGTGTTTACAGTAGGGCTGGAACAAGTAATTTTTTTTATCAATTCACAGTAAAATCAGGCACTGAAATAACCCTAATGACCAGGTTGGTAAATGTCTGTCATGACTAAATTCTTCGTCTTTGCACCACGTTAACCCTTTTTACACTACACACCAGCTTTTGGACATGCCCTAAAAGTGAATGTGACCAATCACTCAGCAAGATTGTAACACATCTATTCTATAGCATCTGCATGTGCACAAGAGGCACATATACAGTTGACGATTGAAGTCCAAGCTATTTTCTTTGTTGGGCTTTTGCAAGTGGTTGCCATGGTGAAAATTAGCAATCCAAACCGCCGGCGTTGATTACCCTTTCGGAGATATGGGGATACAAATAGCAGTAGTTAATCTTGTTTAGAGCACACAAATGTATTGTGACAGCCCGGCCGGTTCAACCCTGCACACTGTCATCGTGTAAATTGAACTGGCTGATTGTAAGAGTGAAAGAGAAGAAAAGAAAAGTAATGCTATAAACGTAGTCAAGACAAAAAAAAATAGTTTGGGGTAGACCTTCGACTGAATTGAAATTGTTTGCTATGTAATTTCTTTAACAAGAAAATGGAACTGTGGTATCAGAGAATGAGCTGGCTGAAACCATGACAGTGTTGGGTGGCATTGGGTGAATTATAGCCTCACCATTTTTCATAATTACACAATGAGAAATCCTCATTAAAAACTTTACAGTCCAAGTAGCCAAGCACACACAAAAAGACTGCAGAGTTTGCGGCTCTAGGTATTGGTGTCTCGTGAAAAATAAAAAGACAGACAATGTAGATTAAGGTTGATGAGATGCATGACCCATTCAAGTTGCATTCAATCAAATTTATATATCTTAACCTTGAAATGGTACTTGGTGATCATATAATAATAATAAAATAGTTTACTTTTGTCTAAAAATCATAAATACAAACATGAAACTTTAAAAGAAATGGCATCAACAAATTTGAAAAATAAAATACAGGAGTTGGAGTTACAACACTAGTTCCAGGGATTTAACAGCAAGGGAATAACAGTACAAAAAGAACATGTTCTTAGTGACTAGTGGCTGTAATGATCACACGGGTCATGCAGGCTCATACATCTCCTAGTATAAATGCTTCCCTGAGGGGCTACAGTTTATAGAACACTGTATATGTTAGGGGTCTCTGTTTAGCAGCCGTTTGCACAGGAAAGTGGCTACTTAATCAGAAGTCCTGCAAGGATATGTGTTCTTTAGAGAGTGGGTCTACTGTATGTGCCACAGAGAAAGTGTCCCTTTGGGGGGAAATATAATGGCACTAGATATAAAGAACACTCAAGGTATTCATGCTGGTGGTATCAAGTCTTAACAGTACATGTTAATGCAAGCCAGTAATTTTCTACATTACCCATATCCTTAAAATGCAAATAACCGCAACCCAAAATTGTGTACATGTAAATTAGAAAAGACCACATTTTTTCTGGTGATTTATGAGCTCTTTTTTTCAATAGACAGGAAGAAGGTTGGAGTGGTGGCCTGGTAGAGGGAAGAAACCAGAGTTAGTGTCATGAGAAAAGAATGGCATTTGGTTGCTTGGTAAGTGTTTTTTATGTGTCTTTTATATGGTATGTCTGTGTATTTATATACTATTGCATGTGCAGAAATGACTGACTAGGAGAAATACAATAAACAATTTACACATTGTTGGTGTACCATTAAGTGTGCAGCATTGCATAGCATCCTTCAATAGCCACCTTCTTTTGCCATGTTGGTCTTGGGAGCAAAAAAAAAAACACATGGTGGTTTTCGATTTTATCTCAAAATATCTATTGCCAGCCAGCAAATATAAAGACACTAACGGCAACAAACGCATTCAATCACATGTAGAATACATGTAGTAAGTACACCAACAGTGGTATGCCCCTTAGACAGGATGCTTTTATTTATTAACCTTTTTGTAAACATAACATAGAGGCACTGATTTTGGTGAGGATGTGTTCACACTTGCCACGTCTGATAGAAAGTCTGAGGCTGCTTGGTTAGAGGGGTTTCATTTGGACTCGTGTGAATGCTGCCATTAAACTTTGGTGCACACCAAGCATGTGCACTAAGATCCCTAAGAGTCTCAGACCACTTCCAACTAACTTCACCACATGGACCACAGGCATCTAAAGAGACCAAAAATCTAAGGAGCATGACAAGATACAATGCTAAAATGTTGTATTAGTGTTTTGTGTAAGCACATGTTGAGTTTAAATGAAAAACAAATGAGTGCATCGGCACCATTGCCAGCATGTTTTGGTCAAGTTAAGGTCATGTCCAATCAGACTCACCTTTAAACAGAGTCACACCTTTTGCTAACAAAGCCATTTAGTGTGTCTCTTCAGAAGAGCCAAATCTTTGTGCATGTATGTATTTTTTGTTCTGCAGTTCAAAACGTAATTTTGAAAAATCAGATCAGGACACAGTAACACTGAATACAACCAAATGCCATGTGTCTTTAGTTAAGCAAAGAATACATCAATCAGAAAATCAATAAATAATCCCAAGTTACATGCAAAATCAAAAGTATAAGATAGTTGTTTTTTTTTTATGTCAGGGTAGATGCGTTTGCTGTAAGCACACAATAGTACTGTTTTATACAGGATGTTTACTGAACAAATAGCCTTGTGGCTCTAAAGGTGTTCACTTTGAAATGTGTTTTCATCAACAGCATACTATTGTATCTTAGCTTTTGTTTAGATTGCATTGTCTCTGTGTACATTCCCCTCTTGTTTGGCTTCAAACACAAATTGATTTTTGCAACAGTCTCTGTAATCTTCTATAATTTCCATTCAATAGGCCAGTCCCCTAATGCAGGCATGTAATTTTCTTACAACATATTCACACAATGATATACAGATACGTCCTTACACATTATCATAAACCCACCTTCACATAAACATATACTGTATAGGTGGTTTTGTTTCCCAGGTGATATAAATAATTTCTTGGTTAGAGAGAAAAAAAGAAAGATTAAAGAAGGAGGATGTACAAGGATGGGATGAAAGGGGGAGTAAACAAATAGGGCAGGTACATTAAAGTGTTCCATTAAGAAGACAAAGTGCTTTAATCTATATTTCATCCCCTGTACAGCTGCTGCAATCATCATAATCTGGCCATCCATGCAGTGACTCATGACCCAAAGCAGTCAATAAGACTCGGCACAAAACAGATTACTGACTAAAATATGGCTATTTGAAATAAAAGGATTAGAGACTCTAAAGAGCTAGTCTAGTTTTTAATTGGTTTATGTGAAGTATTTATTGAAAGTTCATGGACTAATGCATGCAAAGTGGATAGATGTTGTCTTCGAGTTACGACAGAGCCTGTGTTACAGAAACAAAATGCACTCAAGTTGGTGATATTTATGCTTTACTTTGCATCTGGGTGCCATTTCTTAGTGCTCAGTTACTTAACCCTTATGGTTCCTGTGCAGTTTGTGTACTAATAGTTCTTTATAATATAATGCAAATTTCAAGTTGATTTTCAAATTCACTGGTAAGGACCATGCCACTGCTATAGAGTTGACATGTTTATTGAATTGAAATTGGATCCAAATAAAGTGATTAGATGATTGAGGATGAAGCGTGGTATTGATTCTAGAGATGATAGCCGGGTTGGATGAGACTTAGTGTGGGGGTTCCGGCCTCTGGTAGTTCCCCCAGCTGAGTAGGGACCTTCCTCCTTGGGTCTGGTTATGGAAGAAATGCTGAAAGAAAATAGGAAGGGAGAAAAAGGGGGCTGGGGGTTTGGGGTCGAGAGAAAAGAAACAAGCAATGATGAATAAAACTGAATAAACAGGGCTTCTGGGAAAATTAGATGTGTGGTCGATGTGTGGTAGGTAGCTACAGTAAGGTGTATTTGAGGCGTGGCTTTGCTCCTGAACTTAATTTAACACATTAACTTAAAGGGCCGTATCTTGTGGCAGCGCAGGCCTGGCTGTGATCAAGACGGTGGTATATTTGCTATTTTGTGCCCGACGCAGCTACCTCGTGCCTGTCTGTGGCTCGGCCAGCGCTGTGAGGGGTGGTGGTTAAAAAAGTGAGGCGTGGCATGGCACAGGCGGGTACAAAAGCTGATCTTAGTCAAAGAGGGACTGATGCAGGCACCTTTAAATTCAATTAGGACGTGTTATTGACACGCACATTTTTATTATTATTGTGCACATGTATAATAAAAAATTATGAAAAATAAAAGATTATTAAAAATTATTTAAAATATTCTCAAAATAATTTGGGCTTGTATCCTGAAACATTACTAACAAATTACTAATCTACTGACATTTTTATTTTATTTTTTACAACCACGGCTCCATCAAAACACAAAGGACAGTCAGGACAGAGCATTGCTAAATAAAAATATACACGTTATGATTAAGGCGGAGAAAGAGTAAAAAAAGGACAAAACTGCTTTATAAGCAGAACACAAAAGTTCAAAGTTTCTTTATTGTCCCTCTTGGGGAAATTATTTCGCAGCATCATGCTCCTTAAAAAACATTCAACATAGAAATACACATCAACAACTCAAGAGCAGGATCAGCAATGGAAATCACTAAAAACCCAGAGATAAAAAGTGCAAAAATAGAAATTAAAAAATGAATAAATACAATGTGTAAACAAACAGTTATTATTGTGCAAATGATTACAAAGTGCTAGATGCCATTTAAGTGCCTCACAGCTGTTGGTAAAAACTACATACAGCCCGGAGCTCTGTAGCGCCGGCCAGAGGGCAGCAGCTCAAACTCCCTTCTGAGGGGATGGTCCTGGGACTGCGCTATAGCACCAGCCTTCCTCTGTACCTGCCTGCTGTAAATGTCCCCCAGCTGAGCCTGACTCCTCCCTGAAATCTTACTGGCCACTTTAACCAGTCTACCCAGTCTGTTTTGTTGGTCAGGGAGAGGCTTCCAAACCAGGCAGCAATACAGGAGAATAAAAACGATTCAATAAACACAGGAAACTCACGCAGCTGATCAGGAGCTTGGATCTGGGGTTTGGATCATGGTGAAAATACAGTCCCAAATTGGTGCTGGTATTATCCACATTCCTCATCTCTGCCTGGGTCTGGACTAAGTCCTGACAGGTGTGACACCAGTCTGCTGTCTGCTCTGTCTGTCCAAACTGCTTTCCACATTTAACAATGCTCCAGATCTTTTTTTGAAGCTGAAGTGATCAGTGTCCAACTGTCCATGTTATTGAGACCAATTAACGAGGACACCTTTACATGACGTGAGTAAAAGAAAAGTCCTGTGTGGTTTCTCTCCCTTTAGTAATAGATTATATAAAATACTCCACTTTTTTTTCTTGTGTTGATACAGACCATGTGCAGATATGTAAATGTAGGTTTTGTTTTGCAGATTTGCACAAATTAAAATGATCACACCTGACATAAAAATCCCAATTTTGCCAAAATAATGACTAAATATATATATCTTACATATATATATATATATATATATATATATATATATATATATATATATATATATATATATATATATATATATTATCTGGATGTAAGAGACTTTGTATAGTCTTCTCATCCCGTATTAAAAATAAGCAGGGCTTAACAATATTAAACAATAAAATTGAATTGTTATGCATTATAACAAAAATAAATAATAAAAGTAATGTAATTGAATGATAGTAATATTAGGGGCTGTACTGGAGGAAAGCCTTGTGATTGGTGAACGCTAAACAAACGTGACACATAAATCCAGCCTCTTGATATCTGTGCCGATTCAAGTCCTGCCTCTTTGTACCACTGTCTTCGCCCTGAAAATCAGAAAATGTAGATTTGGACACGCCCCTCAATGAGCTTCCGTCTAAGCCAAATACCTGCGTTTTGATCGGGAAGATATGGCACAGTATGTTACATTTTGTAAAGGAACCATTGGCTAAGTTGAGCATCTCTGGAGCTAAGAATTCATTTCAGTCAACACAATTTTATCCCTTCAAAACTTCAGAAACAGGTTTGTGACAATTGGAACAGTGTAATAAAATATACAGTAGCTGCTTTTATGTAAAATGTGGACAAATCATAATTTAAAAGTGTGCAGATTACACCTTTTTTGTCTGGAATTTTAAAACTCACACCATTTGGAGACATAACACAACTTCACATAAACTTTGGTTAATTTCTGTCATAAAAACCAATGAACCTCTGATTATGAATGTTTTTTTGATTGTCTTTTTGGTCAATTCCCCAAATTCTTCCCCACAGTAATTTCACATTCATAATCCTTCCGAACCAAACATCCATATTTCATTGGCTGTCTGGCTGGCGTTATCTCAAAACATATTCGGCCTGTTTAAGGACCTAAAAGACAAGTTTAATCTTGCTGGTGCCTGTTCCTTTGCTCTTATTTACAACCTCATTCAGTTCTAAATGCACTTGGAGCTCTCTGCGGCACAGTTTCAGTCTATCACACAGTCACCTATATTTATGCGCTCTGGCCACTCGTTCATGAATTATACTCTATCTCCTTTGTTTAAGTGCTGGTGTAAAACCACTGTCAATTAGTTAAGTATGGGGAAATGATAGCTGGAGAAAAGAAAGTCTCTTTACGACCATTCAATAATATGCAGTGTGAAGAATACCTTACCATCAACATGTTTTATACATAGATTAATATAATTAGAACTGGAACATTAGTCTCCAGGATTTGATTATGTTTGGCAGGCCCTGCAACTAAGTGTCCATTGTCCTGGGTGTACTCTGCCTCAGGCCCAAAGCTGCTGGGATAGGCTCCGGTCACCCGCGACCACTAACGGGACAAAGCGGAAGAAAAGGAAAGGAATGAATGAATGATATAAAGAACCAGGTTCCACATGTGTCCCAAATATGGTCATAATTAGGATAAGGATCATAAATGGGATGCTCATGTAAATGAACACCTGCAGTGAGATAATGGTGTTTTGTTTGATTTTCTTTTTATAACTTTTTGCCAATCATTTAAATTAGATTTCCCATTTTCCACTAAGCTCTTAATTATCCAAGGAGCTTTATCAGTTTTATTAACAGATGGAACTTGGAACTTATTTGTGTGCTAAAATAAGCATGTCTAAGTATCAACTATTCTTATTAAAGTTAAATTTATTATCAAGTTAAATCTTTTGGAATTGGTGCCCTTTATTTCACAAGAATTTGACAGTGGAAAACAGAAGAAAAAGTCTATGAGGATGACTCACAATGTATATAATGTCGCTCTGTGCCTGTAGAATTGTGTCGTCGCGTTAAACCAGCTTTGACATTTCTGCACTGACTCAATGGGACAACTTTATTCTTTGGTCCAACTTGTTCTAAACCAGTGGACCAGCAGACATAAGGCCAGTTCTGTACCAGTTGTTCAGACGGCGAAGGTTGGCAACCTCTGGCAGTGGAAGCTACTTTACAGTATATTCTACAATTCACAAGGTTTATCTTTCTGTTCTGAACCATAGAATAGTCTATTTTCCAGTAGACTCTTTTGTTCCCCACGTTATTTTTTTAGGGTGTCTTACAGTGTAAACTTAAGACTGAGCCTATTGCCTATCGTCCAGACACAGTTTTTAAGGAATCTTAAAGGTGGGAAATTGAAAGGCAGGTAATACTTATGTTCACCGGAAGGTAGTAGGTTCGATTCCCACTCTCCCCACTGTCGTTGTGTCCTTGGGGAAGACACCTAACCCCCCTTGCCTCCAGTGGTGTTCCAGCTGTAACACTGGTGAATGGAAGCTTAATGTAAGTCGCTTTGAATGAAAGTGTCAACTAAAAAAAGTTTAAATGTAAATGTAAGTCACTTTGGATAAAAGTGTCTGCTAAATGACTAAATGTAAATGTAAATGTCATAGGTTACCATAAATAAAGTCACTAAGGCAAAACACTAAAGATATAGAAATGAAAAGATTCTGGAAGATTCTTGACTTTTTCCAAAAGTGCACGTTTGAGATGATTTCCTGACATTAGGCCTACATTTGGTGCCATCCATATTTACTACTTACTAAATACGTTTATCAGGGTTTTACAATGTTCAACTAAATAATTATCTAAGACCCTGCTCTCACTTGATTTACCCTTCCCTTACCCTTCCTATCTTCAGACATTTAAGAACGCAAACGTTGTATATATCCACCAGACTTTTGATGCATGTATTGTGCAGAAGAGTTTGTATTGCTTTGACATTTGAAATAGTTGTACCTGTATTTAATTGTCCACAGTAGTTTTCTATGTTTGCTCTAATCTCCTTTAAACTTGGCAACTATAATGAGGTAGAGAAGGGACCAGATCTTTCTCTGTGGACCAGCTTTGTCCCTCAGATGGCCCAATCAAGCACTGTGCTTTCGAAGTGTATCTGACTGCAAGTCTTCACACTTCCAATATTTATTTGCATATTTGCAAATACCTTTAGTAATGTAAATCTGTGGAAATAACATATGTGGCTTAATGTTATTTATTTATTTATAGGTAACCTGTTTTTCTCCTTTTTTCATCAAACAGTATATATATATATATATACGTGACACACAGCACTCTACTGTATTTCTCTTTTTAGCTGCGGTGTTTGGAAATTGTCAGGAGCTTGTTACATTGCAGACTTAAATTTACTGTAAGTGTTCTGACGTCGGCTCCCAGGCCAGATGTCTGCTCCTCAGATTAAGAACGGACAAGTTTGTGCCGTGAAAAAGCACTCTTACCACTTTTGATCCTCCCGATCCACCACTCACAACAGGGAGGTGATATTGAAGACAGGCTCGAGTGGTTTTGTTCAGAACAACTCTCAAGGGCCAGCCGCTGACAACACAAAGCATGTCTGCGGTTTGAATAAATGGATGTAGCGAATTAGTTGAGAAGTTGGGAATTGCACAAATGTTATTTTAATGGTGCTTTTAACTATTGTTTTATCCACTAAAGCAAACTGTAGGCACATGGGAAAAGCCATTAAAATGGCAATAAAAATAAGTCTAATGGTTCAGTCATTTTATAATTAATAATCTGTACATTTCTTGATACATTGTTTAAAGTGATTTTTTTAATAAAGTTGAACTTTTACACAGAAGATGGCTAACCAGTTTGGGGAAGCAGTGTAGTAATACTTAAAAGTCTTTAGTAGCAGTATAATGCAGATGAAATAAGTGTTTTTTAAATTATATCTATAGAACAAGACAAACATTTTTATGATAAAAATATCTCTCCAGCTCTACACTTTGCCTCAAGCAGCTGTGCTGCTCCTTTTGCTCTGCAAACTGTTGCCACAATGACTATGGCTTTAGGTTATACATGGTATCAGCAAACACAAACCTAAGATAAAGAAAAGGGGGGAAAAACACAATCAGAGCAAACACACCAGCTTGGCACTGCCCTGCAGCATGATCTAAGCTATGACACAGTCGATTTATTTTAAACTGCTCAGATCTCCAAAAAGATAGCTGTTCCTCTCAAGTTTGGTCAAAAGTTGACAGGCCTGCATCAGCTTAACTATTCTGCTGGGCCATCCAAAACTTTTATATATATATACCAATTTTTACCTAAGCAAATTGATAATTTTTTAACCTTGAAGTTGCAGCTGTTTTGGAAACTACATTGTCGATGGACATTATACAGTTTCTTCAAATGCGGTGAAGCCTAGGCCGATTTGAAAATGTATTCCTCTACAGATCAGCTGACTGCAGGATGACAGTCCATATGGTTTATAGTACCCTTACCTTAAAGTATAAACACAAACTTTCACTTTAATGTAGAATTAATAAAGGAAGCAGGGGATCCAAGATAGGCTTTTAAACAGTGGTGGAGGAAGTACTTAAGTTTAGTACTTAAGTAAAAGTACAACTACCCTGCAAAATATATACTTAAGTAAAAGTATAATTACTACATCAACATCTTACTTAAGTAAAAGTCATAAGTACATACTTTTAAATTTACTTTAAAGTATTTTTTTAAGTAAAAGTACAATCAGTTGTATCAATGTCTGGGCTGTTCAATTGTTATGTTTGCAAAATTATAAAAAATGTCATGATATTGACGAAAAACAACTGTCATAGTTCAAAATTGTTCACAATCGAATCAAACCAAGATATAGTTTGCCTACATGCTTACTTGTGAATGTCAACTAAATACCCAATGTTGTATGGTAAAGAAGCTAGGGCGCCCGTATAAAAGTTTGAACATTTTTTCATCGAGTCAAAACAAACAGCTATTTTAGCCAACTACGAATGTACAGATATAGCAGTAGTTTGCTCATCTCCAAAAATGTAACGTACTAGCAAGCTATCGTCCCTGCTATGCTAATAACCAGCTAAAGAAGTTGCCCTGTTAGGGTACCACTAACTCACGTCAAACAAATATTATACTGGTGTAATATTTTTGTTATGTTGACATCCGTTTTTCTATAACAGTCATAGCACCATGTCATAGCAAGTTTGTAACTTAAATATTGATAACTAGCATTGCATGTCTTACCTCTATATGTTTCTTGCTTAAATAAGGCCAGGGATGTCTCTCAGAATCAGAGCTGCAGGGCACAGGCTCAAGCTCAGTCGACGTTGTTGGCTCTTCGTCCATGTTTGATATTTGGTGTCCACCGTGTCCTTTTCTTCGATTTACATCAGTTCCGCTTGTGTTGTTTCAAAACGCGCGCTGAGCACGTGAGTTCTTTGACCAATCAGATCTCCGATCTGTTTCAACCTAATTATTATACAATCTATGGTTTCAACGTGCATTGGCCAGCAACGCCAAAACGTCAGTCGACCAAAATTTTTTTTATGCAAGATTCGGAAGGATGTAACGACACGCATTTTAATAATGTAGTGGAGTACAAAGTACAGATAATTGCTGAAAAATCTACTTGAGTAAAAGTATAAGTATGCATTATTTTTTTTACTTAAGTAAAGTATAGATACGTAAAAATTTACTTAAGTACAGTAACAAAGTACAAATACTTCGTTACATTCCACCACTGCTTTTAAAGAATCCAAAACGATCACTTCCAGTTGTGTAATATCACTTATGGCTGAATTTAAATAGTCACTTTTATGCTTAACAAAAACATTAAACTCCTCTATGAAGTGACCCCTGTTTTAAAAAAAATATATTGTAAGACAAAGGCCTAAGTTCCATGAGTCAATTATGATTACTGACTTAAAATTGATAAGTAAGCTGCTCATGAGTAACCTGTGATTTGCTCCATCTACTGCTGCTTAGCTAAATGAGGCAGTGTCAAACAGGCCATTGGCTGATTAAGTGCTTAAAATGACAAGGTCGAAGCCAGGACACGCACGCTTAATAAAGGCAGGCCCAACACAACCCTTTTGAATTTCACATTTATGTAATAGAGTCTGATTTATGAATATTGATAAGGACTGGGAAGCCAGTTTTCTCTGATTCTGGCAGTTTGTTTTCCCCAATGTCCTTAACAATGTTTATTACCAGCCCTCATTAATTCTTCCTAGAAAATAAAAATAAAAAAACAGTTCATCTTTTTTTGAATCTCCACTACCTCTTTTTGATGCCTTGTACTTTCTACTTTTTTCTCTGTATTCCCTAGCTCATTCTTCAGTATATAATTTTGCTTTGGTTATTCTTTCATTACATTTAGTCATTTCCAAGTCTGCTACTTCTCTGAAAGTGTAGTTTTTCGATGTAGGGTTTAATGTAATATTTACTAATTAGTGTAATAATTCAATGGGATGTCTCTACACTCAGAGAATCAGAGCAGCAGCAACCAGTAGCATTCAAAATAACTTTTTTATGAATTCACTTTCTACTATTGTTGGGGGAAATGACGCCACAAACTTTATTCAGTGTAGCAGTAATGCAAACAGTAAAGAGTAATAATAAAAAGGTAATTGTAAAAAGAGATAAAAGAGAATAAAAAGACCCTGTTGGGTGTTTTGAAAATATTATGCTGACATTTTTTGGGGAATTTAATAAAAGACAAGTTGGTAAATCATTGATAATGAAAATAGAATAGGTCCAATTAGGGAGCTTTGAGGAACTCTGACCTGACATTCAAGCTAAGGGGATTTGACACCGCTGACTGACACACAGTGGTTTTGATTTGAGTATGATTTCATCCATAAAAAAATTTAATTTTGTTAACCTAGACTACAATATGCAATGGTCAACTATATTAAACGCCTTTTTTAAATTTGAACCCTTGCAAAATGCAAAAAAAGACCATTATATAAAAAAGCCAATTTTTTTTTTTTTGGCCAATTTTGGTAAATTTACAATTATTATTATTAGACTGGCTTTTTATTCATATGGAAAGCAGTTCCAGCAAGTTAGGTTTACCTTTAAACCTTTTATAATCAGTTGCTGTGGTAAATTGGGTAAATAATATGTATTTAAATGTTTTATTTTTTAATAATTTTGTCTTTTTTAAGGGGGTTGGAGACACCATTAGGTTTTTAGCATTTGGGACTTTTGTTATTTATTTGTATAATATCAAAGTGTACAATTTTAAAGGCTGTAGAACTCATTATGGTTCTATAAAAGTACAATTACCTAAAGGGCTGTCAATTCCCAAATCCACTGTAATCAGTTTGGTGTACTTTTTCCTTGTAATTTTTCCAATTTTCTTCCTACACTAGCGCTAACATAAATGTATTTTTTCGCATTAAGCAAACTGATGCATGTGGCAGAGGCCTGTCTTTTCAGACGTTGTTGGAGACGTAAGTGTTTGTTTTTATTTACTACTTCTATTTTTACCCTTCATGTGCACTTCCTCTTGGAAAAGACGACTGTGCCGTGTAGCAGCCGCTAATCAGCAGCGCCGAGATTAGCTCAAAAGCAAAAGCAAACAAACAAAGAAGATTTTTCTTTTCCGTCTGGACTTGGCAAGCACTAGTCCCTTGCCTGGATCCCTCGTTCCTTGTCCGGACGGAGACGGGAGGGAGTGTAGAACAAAGGACAAAGCATCCCTTTGTTGGGATTAGGTGAAAAGAGAAAGGCTCTTGTCTTTGAGGCACTGGGCGCATGTTTCTCCATCTAATTTAATAATGCGCCTTTGTGCCTTTGAGATTTCCAGTGTTTCTTTATTTTGGTCATGCCTTCGTGTGTGTGTTTGAACTGCAAACCTTCTAATGTTACAGCTTCAGCAGCCCATGCATACATATATTATATTGTGGCAAAAGGTAACATGACTGAATTATCCACTTAGACCTGTAAAATTACTCTGCTCTTTGAAGAGATGTTTGTGTGCAGATCTCAAAGCCACGCTGTACAGACGCTGTGTGTCCACTTGTGATAACTATGGCTGTGAGATTAATAGCTGTTCTCCAATGTGGTCCACTTTTTTCTGGTTTGATTGGCTTTGAAATGCCTTTGCCTACTTTTACGGATATACTATTGACGGATTTACACGGAAATAAACAAGTACCCTAATTGTGTCTCTACATTTGTTCGATTATCATCAGAATTAATAACTCCATAGTATAGGTTTTAATTGGTCATTTAGTGGTGAACAGGCTGGCTATCTTCTGTTAACTAAACTCAAGCCCCACAGAAAAATGACATATTATGGGATTTATGACCCATCAGCACTAGCCCGGCCTGCAAACCTTCAGAAAGTAATTGGGCTGGTACCTTTTTGACTGACTACACTCCCTCTGCAGAAATATTGTTGGACCAATTCTCTAAAATGGGATTATTTGCAATACTCTGATTGTTTCTCCAAATCATTCCAGGGGTAGTTTATTTTGCATATGTATATGTACAGTCCAATGTGCTTTAATCTGCGTCTATTGGTTTCTCCCTCTGGAAATCTAACTCAAATTCACAGAAACCAGACAAATGAGTTGTATAAATTAGAAAAAAATAAAATTTGGATTGCCTGTCAGACTATTACAGCACCTCAAACCTAGCAAAAAATTTAAAAGTCACAGAATCAGATGATCATTTTTATGCTGGGGTTGCTTGCCTACAATGCTATGCTAAGATTACCAGAGGCATCCCAGTGTAAAGACACTTCTCAGAGACTTGTATTGATAAATCAGAGCCCATCACATAAGCACCAATCCATGTGCATATTTATAAATGGCTTCAATAATTTTAAGGGCAAATGTAACTTTCATTAATGAATTTGGCTCCTGAAATTGTGTATGTCTGCTGTGTACATTGTGTCACATTTGATTGCTTTCTTTAGAAATATTTGGAGTCATTCTACAGCGCTGACTTAAACCTGCTAACTGTCTGTCACTAAAATATCGTTCAATCCCCTCTGTCTCAAGTTCAGTGCTCTCATGGGAAAACGAGGAGGTGCTGACAATATTCATCAAATGTTGAAGTCTCTTGGCTCTGAACATGAAAAGTCCTAAGGCTGTCATGTGAGAAGATGGGACTAATTGAACTTGTGTCAAGCTAAAAATCAGATTGAATTGGCTTTCAAGATTCAAGGGTCTTCAAGAAGTTATCCAGAGATAAGAGCAGCTTTGTCTCTTTGACATGCTTTCGAATAAATTTTGCGGTTTTGCAGCCATCATTTACAACACAGGGAATCAATGGGGCTTTAACTAAACCCCCAAAAGTAATGTTAATTGCTATTGGCTGCTTCTAACTGACCGATTGCCCTCACTCGGGATGTTATTGGCTAATGCTCACCTTAGCCCTTCTGTATTTTCCCTGCTGGAAACAACTGTTGCAACAATGAACCTTTTTATTGCAGTTTTTTTTTTGTGGTCTGTGTTCTCTGTGTGTACATTTTTTGAGTATAGACTCCAAGGGACAATCAAAGAGTTTTTTATTTCCTTCTTTAAACAGTGATTCTCAAAGTGAAGGTGGGACAGCAGGTGTTTTTCAACGTGGATCCTAATGTTGCCTAATATGCATAAACACAACCAAGTGTTCATAAACTCACAAATAGCCTTTGGACTTATGAGGGGTTTGCCTGCTTGGGACTGTGGCCCCCAATCTCCCGCACCCAAAGCGGGTGAACTAACCTCTTCACCACAAAGGGGCTCTATAATTAGGAATGAAAACAGAATTAAAAAGAGTAAACAAGTTTTCAATGTGATGAAAAATAAAGAGTGTGGTTCAATCTCCTTTGCTTATTGGAGCCAACCATTACCTTCTACCAAATCTTGCATAACAGAAAATGGTCACATGGACCAACTAACATGGTCAGTCAGTTTTTTTTTTTTGTGGAATTCAAGCCAGGTCTTGACCCTGTCATTATGTGGGAGTAGAGAACAGTGGAGGTCAGAACAAGACCTGTTAGAAGCCCCCAGAGGCTCTGCACAGCACACCAGAGTACAGCCCTGCGGCATCTCACCACACAACACAGACATAAACTAGATCAGGTGGACGGATAACAGAAGAGACAGCTTCTTTTAGTGTTTTAGAAAAGTGCATGAATACATGCAAAATTAAAAATCTAGCAGGGTTTCCAAGCATACTGGAAATGTTCTTAATCGTATTCTTCCAATAAGACTAGACTGTCCCCATTCTGTCCCGTGCATGCATAAATCCACACTTGCATACAGTGCAAGTGTGGATTTATGGACTGTATGTGTGACTGACTGTGCAGAGATGGTCGAGCCACATGGAGCAGCTACTGAATTAAACAAGGCTTCAGTAGATGAGTTTAAGGGATGTGCTAAGTGCTTACAGTATGCATTCTACTCTTTCTATTTTGTACTGGAGTGTATACTTGATGACCTATGTGTACACATAAGGATTTTTTATGCAAAACTCCAGAACAATTAGTTCTTTTTCACTGAAATACGATAGGGTGGACAAAATCTGTCATGTCATTGATCTGAGTAGACCACTTCTAATATAAAACACCCCACAGATGCCATGAAAAGAGCAGTCGAGAGGTATGTGGCTCCTCCTGCAAAATATACAACTCCTTCACATGTCACTCTGAGATTTCAGGTGAAGATGATTATGTACATTTAATTTTAAATGCAGTCAGGTAAAAAACGCTATCACTGGAATGTGTCTCATATAATACAATGTGACATTTCCAGCCGCATGTTCTGTTCTTTCTTGACATAATTTATTTCTATGATTACATGTTTATGTCCTCGGGTGTAAAAATGTGACATCTTGCTGAATGCTTGTTCTGTGATGTTCAAAATATAGACGTGGTGGCATTAATAACTACTTACTGTAAGCCATAATCACACAAAGCCTGTCTAAATATTACCTGGGAGACACAGCGTTTGAAACTTGCTATTGCGTTTGTTAGAATTTCTTTGGTCTGTTTCCATCTTTGGATAATTCGCTTAGCTAGCTTTTCCTGGCCTCATGCTCCTGTGTTCTTAGACATTTAATGTTGTAATTAGGGCTGGGACTTAATTAATCTAATTAATTAGAGGCTTTGTAATTAATTAATCAAAATTAATCGCAATTTTAATTGCATATAAATATTTGACCTGAGAAAAGTGAGAAGTAATTTTTCACATGGATTTTTAGTATACCATTGAATAATGACTGAATACATAAGCTTAATCAACAAAATATTGTTTATTTATTTCAGTCCAGCAGACCAGTCCAATGTTTGCCATTAAGTGTAGTTACCCTGGTCCTTGTAACTTTACTCGGTGTCGGGCTAACGTCCACGCTAACTCCTATGTGTTTTGCGTTGAGGTGATATTTGAGGCTCGATGTGCTGCGGTGATACGCAAATTCCTTGTTGCATAGCTTGCACACAACCATGCTCTTGTCGACGCTTCCATCCTTTCGTTTTTTTAAAACAAAATTTCCCATCCACGGGGCCAAGCAAAGCGGTCTCGTCAGCTTCTTCGTCATGTTGACTGTGGTCGGAAGTCAAGAACACTAGTTGGTGCTCAAGTATAATTGGTCCATTCATTGAAAAACGTTCCGGGGTGCAAAAATTTATTTTTTGCGTTTAATGCGTTAATCCTAATTAACGCGTTAAAGTCCCGTAATTAATTAATCTTAATTAACGCGTTAAAGTCCCGGCCCTAGTTGTAATGCATTTTTTTTTTTTTATTTGGTTTTCATACTAAGTTACACAATTAGATTCATCCCCAATTCTGCTGTATTATGTTCAAAAAGGTTGAAATGAGAGCGATATGAAAGAAAATTATAGCCAACAAAAAAAGCCTTCACTGCATTTGTAATATAACATTGGATTTGTTAGCGCTAATTTGCAGTAAATAAGCCTTTATTGCCAGAGACAGCTAGTTAAAAAAAAAAAATCTGGTTCCCTAAGTCAGTGTTTCCCAACCGGGGGTACGTGTACCCCTAGGGGTACGTGAGCAGTCTCCAGGGGGTACGTGGGATGATTCTCAAAACATTATAATAATCATGTTATAATATGAAAACCATTCAGTTAAGTAACCCTGTCCTTCCCCCCAACTGATTATCAGCTCGCTTGTCCGTGGCGCCGCGCTTCGGGCAGTAGTGTAACCATAGCAACAGGCAGAGAGTCTAGCTTTGAGTAAAACAGAAACACTAGCTAGCTATGGATCAATGGCTAAAAAAACGCGCCGCTTCAAACAGCAGCAGTGCTAGCGGCAGCTCAAGTGAACCAATGGAAAAAAGAAAGAAAGCTGATAAAAATGGTAATGCATTTATATAGCGCATTTTTGCACCCTTTTCGGGCACCCAAAGCGCTTTACATCATGCTTCCACTCACCCCATTCACACACATTCACACCTGGGGCAGACAGAGATGGGGGCTGCCATACAAACGGCGCTCAACCTTCTCCTACCACCACCAAACACACCTCTACAGTCACACACATTCATACACCAGTGCTACGGACACTGGAGGCAAGGTGGGTTAAGTGTCTTGCCCAAGGACACAATGACAGTATGAACTGTGGGGCGAGCGGGAATCGAACCTACTACCTTCCGGTTGAAGGACGGCCGCTCTACCACTGAGCTACTGCCGCCCCAGTACTTTGATAAGTCAAAGTACCGTCAATTTCATGAACAGTATGTCGTTTTCGGTTTTACGTCCACATCTAGTGAACCGCCTCAGTCGCTGTGTTTCCTCTGCGGGGATGTGCTCTCTAATAATAGCATGAAACCAGCCCATTTACAACGACACCTAAATACCAAGCATCTTTCCTGTGTCGGTAAGACAGCAGAGTTTTTTCAAAGAAAACTATCAGAATTTAAGGGAAGTCAAGAAAAATTTAAAAAAGCGACTGCAGTGTCAACCAAAGCATTGGAGGCTTCATATGCTGTGTCGCTACTTGTGGCTAAATCCAAAAAGCCATTTACTGTTGCTGAGGAGCTAATTTTGCCTGCTGCTGTAATTCTTGCAGAAACAATGATTGATAAGAAAGCAGCTGATGCACTGAAAACTGTACCATTGTCCAATAACACAGTGTACCGGAGGATTGATGACATGGCCGTTGATATTGTCGATCAAGTAGTGGAAAAGTTCAAACTGTCTGGTTCATTCGCGCTGCAGTTGGACGAATCAACAGATGTTAGCGGGGAAGCCCAGCTTATTGCGTTTGTGCGATACAGAGAAATTTCTGAAATTAACGAGCACATTCTTTTCTGCAAGAAGCTAACGGGGAGCACTACCGGTAAAGATGTGTTTCACGTTATCGACACCTTTTTCTCAGAGTACAATCTGGATTGGAAGTCCTGTATTCATGTGTGCACGGATGGTGCTGCATCAATGACTGGGAGGGTGAAAGGATTAATAGCGCAGATTAAGAAAGTAAACCCCGACATTCAGTGGAATCACTGCATCATCCACAGAGAGGCACTGGCCAGTAAGAGAATGAGTCCCGAGTTACATGAAGTTTTGAATGACGCAGTGAAAGTGATAAACTTTGTTGAATCGCGGCCTCTGAATCACAGACTGTTTGAAAGGCTCTGTCATGACAGTGGCGCTGAGAACCAACAGCTACTTCTTCACACCGACGTACGTTGGTTATCAAAAGGGAAAGCACTACAGAGGCTTTTGGAGCTGCACAACGAAGTAAGCGCTTTTCTGGCAGAACACTCACATCCCCTTGTTGTTATGTTGGAGAACACAGACTGGGTAGCCCGCCTCGCATGCCCTCCTCTGTCCCTCACACAGCACCAAACTGATCTCAGATCTGTCGCTTGAGTCTGATTGGTTGTGAATTGATGGAGACCGCGGAGCGCGAGTTTAATTGAGACTAACTGTGGAGATGCGGCTATATTTACAGTTTATTCTGTACAAATAGCTGCTTTAATAATAATTAAAAAACTAAGACACAGACTGGATGGAGGAAGAAACTCAAAAGGGATTTAGCTTAATGTACAGCAGAAAGTAAGGTACGTTGCTAAACAGTACTAACAATAAAGCTAATACGGCTAATACTTGAATCTGAGACATTTTTTCCGCAGCGTTGATTAAACAATTTTTTTGTCAGAGACTGAGAGCAGGCAGAGGAGAAGACACAGGAGCTCTCTCACCTGTTAGAACCCAATGAACAGGTCACATCCACAGTCTGTGGAAATCTGACTCTTAAAGATTTCAAATTACACATGTACACACTCTGTAGTTTTATTTTTTTAAACACAATGTGAGCGTGAGAGGTCATCTCATGAAAGCAAAAAAAACCCATAAATATATGTAAATAAAATCTGGACCCCAGTAGTTTCTAAACTCTGGCTATGGGCCTGATTCAGGGTATGTCATCATCAATTACACCAGTGAAAGTTTAAAAAATTGCAATCTTTTTAGCATAGAGCGCTTGATAAATGCGGTTGATAAATCCAATCACCGACAAGGGATTCATTGAAAGTACCTGCTTTTAGTGGGAGCCCTCTCAGAGGGTTCTGTAGAACAGACAATGTTGAGCAGTTCAGGTTACCTCTAAATGGGCTATTATACATTCATTTGTCCACAAAACTATTTTTTTTATCATTAAAGACATAATGGTTCTTAAATGAACAGAATTTGTTGATTTCTATAATGAGCTTGCTCTGTCATTAATCTTTCACTTTGCCAAGTAGGCCTAGTCCTATATAAATGAATAAACATATGAGTATTGTATGCTCCCAGTTTGAGCTCTAAAGTGCACAAATCCATGCAACATTTTGCTGGGAGTAGTGTGAATGAATTGTCACAGCACGGGCAGACGGAGTAAAGCAGCTCTCTTCTCGAGCCTGACCCTGTGAGCTTGTTGAGCTGCTTGATGTGAATGTGTTATGACACTCTCTGCAGGCATGCAAAATTAAACAGGGTCTCCCACAGGAGGAGCCATACATACTTAAGCTGTGATTTCCACTGCTTCGTATATGCCAGAGAGGTACTCCTTGAGTCACTTTGGAACACGTGGACAATGTTGTACATTGCATTATGTTTCTTTGCTTTGTCTACATCGAGCCCCGATTGTACCTAGACATGCACTCACACCATGTTGTTCTCTTTTAATATGTTAAATGTTTGTCCTTAAGTCATTCTTTATTTCAAAATAGATGATGGTATGCAATACGCAAATATACCATACTTAGGTTAATCACATCTAATCATGTCAAAAAGCTTGATGACCCAAGTAAGGAACACCAAAAGTATACCGCAATACTTAACTAGGCTATGAATTATTCCTCGATTGTGTGGATGGTTAACACACAAACCATTGTTGTAATGCAAAGAATGTAAAGAAGATGCTATAAATAAATGCAGGCGTTGTCCCGAAAAGGTAATGGAGTGTAGAAGGTACACTGTAGCTCTCCCCCAAACAGATGAGGTACTTACTATGTTTTATCTGCATATGAAATCTGGCCAGAAATTGCATGCTTAAACATTTTACATCAATATCTAATAATGTCCACAAAATGAAAATTCTCAACTAATCTTAAATTGAATGTTTAAGATGTTTCCTAATAAGATATTGAATTCAATACGTACTATATTTACATTCCAAATATGTGCATAGTTATTGTCCAGTGTGGTTTTATGGCATTATATTGTGTATTATGTTAGAGGGTGGTGTGGCTGGCTGGCAGGCTGGTAGCACGAGTGGTCCAAGTGACGCTCTGAGCAAAAGACAAGAAAAAAGTTCAATCCAAAAAGGTAACAAAAAGGAATCACGCATCTGTTAGAGCACAGGTAACACAGTCTAGCACTATGGACAGAATTGTCTTGGCGTGAGAGGCAGCCTTTTATGGGCAGGTGATTACATGATAGACCTCGGGTGTGTCTCATTCTGCAGCACTGAGGAGCCAGGCACACCCCCGTCACTCACAAGCACTGCAGGATACAAAAAAAAGGAGGGGGAACAGAACACAACACAGGCAGAACCCTAACAGTGGAAACTCCAATGCAATATAAATTTTACTATTGCCCCAACCAAAATCTATTATGCATTCCAGTTTAAATTTTCTTAGTTGTTTGACCCATTAATCCATCAACTGTTCCTGCAAAGAACTAATGTTTGATACTGAAAGCCAAGAAGTAGAAGTTGTTGATTCAGAAAGTACAATCAGATGACTTTGGTTTCTTTAGACCTAGTTATGTTTCCCTTTAGCCCAACTGTAACTGTGCTTCTACACTGTGAAGCTGCACCAATGAGCATAAGCAGGCCTTTCAATGTAATGCACACCCCAAATGTTTGCATTATGCAGTTAATGTTTCATATAGTAGGAGACAGTAAAGATAAAATACCTATGCTACTGTTTCTAGTCTCCTTCTAGAGCCTTTATTTTACTGTTTAAGCACATTCACTTTTCATTATAAATTAAAACTCTGCACGGTAATGAGGTTTTGTTTCTAAATATGTTCCTTTAGGCTACTTCCCCACATATAGCACATATATGTGTCTGGCCCAGATATCTACAGTGAGAAGCCTAATTTACTAAATAGATGTCTTTTTTTGCATGTATAGAGAATGGGTCATAATGTTCAGAGTCTGGATAATGGAGTACCCGAGGTTAACACACCGACTGCACAAACATGCATAATAGCCTAGTGCAACGAGAAAAAGAAAATATGGAGAAAAGAGAAGCAGAAACAAAAACATGAAAAGTACAAGTGAGGAATGCATTTTTATGTGTCAAATTTAATTCACTGGCTGAACTTCTTCTCACCTGTGATGTGTTTTACTCCTCCTGAAAGCACACACACCCTTAGCAAATGATGACCCATTTGTGGTTGAAAAAAGCCGGGATGGCTGCAGTAAAAGCCTTCACATGTCAAACAAGTGGTACGGTCCAGCAAATAGTGTAAAGTGGTTTAAAAGTCATTCATAATATTTTAAAGGTTAAAGGCATCCAATGCCATGCTATAAAATATGTAAACAATTATAACCTGTGCCCCATATTTCCTTTTAATGCTCATCAGTAAAATTCAAATCAGACTCAGACATCGCGGACTGAGACTAAACGGCATCAGAAAACTCACTAATTAATTTATTTATACGGGGACAGATATTCATCACCTTTCAGGACAATTCTTGTATTAAATGACAGACCATAGCCTAGGCTGTGCTGGGGTTATGTCTCCCTGTCTCTCAACTCTTTTTATGAGTTTGTTATGAGTTTATCATGTTACCACAGGAGCAAATAGGCTTTTTACACAAAACAAAATAACTCTGCACGGTGCTCGCTCTTAATTTCGCTGCTTTCTTATGCTGCTGAGTCACGTGACAACACGGATACACACAGAGCAGGGGAAGGAGGCGGAACGAAGATGACAACTGCACCTGTCTACTGTTGAAATGACCTCCGCTATAAGGAGTAGCAAAGAAGAAGCATTTGTGTGCATCTGTGTGAAATACAGCAACTACAACAAAAGAACATCTCGTAAATCAGTTCCCATCAAGAAGAGCCGTTCAATTGCTTTGGTGAGTTTGTGAACGTCACAACCCAAAAAGCAGTGTTTTCTGATTTGCCATTTTGTTCGTGATGTCTGATTGTGATGCTGTTTAGTCTGAGGCTGATGTTGTCTGAGTCTGAGGCAGTATAGTCTGAGGCCAAGTCCCTTTTCTCTGTGCATCAGGATGTCCTTAAATGTACATTGTACGCAGGTGACTGGAGCCTATCTGGAGCTTTGGGCCTTAGCAGGGTACACCCTAGACAATGGCTAGTTAGTCACGGGACCCCACCATGCACCCCTGAAGAGAGAACATATTTATTATTTTATGGTGCATTGTGTAAAAATCTGTAGTGTATTGTTTAAACAAAATAAACACATGAATCAACACTATATGCCATATCTTCCCAATCAAGTATTGCACTTTTTTGTACTAATTGTTTGCACCTGTAATTTATTATTTCTACTTTTAATTTCTTCTTGCATATTTCCTTTGCTCTTCTGCTCTTCTTCAAAGTGTTTTTAAATCCCTACTGTCATTTCAACAAGGAAATTATCATCTGTTTCACGCAAAAGGCAATGCAACCATAATAATCTGCATGTTATATCACTGTCCATAACTTCCCCTTCTACTTTCCCAATAGGCTGGTGGAACTGCCAGTGCTGTGAACAAAGCTGATTTCATTACAGCTTTTGTTCAACATTCTGGTCTTTCAGTTGTAGCACTTACAGAAACATGGATCAAACCAGAAGACTCTGCTACTATCGCTGCCCTCTCCCATAATGACACTTTCTCCCACAGTCCTCCCCTCATTTGAAGGGGCGGAGGGACCGGACTACTTATTCCTACCGACTGGAAATTCAAACAGCTAGCACCCTTGTGTGACAACAGCTCCTTCGAGTTCCATGCTGTTACCATCACCCACCCTGTTAAAAGTCATTTTGTAGTTATCTATTGGCCCCCGGGTAAGCTTGGACATTTCTTGGAGGAGTTGGATGTGCTTCTCTCATCCTTCACTGAGGTTGGTACTCCTCTGGTGGTATTAGGAGACTTCAACATCCACCTTGAAAAGCCACAGGCTGCTAACTTCAATAACCTGACTGCATCATTTGACCTCAAGCAGGTCTCCACATCGGCAACCCACAAGTCTGGTAACCAACTAGTACCATCTACATATGGTACAGCTGATCATTTCTCCGTAACTCTCGACCTTGACCTAACTTCTCCAGACACTGCAATCGTTTTACCGCTGGTCACTTTCCGACGAAACCTGTGTACACTCACCCTCTCCCGCTTTTCCTCTGCCGTCTCTTCTGCGCTCCCCCCCTGAGGAGCTCTCTCTTTTAAACACCAACACTGCCACCGACACTGTGCTCCACGCTTACATCCTGCTTGGTCAACTTATGCCCTCTTACATCTAGACCAGCCCGTACATCCTCGTCTGCCCCCTGGTTATCCGATGTTCTAGCGCCAGCCTCCGGTCAGCTGAGAGAAAATGGCGCAAGTCAAAAGATCCTACTAACCTCTGTATCTACCAGTCTCTCATCTCTATTTTCTCCGCTGATGCCACCTCTGCAAAAACTGACTACTTTCATTTTAAGTCAACTGACCTGACTCGCGCACTCTCTTTAAAACCTTCTCTGCCCTCCTTTGTCCGCCTGCTCCCCCACCTTCATCAGATGTAACAGCTGATGATTTTGCGTCTTTCTTTGTAAAGAAAACGACCACCATCAGCAGTCAGTTCTCTGCCCCTGATATGTTTGCTCCCTTCTTTTTCTCCTCTAACTGAATCAGACATTACCGAGGTCATTGGTTCTAACCACCCTACTACCTGCCCGCTGGATCCCATCCCCACACATCTCCTTCAGGCCATCTCTCCATCTGTCGTGCCTGCTCTCACCCACATCATCAACTCATCTCTCTCCACTGGGTCATTCCCCACAGCTTTCAAAGAGGCCCGAATCACACCACTACTGAAGAAACCCACTCTCAACCCTACACTGTTAGAAAACTACAGACCGGTTTCCCTCCTTCCCTTCATTGTTAAGAGACTGGGGCAGGAGGGAATGCTTTTGGAGCACAAATATGCGGTGGCTTGGCTGTAGAAAGGGAGTTTAATGCATCGGGACTTCTGAAGTCCTGTAGCCGACCTGCAGCAGGTTCACACTGCATTATCACTGCAGAGAGACTACTCTGCACCTGTCCGTCCTTCTATCAGCAACGAACAGGCAGGGCACATTCACCTGTCCCTGCCCTGAGGCAAATCACAGGACAGAGTTATCCATAGCTCCAGAGAGGCCAAAGGGCAGCAGATGCTCCAGTCCCACGGTTGCCTTCACAGCAACAGCCCACTACTGCAACAGTTCTCGGTGTAACCACAAGGCTAACTAGTAGGCTAATTATACATGTCACAATATTAAATATCCAGTTATTGCAGTCATCAGCCCGGAAGCTGCGCATGGGTCTACTTGGACGTTCCAACATGACAACAATCCAAAGAACAAGGCCAAGTCAACCTGTCATTGGCTACAGCAGCATAATGTGAAGGTTCTGGACTGGCCATCTCAGTCTCCTGAACTCTTTTGGGAGAGACAGCCCAAGAATTTACAGGAACTGGAGGCTTTTTGCCAAGAAGAATGGGCAGCTTTACCATCTGAGAAAATAAAGAGCCTCATCTACAACTGCAACAAAAGACTTCAAGCTGTCATTGATGGTAAAAGTGGCAATACACAGTATTAAGAACTGGGGTATGTAAACCTTTTTTATCATGGTTATTTGGGTAGTTTCTGTTGTCATTATAAATTAAAAAGAATAAACACATTTTTTGATAATAAATGGCTTCACCCAACCAATAACTATGAGTTAAAAAAAAAGTTTTTTGTGTTATTTGTGTTACTCTAAACAGTCTCTCCCGGCTCTTATGGTACAAGTGCTGGAACTATGATTACGAGAATAATAACTATAAAACCAATGTAAAGTTTGTACAGCGCTGGTACACAATAGAATGTTAACATAAGGTCAGCCAACAAATTGTGTCATTGGTCAATTCGACACACCAAAATACAAAATGCACATGCAAATGAAAGATTTTTTTTTTGTTTTGTTTTGTTTTATTGCAAAATGTGAGTTGTTGACACCAACATTTTTTTTAAAGTTCAGGGTTGATGTTCTGGCAAAACAACATTTTGTTTGGGTTGTTAAAATAAGCTATGACAATAAATGTTTCAAAAAATGAGTAGCTTTCTGACATTTTCATTTTGTAAAAAATGCTACCTAAGTAAAAAGGGATGGAGCAAAATCAATAAAGTTCAAAGATACAATCATCATGTTTCCCCCATGGCCAACAAATTATCTACCCTCATTTTACCCCCCATTTCAATGTTCTTATTTATCCCATCTTCTTTCTTACCGTTTTCCCTTCAACAACAAACTGCTATGTATCATGTGCATTGAGCCATTCCAGGATTTCTACCTCCTCCATACCCTCATTATGTACCTGTTTCTGAAAAACTGTAATGTAAATAATTGCACCAAAGGCAGCAGTGAAACTGTAAACATCTCTGGCCTTGTCCTTTCTTGTCTACTGTATATAGTCCAATAATGGACCAACTTTATCAATTGACAAAAATCCAAAGCACACTTTGTCTGAACTGCTTTTTCTGAATTTACGGCATTAGTATTAATGATTAAGATGGAGACATCTTTGACAACAAAACAAAAAGATGCCAAGTAGATTGTTCCTGGAACCTCCTGTAACCACTCCTCCAGTTTGGGGGTTACCGCCCCATGTGTTCCAATGGCCACTGTGGTACCGCTGTTGCCTTCACTTTCCAGGCCTTCTAAAGTTCTTCTTTGAGGCCTTCTTGTATTTCTCTAGTTTCTCAAGTTCCTTTTTCCTGATGTTAACCTCACTTGATATTGCTATTTCACAACAATGGCTTTCTTCTGCTGTTTGTCCACCACCACAATGTCTTGTCGATTTGCTAGTACCACTTTAATGGTCTGTATCTGGATGTCCCACAGAATCTTGGCTCGGTTGTTCTCTACCACGTTCGGAGGAGTTTCCCACTTTGACTTTGGGGATTCCAGTCCATACTCTGGTCCATTCTAGCCATGGTAGGATTTTTTCAGCCACTTCCATATCTGGTTTTGGTACATCCTATGTAGGGGCCTTTCATCCCATGATGATATCTCCAGCTCCTCTCTGTTTTTTTTTTCTTCGTCCACCGGGGCGATTTTTCTGATGTATTCAAGGATCTTGGAGGTTTCATCCTGGTTTGGACACTCACTAGTCCTCTGTATATACATTATATATATATATATATATATATATATATATATATATATATATATATATATATATATATAAAACACACATAGAAAAAATGATATAACATCAACCTCAAAGGCTTGTATAATGTGTTGCTATATGACTGTCATCTTTTTTTTCATTCTCCACATTTTTCTGTTTACCTCCTTCATAAATAACATAGGCGTACAGTTTTATGTCAACACTGACAACCGTAACTGCCGTAACTGCATTCCTCTTCAAAACATTGTATTATCCAACTTCCTTGTTTCTTGCATTTATCTGGTGAGGGAGCAGCAGTGTATGTTCTCATGTAAATCCCTAAAGGCATGCAATAACACAGTATACACCTCCACTCCATCAGCTTAATGCCATTTTATTATTGACCATCTGAGAGACAATTGCTACTGGATAATTATCTGCATGTATCATGAGCGTGACTGTTGCACAGGCCAGGGGACAGCCTATAAAAGTATCCCACATAAAGAACAACAAGATGATCTAGCAACAAAGGCATCTAATGACACCACAAATGTAAAGTCAATTGTGAGACAGAGAGAGGTACACTCGATACTGGCAGCATTGAAGGAATACGAAAAGAGACAAAGGTAGATAAAATATAGATCATATGAAAGAGTCACATTGTCCAGAGATCTGAACGTTACATCCATTATTGGGGCGGCTAGTCGATGGTGGATGTAAGAGAATTACATAGCACTTCTTCAACTCGTGATAGGCATAAAGACCAGGGTACACAATGAAACAGGGGCGATCAGAAAGACGAACAGACTAACAGTAAGATGGATTGCTAAAGCAGGCCGACGCAACGATCCAAAAGCAGACAAGCAAACACGTCAGGGCAACAGGCAGGGACACAAGTGCCGTAGAGATGGACAAAGATAGACACAAAGCAAATTACGGGCATAAAACACTGTCTTTTGTTACGTCCATAACTCAGCCTCCCTCGGGTTTTTCTGTTCCTGGAATGAAAATCGGACGTTGTAGTTCCTCGAATGCAATGTCACAGGAGAAAGAAACCCATCCCTCATCCCGCCTCTTCTTAGATTCTTCTCTAAATCTTATCTGGTTTCATCATAAAAAACGACAGGCTGTCTGTGTAAAGCACAGTGCTTATATCAGCAGGGGGCTCTGGATGGGACAAAGGCAACAGACCAGCACACAGTTTCACACTTACAACTGGCAACTGCAATTACTGTTAAAATAAGTTTTTTATAAAAAAGCATGCCATCTGATAGTAGTAGCAATGAGTTCTAACACTTGTAACAGTTTCCAAATTAGTAAGACGTTCCTTTGTTTTTTGATGTTTCAACAATACTGTAAGTGACCTAAATTAGCTGTAAACTTAGTGTTTCACACTACTGTCAAGCCAGATTTAACCTCACACTTACTGACTGACTGCAATGACTGATTATTGTTCAGTCATTTGGTCTAATACGTCTGAAATTAATTTAAATAAACTGCACAAAACAAGGCAGCTTGTATAGTTTTGAGTTTTCCACATTAGACAAGAATTAGAGAAATGAACAATCAATTGGCATGATTAAGTGTGAAAAGTAGGATGCATTACACTTTAATATTATTATTGAGACACCAGAATCTTTTTTTCGACAGTCATCAGAGTGGCGTCTTTAATGCTGCCTTCATGTGGAACCAGTTTAATTCAGAGGACGGGGCAGTATAGAGCAATAGTGGCATGGAACTCACTACTAAGTTTTTGGATTTCTGTAATGAATACAAGTTTTTGTAAAAAGTTGAAACTTCTCAAATTTACACAAGATTGATTGACCTTTATGTTCTCTATGTATGCTGTGTATATACTGTAGCCTATAATCAAAGGTAGAGCTGTTGATTGTTTGGGGGTTTATTATTGTATAATTACGTTTTGATTGTGTTATTTTATTGTATTGTTTGTGTGAATGTTGAGTGTGTATGTACATCCTTGTAAGTCCTTCTGTTTTAAATTATGTATATCTGATTAATGTTGTTGAAAAGTTTGTGATCTCTAAAAAATTAGCTACCAAGTCTATCAGTAAATAATAGGGATTGAAATAAACAAACACACAAACAAAAAAACACTATTACCTCACCCTATATGTTAATACATGTTGAATGCTTGCTTTTGCTAACATATCAGACTGTTATAACTGTTGTAACACTGTATTGTTAATAGCAAAACTATTACATAATGCATGTACACTACAAATTAATTCTAAGCAGATAAAGGTTTTATGCTTGTTTTTGTACAAATTTGGTTTTGATTACTTAGGAATGGTTCAGCAATGGAATCCTTATTTTTTTTAAAGGGATCTTGCAAAAAAAATTATCTTAACATTCTCTTCTATTTGTAGTCACACTGCATATTACATTTTAAGACGTTGCGCATTAATTACCTTTCAAATGCAGTATCTTAAACAAAAAGGCTTATTATGATCCCCAGTCTCCCCAACTAAGAGCAGTTTTTTTTTCCCCTTTCATTTCTTAGAATTAGTCACTTAAATTATGTCTATTTCCTAGAATTAAGATCAATAATTGAACATTGTCCAGCGCCTGCAGCATTTGTCTGTTCTACCTGTACTGGCAGCTTTAAACTACAACCCCCTCAGGTGCATAATCCGCTTTACTGCACTGCGGTGATCTGACGCCACTCTCACAAAGTCAAGTCTGCTTTTATTGTCACTTCTCAGCTGATTATATTATTCGTATGAAGCCCACCAACCAAGATTAACATTTAAAACAAAACAAATCTGAATAGCTATTTCAGTCGAGTATTTATTTTTATGAATAGTGCAATGGATATATAACGGTAAGAAGAAATGACCTTTACTTTACACCTACACTCTCTGTCTGACCATCTTTTGTTTTTACATTGTCTTTGTCTTTGTCTGTCTATTGCTCTATCTTCTGAGCAACATTATTGACTTGAGCCTGATTTGTTTTCAAACAGAAACAACAGTGTGAGATGGACAGTCAGAATTGTGGCTTTTAATCTCCTGCTGCTTTGCATTTTAAACCAGGTGCACCAGGGCACGACACAGACAAGAGCTGTGTGTGTGTGTGTGTGTGTGTGTGTGTGTGTGTATTCTGAATGGCTGTGTGTGTGCACCACAGAGAGACAGTAAGTGTCAGACAGAAAAGTGAATGAAGAGCGCTATCCTTGACCTCTAAGACCAGACAATTACTAATCCCCCTTTCAGTTGCCAAGGGGACATAGAAAAGGAAGAAATGATAGACTCCATCATTACTTGTTTGTCATTGGTTGTCACACAATGATGAAGACGATAACAGTGCACACAATCCCATACAAGCAAGATTCTCTACAGACTCTCTGTACAACACCAGTGCCATATTCACGGACGTTATCCTTAGTATTACCTGGGGACATCTAGTAATATGTAATAATTGTGAGATTTTAAGATGTGCCGTGTCCGTAATTTTTGAAGTAAAAATTCCCCTGCAAATTCCCCACTGTATTCTGCCGAACTCAGGGGTCCTGTGATAAAACTAGTTCCATGCAAATCCCCATGTCTGTGATTCAGTTATCTTCCCACATATTTTAGTGATTGTGTGGATTTTTGGACCAAATGCAAGACGAAGAAGTTATTGATTGGGTTTATAAGAACCACAGATGATGTTTTATGTTTTGTATTGCTCTATTTTTATTGCTGTAGCTGTTTAGCTAGGCTATACGCTAAGACAGACACTTCTTGTGCAGCAGACCGTCTCCTAATGAAGCAATTTAAAACATATAGCGTTAGTGCTTTTGAAGTTTCTCTTTCTGTGTTTAATAACAAGTCTCTCTCTCTCTCTCTATTTTTTCCAGTTAAAATGTAAAATGAGCCGCTGATGAAACACATTCCCCAAATTAAAGCCTCCAACAAGAGGCAGCCCCTGCAGTAAACACAGCATCATGTAGTAGTTTTGTAGAAATACGACTCCTGGCCTATTTCTCCTCCATTGCTCTGTTTGAGCCATAAAGCATGTCACTAACATAATCTTCCTTGTCTTGAGGACAGAAAAGTCTCGTTGAGGGTACTGTGTCAGTGAAACAGGCATGATTCTACTGATCTCATCAAAATAATTTGGAGAATATATATATTTTTGGGCAGCAGGGAGGTTGATGGAGAGCTCCTGCCTCAAGTGGAGGAAATCAAGTATCTTGGGGTCTTGTTCAAGATAGGGGGAAGTAGAGAGCGTAAGATTGACAGACGGATCGGTGCAGCTTCTGCAGTGATGCAGTCAATGTACCCGTCTGTCGTGGTGAAGAAGGAGCTGAGCTGCAAGACAAAGCTCTCGATTTACCGGTCAATCTACGTTCCTACTCTCACCTATGGTCATGCTTTCTCCGCAGGGTGGCGGGGCACTCCCTTAGAGATAGGGTGAGGAGCTCGGTCACTCGGGAGGAGCTCAAAGTAGAGTCACTGCTCCTCCACATCGGGCATCTGTTTCGGATGCCTCCTGGACTCCTTTAATGATTTATGTTCTTCTGGAGTAGTGAAGGTTCGGCATTCCAAACTGTGCTATAGTAAGCTTCAAAGTTAAGTATTTAATTTAAAGATTTTTCAGTGTCAAAAATGGGTTTCCACTGCCCTATTGTCTATAATTCCAAAAATGAACTCCTCTTTATGGATTGCGCGAGTGTGTACGTATGTATCCAACTATTGCCCGTCTTCATTCTTGTGTTTTAGTATGTCTCCAGTCACATTGGTGTTATCAAAGGGCCAATGTTGAGTAACCCTAACTTTGAGCCATTTTTTTATGTAGTTAGTGAGACAACAGAGGCCGACAGTGTAGCAATCTGTCCCGCAGTGGGAGTCTTCTGCACCAATTCAAGTTCTCTGCTGTGAGCCATATGAGCCCAATGAACAGGAGTTCACTTAAGTTACAGTCTTGTAGGACATTATTACAGTAAGTGACAACTTAAGTGAGTGCTGCTTTGTGTGCTCCCAGGAGTTGTGTATACAGTAGATTACAGCATGTGTATTTCTATTCACACTACAACACTCAGAGGTGTTTTTACTGTCAAAATGGGTACAAAGTGTAAGCACACGGTCAGTGTTTAATTTGTAACTCTGGAGGTGGTGGAATACAGGGAGAATATTTAGGGGAAGCATTCCCCCAACATCAAAAAGGTAAAGGAACATATGTTGTTATGAAGACTGCCTTATAGCTTTTTGTTTCTAAAAGATGCCATTTTAACAAACTAATGGACAGTTTCTATAAGCTGTTATAAATCAAAGTTAAAAGTGTTTAAAAAAGGCCACATTAACTTTTACTTTAAGAAACTTCCCACTAAAAATAAAAAGGGTGCTGGATATAATCAAATAGGTCCCGGTCCCGATTTAGGAGGTGTGGGAATACTCCCCGTGTTCCCCCACAAACTAAGCACTGCACATAGTTACCTTTAGTAATCCCTCCGATGTGGTTCCAACATTACATTTGGTTACTTAAAGGTGGAGCTAAACACAGCAGTCAGTTGTTTGGACAATAAAGAATCCTTGACTCAAAATGGTAATCAAAAGGAAATTACAAAACATTGTTTGAGGCTTGCTTTGTTTCATTCGTGCTAAATGTTATACTAAACAAAGCTAGCAACTAGTGATGGGTCGTTCGCGAGTGAACGATGGGAGATGGCTCACATATCTGAAGAACCGACTCTATTTTTTTTAATATAGCCGATAGTAATTAAACCATATAAAATATTGAATTATTTTTATTTAGTAAAAAAATTGACTAATAATTCAATGAACTCAAAAATATAATTATTTAAGCCTCATTCATTTCAACTGTCTATTCCTGTCAATCATACACGAGGTGTCAGCCAATTATATTAGAAGGGAGGGCTGAACGCGCCGGTTCTATGAACAACCTACATCGGTTTATGCGAACTGTGCACCAACTGTAAAGCTAGCCGAGCTTTGAGAAACTAGTGAAGGTGGTGGAGCACCTGGAGCCAGCACCTCCACATTTGGAGATGTAATCACTCAAGTAGGCCTACTCCGCAACCCACAGCAACGCAGTCTTCTATAAAGGACCAGTTTATTCAAAAGTCAATGTCTGTAGCGAAAAAAGGCCAAATTGATATTCCATTGGCAGTTTTTTTTATTTGCAAATGTATAATAGCATTCTTTTTTTTTATAACAAATTAATGCATTTATAAAGAAATTGTGAGACATAAGTATAATTTGTGAGTATAATTTCATTTAATAATTTAATTAGAACTGTTTTTACACGTATTGCAGTCAAAGTCATAGTTAAAACATGTATTATTTAAAGAGCCGTCTGTGAGCCAAAAGAGCCGGCTCTTTTAAGTGAGCCGAGTCAAATGAGCCGGCTCATGAAAAAGAGCCGGATTGCCCATCACTACTAGCAACAACTGCTTCAAGTGTATTAGGCAAAAATAATAATAAAAAAATCACTGGTAGTTCATATATTTATGTTTATGGCCAGACTTCTCAAACACTACTGGTCAAACTGCTTCTCATAATAACCTCTGTGGTGCAGTTATGTAAATGTATTGTTTTAAACAGTTTAATTATTTAGTAATTGCTACACATCTGCATTTCTACATCATTAATTTCTCCTCTGTGATCACAACTTGTGGGAACATATATAATGCACTATTTACGTAGTTAACTCTCCTTTTTTGCACACAGCACAGTGGGAATTTAAGTCTCTTCAGGGGTTACCAACACTGCAATGCTTGTGGAAACATGGCTTAAGTCACAAAAGCTACTCAAAGTTATCCGACAGGCTAACGCTGATCAATAGCTTAGCGTAGATCAAGGCGAGGCATCTTGAGATTTTAGTGAAGTATTAGGGGTATTTGATAATGTACTTAGAATAGTGCTTAAGGTACCACCTTAAAGTTTAGATGACAACATTGGAGTAATCTATTTCCAAAAGATTTTGCCACAGAAACTTTTCATCCAGAGCCAAGCAGAGATTGTGAATGGCACAGTGAGTTCCCCGCCCCTTGTGAAATACCAAATTGACATAAAAGTACAGTGCTTTGGACAAGTATGCAGCTTTGGCTAGCCTGGGAGACCTAGTTAACAAAGAGTGCACACACAATCATTGACAGGAAGTAAACACTGTGTATGCATGTGCATGTATGCGGTTGTTTGTCAAATTGACATGAGTCGCTTTGGGAGAACACCTGTCTGTTTACCGACTTGTGCTCTGTTACCAAGTGCCTCACTCACAAGTGCATCGGCAATACACTGATAATCCAAATAATTGCCTTGTGACTAATAATGAGAATGATGCCAAGGCTGTAGAGAGATACACACATGCTCACACACAACATCTATCGCTGCAGTATTTCTTATTATGTGGTCTGTGGGTCAGAGACCGTGCAGATTTCACGGCTCTCTGCTCTTTATCAAGATCGATTCTATTCAACTTTACAGGAGCCGAGGCCTCTTATTACATAATTGAATTTGGGTTGATAATGAGATCAGGGCAGAGTTCCCCCCACCTGTGATCCGGCTACTGACTACTACATTTGATTTTAAAAGAACGCCATTCATTTAAGAGAAGTGCAAGTTCAAAATCAAACAGCACTTACACATAGTCTGTCTTTTTGACTATCACTAGTGACATTTTTCACTGCGGATGGCATTCTACCAGCTAAAAAGAAAAATGGTATCAATTAAAAGGTGAGGTGTGTAGTTTTTGGCCATAGTAAGAAAAGACAACTCATTTATTTTTGTATAGCCCAATATCACAACAACAGTCGCCTCAAATGGCTTAACAAACTACACTAGACAACATCCCCTGTCCTTAGATCCTCCATCAGGGTAAGAAAAAACTCCCAAAAAAAAAACCAGCCGGGAAAAAGAGAAACCTCAGGGAGAACCACAGAAGGAGAGATCCACTCCCAGTGCGGACAGGCCGTGCAGGAATGTGTCCAGGACAGTTGAAAAATACATAGAAATACACAAACATATTCACAAATAAAAACATTTATATTGGCAGTGTCCAGTGTCCACTCTGAGTGTGCAATAATGGATGGGGCCGCAGCCAACATCAAGGTAGATGACAGACAGGGTGGGGCCCTCACACTGGAGCACAGGCGGGGGGGAGTACACATCGGGTACACATCACCCAGCAGGGTAGAGGTTTGCGTCCACCCTAGGAGGAGGGAGAAAAGAAAAAAAACTGTAATAGGCAGATGTGATAATAATATGAGTGGTTTAGTGTGTATCTAGCTACAACAAGTGTGAGTGTGTAGCCTACCTACAGCTACAACCAGTGTGAGTGTATACCTATGATCATACAGTCTCCATACGTTTGGTGAAATAAGTATGTTTTGAGTTTGCTTTTGAAAACCTCAACAAAGTCAGCTCGCCGCACTTCCACCGGGAGCCCATTCCATAAAAATGGGGCTCTATAAGAAAAGGCTCTGTAGCCAGCAGACTTTTTCTTTACTCGAGGAAGTTAAAGGAGGCCAGAGTCCTGAGAGCGAAGGGTACGAGCTGGAGTATACCGGGTGATGAGGTCAGATAGGTAAGAGGGCGCGTGTCCACAAAGGATTTTATATGTTAACAAGAGAACTTTGAAATTAGCTCTAACATGAATAGGAAGCCAGTGTAATGAAGCCAAGACAGGAGTAATGTGATCAAACTTCCTGGTCTTTGTTAAAAGTCTGGCGGCTGTGTTTTGGACCATTTTTAGTCTGTGAGTACTTTCCTCGGCAGTCCAGAGAATAACGCATTGCAATAGTCCAGCCTGGATGTGACAAATGCATGAATGAGAATTTCAGCATCAGCTAAAGAGAGGCAGGAGCAAATTTTTGAGATATTCCTCAAGTGAAAAAGGCCCAGTTTAGTGACCTCACTAATGTGCTGCTGCAGTGATAGTGTGGGGTCAAAAATGACACCAAGGTTCCTCACAGTGTTGCCCTGCTCCAACACACAGTTGTTGACCGAGACAGTAAGATTGTTGAACCTGTGCCGATGACTGGCAGGACCAATTAACAAGAGCTCTGTTTATTCCGAGTTCAAATGGAGGACGTTTTGAGACATCCATGTTTCAATTGAAACGAGGCAGGCCTCTAGACACTTGATGTCAGTAGTATTATTCGCTTTTATTGGTAGATACAGCTGTGTATCATCGGCATAACAGTGGACGTTTACTCCATAACTTCTGATGATTTGTCCCAATGGTGTAACATATAGTGAAAAAGTATGGGACCAAGCACAGACCCTTGTGGCACAGAATTTCACTGGTGCCGTGGAGGAGAAGGATTTATTAAAAGAGACAAAATGAGACCTATCACACAGATAGGATTCTAGCCAAGCAAGAGCAGAGCCAGAGATGCCAAAAACATCTTTAAGTCTGTTGATTAGCACTGCATGATCAATCGTAACAAATGCAGCGCTGTGATCTAGCAATAACAGTAGAGCCAATGAGTCCTCATCAATCTGAAGGAGTAGAACGTTAGTCACTTTAACCAAAGCTGTTTCAGTGGAATAAGAGGCCCTAAATGCAGACTGAAACGGCTCGAGGAGGTCATTTTCCGATAAATATAGAGTAAGTTGTTTTAACACAACTTTTTCGAGCACTTTAGATAGAAAAGGTAAATTGGAGACAGGACGGAAATTATTTAGGCATCCAGGATCCAGAGTAGGTTTTTTGAGTAGGGGTTTGACCACAGCCTGTTTGAAGAGGGAAGGAACGGTGCCAGTAGACAGGGACAAGTTTATAATGTTTAACATAATTTGCGCTACATAGGGCCACAGTTCTTTAAGCTGTTTTGCTGGCAGGATATCCAGAAAGCACGTAGTTGCTTTACATGAAGAAACCACCTTTGTCAGCTCATCGAGGGATACAGGATCTAGGACTGAGAGACGAGAGGTCAGTGGATCCAAGTGAATGGGACCCGGAGCTGAAGAAGACAAAACCAAAATATTATCCCTGATATCTTCAATTTTATGATTAAAGAAATCTAAAAAGTCTTGTGCACTAAAGGGAGAGGAGTCTTCAGTTGTTTTAGGTTGGATTAGTTTAGCAACTGTCCCAAAGAGAAACCTGGGGTTATGCCGGTCTGATTAGAGATGAGAAATAGGCCGTCTTTGCAGTGCTGAGGGCGTGCTAATAAGTGTTTACACACAAACACCACTTTTGATAATTTAGATTAGTTTTTGACTTGCGCCATATGCGTTCAAAACTCCTGCAGGCCTGTTTTAAAGCCCAGGTTTCCTCGTTATACCATGGTTGTTATACCAACCGTCTGGTTGGTCTGGGCTTTGTCCTGAGGGGTGCCACTGAGTCAGTGATGGCCGAGAGGGTTGCATGGACCTCCTTTGTGTAGGCCTCTACTGAGTTTCCAGGTGGAGTTAAATTAGGAATAACATCTGTCAGCAGTAGACACTACGCATTTGTCGGAATTTGAGGGCAATTCATAACTTATCTCGAATTCCACCAGTGAGTGATCTGAAACAACACATGAAAGAGAGGAGATGAAGAGATGGGAAACATCTATTCCCGAGCAAAAATAAGATCAAGATCAAGTTTCCACTAATGTGTGTGGGTTCATGAATCAGGGTTCTGGATCAGAAAAAAGAATGCTGGCATCACAAGAGCATATGTAGCATCACCAGACATCCAGCTAAAAAACAGATTCCAACCACTGACTGAGCTAAAGGTGAATGAACCAGAAAACTCTGCTGTAACTAAAAAACATGGAGTAAATAATACCTATTCAATAAAAAACAGGAGACATGAATCTGTGGAAAAGCACCAGGCAAACAGAAAATCTATGCCAAAAGTGAAGGACAGAGATATCCTGCTGCTTGGAGACGGTGCTACCAGAGACATAAACAACAGTAGATTTGTTACAGCTTTCCAAGTGCTACGGTCACTGATATAACAGCACTCCTCCAACAAGTCATGTCAAAACACACAGGAATTAAACAGCTGATGTTACACGTGGGTGCAGTTGACACCAGGAAGTGGGAATCAGAAGTTTTAAAAAATGATTTCTCCAGGCTTTTAGATAAACTTGTGAAAGTGCAATCCTTTATCAGTGGACCACTCCCAAACATCGACAGAAGGATCAATAAATTCAGTCAGCTGCTTGCATTGAATACATGGCTATCCAACGTGTAGACCTGTTCAAAGGAAAGGACCCACATCTAAACAGGGGAGGGGCCAGGAGGCTAACGGATAATCTTCTGCACTCCCTGAGACACCTAAATGGTTCTGGGCACCCTCTTGACCAAAGAAAGGGTCCTCTGAGAAGCCATCAGACACCTAATGAAAAAAGCACTCATGCCTCACCAGCCAAGTATCCTCTTCTGACTGTACCATCATTAACACCTCCACCACTGAAATGGATTCCCCCAAAAGGACCCTGGACCCCCCCAGTATTATCAACACCTTCTGCGGACCTCACCATCTTTGTCCCATCCCCGGATTCACCAATGGGATTTCCAGATCACCTGGAAATTTTGGTAAAATCTGGAATTAAGATGATACCCCTTACACCTAACTTGGCCAGGTCACGGGTTCTATCATCATCCCTAAAAACATCACCCCCAATACCACCCAGGAGTACCACTTCTCCACCTCGGCCTGTACCTAGAGTCCAATGCACCCCTGTCAGACCACCTCCACCTCCTCCCAGACCAGCTCCAAAAGCCTTGACTAGCATCAAGGCTACTATCTGCAATTAGGACACTGAGGGCCTCTGCTGTTCCAGGACTTTTTGTCATAATAGACCATTTATCAACCTAAGGCCCTGGGAGAGAACACTCCCCCCTAGCTTCATAGCTACAGTCAGAAGTCACAGATTGGAGAAGAGAATAACAGTTAGATTGTCTAATCAGACAAATCTGATTCAAATCCCCTGCCGCAAACAAATAAAGTCAGGTCCTGCTCAAACGGACTTGAAACTTGCAGTTTCAAACCACCCCAACAATGTCATGATTTTATTTACTGTGGGTTGCCAATATGGAGACCCGAGTTTACTGAAATGCTTTCAGTTATCTGCACAGAATTTGAACAAGTAGTCATATCAGGCGATTTTAATGTGCATGTGGATAATGTTTGTGACAGAAATGCCAAAGAACTTTCTACTATTCTTGATTCTTTTGGTCTTTGTCAGCATGTTAATGAGCCATAACAGAGGTCACACTCTGGACCTGGTCATTACTAAGGATGTTCATATTTCAGATGTCACTGTGATTGATGTTGCTCTCTCTGATCATTCTTGTGTCTTTTTCCATCTGTCTATAATTCCAAAAGTTGCTGTTGGACCTACTGTTGTACATAAGAGACACATTAATGATAACACCAGGACACAGTTTATGGAAGCAATCAGGTTTGAAAATGCCTCATCAGGTAAAGTTGATGATTTGTTGAATTGTTATACTTCAGGTTTTTTAAATGTTATGGACACCATTGCTCCTGTTAAGGGTAAAGTGATCAGGAAGAGGCAGAAGGCTTTGTGAAGCAATGCTCATTGTCAGGGCACAGAAAAGGGAATGCCGAAAAGCCGAAAGAAAATGGCATAAATTGAAACTCTTAATTGATTATGAAGTATACAAAGAAATTTGCATGTTTTCAATCAAACTTTGCAAAAAGCAAGAGAAATATTCAGTGAACAGATTAACAAACCCTCCAGCTCCATTTCCTCCAGAATTAGTTTCCACCACTAAATGCAATGAGTTTGCATTAGTTTTCAACAACAAGGTTCAAGGCATTAAACATGCAATACAATCCAAAGGGCATACAACAACACTGCAGCCATGACAGTGTGGCTGCAGGAAGGACGACCGCTCTACCACTTAGCCACTGCGTTACCACAACTCACTGATATAGTCAATAATTCCTTACAGTCTGGAACATTTCCAAGGGCCTTAAAACTGCTGTCATTAAGCCTCTCCTAAAGAAGAGCTGTCTTGATGCTACAGTGCTAAACAACTATCGGCACAAATGACATCCGTCTGATCCGTCAGACACAGGCAAAGTCTCTGTATTATTTATGTTGGACTTGAGTGCTGCGTTTGATACAGTAGAATCCTGTCACAGCGATTAGGCATCTCTGGAACTGCCCTTAAATGGTTTCAGTCCTATCTTGAAGACACAAAGTACTTTGTTTCAGTTGGTAACTGTGTATCAGACCAAAAGGCTCTGACATGTGGGATTCCACAGGGGTCTATCTTGGGACCTCTATTATTCAATCTTTACATGCTCCCTTTAGGCCAGTTAAAACACAGCTGTGGCGTATCCTACCATAATTATGCAGATGACACTCAGATTTACATTTCACTCACAGCAGGTGAAAATGGACCAATCCATTCACTGTGTCACTGCATCGAACAGATTGACGTGTGGATGCAAAATAACTTTCTCCAACTGAAAAGAGACAAGACTGAACTAATCATCTTTGGGCCACAGAAACAAACAGAAAGAGTCAGCAGTCACCTCAAGTCGCTTTCTCTAAAATCTAAAAACCAGGTTAGAAATCTAAGGGTCATCATGGACTCAGACTTGAATTTCCACAGTCACATTAAGTCGATGACATCCTCTGCATTCTATCACCTTAAAAACATTTCCAGAGTCAAAGGGATGATGTCTCAACCAGATTTAGAAAAACGTATCCATGCTTTTATCTCCAGCAGGTTAGATTACTGTAACGGCCTGCTCACTGGTCTCTCAAAACTATGGTTAAGACAGCTGCAGCTTAATTCAGAACGCGGCTGCTTGGGTTCACACTAAAACCAGGAAGTACAACCACATTACTCCAATTTTAAAATCTCTGCACTGGCTTCCTGTTTCTCAGAGAATAGACTTTAAAACGGCACTGCTGGTTTACAATTGTTTAGCACCAGAATATATTTCTAACTGTGACGCAGCTGGCCGTTAGCGGTTTGAGTAGTGAGAAGACAAATACCAGACAGAGGCAGAATGGTGTGGTCCCCAACTTTTTCTTTTCAATTTTCCATTGTTACACCGTGAAGAGCATTTATGCAATAGCGGCTACAGCTCCATGGTTTCTCCAGCAGCAGAACAACCAGACAAACAAGAACCCCACAATGATTGAAACAGACTCCTTAAATACCTTCTTTGCCAATTGTATCATACCACTAAAACCCACATGGAATAACATATTAACATTAGCCTTCTTAAAACTAAGTTAAAATCCTCCATCCACCTAAACCATAACCCTAAACTATAAACAAACCCAAATATGTATTTAAAACCTTAACCAATACACCCATGTAATCTAAAACCAATAAAACCCTTAAACACCTAACCCTGTTACCCCTACACCTTCCCTTGACTTGGTCCAGGCTGGAACCTTTAAATGAACTCTTGTTTCCCCGGGGACTCTTTTAACACCTGGACAAAGACAAGGTAAGGTTAAAATACAGTCACACACACAATTCACTGAAACACTTATTATACAGTCACACACCCACATAACACATATTGCACCTAAATAGTTTTGGTTCAAATGTCTCTCTTTCTTCCAGGACTGAGCATAAACCAATCAAAGGGCTCCACGTCAACTGGATCCTCCACAGAAAAGCCATTCAACAAATATCTTTTAAAACCACATTGTGTGCAATCCTTTCCTTATTGGCATGTGCAAATTACTGTTTAAAGTGCTGTGTGCTTAGTGTAAACATTCTAAAGTGCAAGAGTGCTGTGTTAAAGTGTTTTTGCCAGGTAACAAACTGGCTGTTTGTTACACTTACATGCTAGTTGCTTATGACTCTGAGAACAGGCTTTCTGCTCGTGCCCAGAGTTAGAACTAAACAGGGTGAAGCAGCGTTTAAGTTTCATGCAGCAAAAATCTGGAACAGCCTCCCAGATGAATTAAAACAAGCCTCAACTTTAACAAGGAAGTTAAAAACCTTCCTCTTTAGCTCGGCCTACATTAAAACATAAAGTGTTTTTTTTTTTATCTGCACTCTTTTAAAATGTTTTTAATTTTTCGAATGTTTCTTAATCTAAATCTTGTAAATTGTCTTTTATTCCTGTAAAGCACTTGAGTTACCCAGTGTATGAATTGTGCTATATAAATAAAATTGTCTTGCCTTGCCTTACAAAGCAAAGGATAAGAAAGATTAGAAGCAAAGGAATCGATATCAAGGAAGTAGAATTCACTGTTTGTCAGTTAGGTGTTGATGTGTTTTCAGGCATTCCACCAATGTGATTGATTTTTTTCCTTTTAGGGATGGTACCACCAGACGTTCATTTGCAGAGCACAATGAACTGGTAGGAACATAGGTCTGTATTAGCGAGTAAAGATAAGAGGGTGCGGAACCAGTGGTGGTCTTGTAGGCCAAGAGCATAGCTTTGAACTTAATGTGGACATCAACCGGTGTGTAACCTAATGAAGAGAGGAGTAACGTGCGCTCTTTTCGGTTCGTTAAAGACCACTCTTGCATTCTGGATCACCTGCAGAGGTTTGGTTGACAAGAGCAAGAGCCTGGACTGGGATTTGCGTAGAGTGCTCTGATAGGAAAGGTCTAATTGTCCTAATGTTGTAGAGAATGAATCTACAGGACGGTTGGTGCTGGCAACATGACTTGTGAAGTTTAGTTGATCATCAATTACCACTCCCAGATTTCTGGCAGTGCTGGACGGTGTAATGGTTGATGAGCCTAGTTGAATGGACAGATTGTGGTGGGTCTTTGGGTTGGCCGAAATTACAAGCAGTTCTGTTTTTGCAAGGTTCAGCTGCAGGTGATGGTCCTTCATCCAAAGTGAGATGTCACTCAGACATGCCAAGATGCGAGCAGAGACCGTTGAATCGTCAGGTTGAACTGACAAGTGGAGTTGAGTGTCATCTGCATACCAGTAATAGCAAAAGCCATGCTTCTGAATGACAGGGATGTCATGTATAGGGAAAAGAGTAGCGGTCCAAGCCCTGAGCCCTGTGGCACCCCTGAATTGCGATGTTGGGACTCGGAGACCTCGTTTCTCTAGGATACTCTGAATGACCTATCCGAGAGGTAAGACTTGAACCATTGCAACGCCATTCCAGAGACACCCATTGCACGGAGAGAAGACAGGAGGATGTAAATGAATAAAAGGACCACTGCACTAATCCTCTCAGTAGCCAGCCAGACTTGCAATTATGGTATTGTCGCCCAAGCTCCATTGAAAATTAATAGAGAGCAAGCGACGTTGTCCACCGTGTTTCGAGCCAAGTAGAATGCATGTATAGTTGATCTGGTCTTGGCTGAAGTTTTGCTCCTTGGGTGTCTAAGCATGAAAAAGAACAAACTTTACACTTTGACTCCCAAAGTGGTTAAATTGATTAATTAATTCTTTGAGCAATAATTGGCTTAAATGTAAGATGTGTGTGTTTTAATATGTGATGTGTAGACCATTGCATTGACTTCTTTCTCTAATAAATACAAATCTTTGTGAACATTTGCAAAGTTACAAAGTTGCTGTGATAGACTCAAGTCACCCGCAACCCCTAACAGGACCAAGTGGAAGAATACGAATGAATAAATTACATATGGTACATTTCATATTTTTAGAGTCTATACATAAGTGGTATTTGGGATACTTGAATTAGAGTTGGATTTAATTTCAGTTTTCCAAACATTTCCTAAACCGAGTTGGCATGATAAATGTTTATCGAATCATTTTTAGAATAATCTTATTAAAAACAATAATAAAGCCCACTTATGATCCCAGTAAACAGCACACACAGGCAACCACATTTTATGTGCTGATTGTGTAATAAAGACCCATCCACATACACACACCTGCACACAAGCAGCGTATCTATCTCAGTGAGGCTTCATTATGGCTGATATGTCGGCCAAGCACTGCTTTATATTTAATAGTGATAAATATAGTCGACTCTTCATCGCTGTTTTAGGACACGGGCATATATTAAGAAAGAAAAATGATGCGTATAAATAGTAGGTTTATAGTCTTTATTCCATCACCTGTGTTGTACGTATATGATTGATGCTGTTGCTTAGAGGACAATACACAGCTTGACTTAAGAGCTGTAATGTCAAATATTATTTAGCAAATTTAAATGAAGCTCAAGGTACTACAAAGAATTGATGGTTTCTGTAAGAAGAGGAAATTATTCCCACTGGGCCGTGTTTGCTTCTCAGTGGGTGACTTGTTTTATTTGTGTTTTGATCAAGTGGAATATCTTTCAAAAGAAAAGGCAGCTCTAAAAGGCAAAGGCTCTATATGGGTTATACTTACTGTATTTTCATAAAATTTGGATATATGGTATATTACAGTACAGTGCTTTGAAAAAATTTGTTTTTTATGATAATTGAGGGTTAGTAACTTATTCGCTAAAGCAGATAACACTACCAGTCTGGAGATCCCAAAAGGAGTAAAGACTCAAGCTTTGGGTCCAATGTTTGCACAAGTTATGCATAGCACAGTTGTTGAGATTCTGCATAGTGCTCCTCTGAGTGGCAGTATGACCAGTATTAGTAATAGTTATTGTTTTCTATATAAATAATAAGTATGGTCTCTGTGGATTTGATTTGGACAGACATAAACTAATGAGAAAACAGGAGCTAGTCCCTGTTTTTATTTCATTTTGATACTGTATCAAAATGAGTTGATACAGTATAACTCATTTTTATACTGTATAACATAAATAAAATATATATTTTTTATAAAAATAACTGTGACTTAAAATTTACTGTAGAGTGGAAATAGTGATGTCTCTGTCATCAGATTGAGATCTTATCCACATGTTCTCCCTTAAAAGTCCCATCAGGTGCTTTGCCTGTTAGGTTCAAAAGGCTATTGTGGACTTGAGCAGACCTTGCACAGTACTAGCAAACCAAACTAGATGGATCATTTTTGTTCAAGCTGTCTCTTGGGATGAACCCTAAGGATTTATTGGAGGGCTCTTTGGCTCAGGCTGAAAAGGTCCTTGCTTTTGTTTAGTCAGGACTAAGACACCCTTTTTTGGGCAGAAAACAAGCAGTTTGGTTGCAGCGACAGACGACTAGAACTTTTGGAATGAAATAAAATTGAAGGTTTCAATTTCCAGGCCAACAAAGGCAGGAGCAAAAGTAACATAAACGTAACATAATGGAAATATTTTCAAGGTAAAAACACAATTGTAAGGCAGCTACTGAAACGTGTTGCCTCTGAATGCCATTGGCATAACACATATGGTGGTTGCATGTACACTGATCAGAAGAAAATTGTCTTGGAACAAAAATATCATTATACACACAGATGTGTTTACTGCTGGCGTTGTCATAATTGCTACAAATCATTTTGATTTAAAGAAATTACACAAATCTTTTAAAAATGTCATTATCCACGTGGGCCATGTATTTTATTTTTCCTTCTTAATCCACATTTCTTAAATTTACTGGCATGTTTACCAAGCTACTGCATCTAAATGAAAAGAAATGAGCTTCATGGAAAAGTGTGAATTCAAGCAGACTGATGTGTAATGCTTATTTTGGAGACAGGGTTTTAAATCAGCACAAATCTGTCTCCCAAGGATGAAAGCATTAAGCACAATTTATTGCAAACAAAATTTAATTTGCTTATGCAATAAACTGACTTTTGATCCCGAGACACAGCTTTCTCGATAAAATGAAGTCTGTTGTTAATTAAGGCAAGACTGAGCAATGACAATAAATCTGTAAATATATATCCTAACTTAACAACAGTGTCTTGGGCCACCCTTAAACAGGCGAGATAATTAAAACCACTTCAGTCTGACAGATTTCTGCTTCTTATTGTTTTCTCTTCATCCCTCAGATTGTCACTATCTTTTTTTAGCAAGCAGATGAGCACAATTACCCAGGGTTCAGAAGGCACTGGGCTAAACAGCATTTTGGCAAAGAAGGTCATGTGATCTGCACCATTAGCCCAAAAGAAAACACAATCTGTATGTTGATATTGGCAAAAGGTCTGTGCTGTCAATCAGTAGAATGTGGACTTTGTTAAACTTGTGTGTAATTGTAGTCATTTAATGATGTAATAATTATTTAGTGTTTTTGACTTGGGCACTTGTGTGGGCTGTATCTAATTGATTTATTTTGATGGAGAACCAACAATGCCATCATTAGGAGGTGAGCACTGTGGATACTAAACCAGGGGCGTATCTCTTACATCACTGTTGGGGGGACAATAAACAAAAGAAAATCCCAAAGCCATTCCAGAGGGGGACGTAATGTATGTCATAAAATCCTGTTATTAACTCAAATGTAGGCCTGTAGGGAAGCTGTTTTAAGAACTGGTGTAGATAAATAAATATTGCCTATCAACACTAAAAATAAAACAATTTTTATTAATTAATGTGTTTTTGTTATTGTATTTTCACAAAACCAAGTTATGTGCAGCTCTAGAATACATCACAAGAGAACTAATACAAAATATAACCCTAAACAGTAATGTATTAGTTATTAATTACATACATTATGAAACATCTAAACATTTTATTTAGACTCTCTGAGCCCATGGTTCTCTGTCTGTCAGTCTCTGTTTCTCTGTCTGCTCTCACTCAACTCAACATTCATTTGAATATTTTATATCTAAACTGCATCACATACTATAATGCAGATGTTTTATTCCTTTTAGGTTTTGCTCCTTCTTACATTCACTTTATTTATTTGTATGAATTCTCTCATCTCGGATGTATGCTCCAATAAAACACAAACAAGAGGTCAAAACACTCACCTTAAACTCTCCTTTTGTCTGCCCTCATCTGCCTTCTTCTATTCCTCCTTCCATTCTTTGTATAAAAATAAGTATTTTACTATCATTTTTATAAAGAGTTCATTAATATTCAAAAGAAGTACGCTAGTTTAAGGCTCATTACAAAGCGTTTGATTATAGCTACAGAAATAAAAAATATGAGAAATAATATAATTTTCTTATCACCCTTTTGGATTTTTGTGTAAAATATGTAAACATACCCAACATTTAACCACGCAGTTACAGAGCAGGCTGAGGGGCAAATGAAAAAGTGTGTTACTTACAACATAAAAGTTTCTGAAACAAATCTATTCTGGTTCTCTAACTCACAGTAAAGTGAAGCTAACGGCATTAGAACTGAACTGTGGGACCACTGTGGGAGAAATGAGAGGGAGGTTTCCTTTCCAAACTTACAAATACTGTAGATAGTTTGCAATAACAATCTGCAAGTGGGCTGTGTATTTTCTTCTGTACAGAGAGGCTTGTACAACTATACAGTATATTATCATAATGTAGATGAACAACAATACACTGCTCTATTATAAATGTAGTTGACAATACATGATTAAAGTTTAATATAAATAGCAATCTTTGTGTTCTGTAAGCTGAACAGGTTTAGGTTTAGGTTTAAAATTTCAGATGTTTGTATAATTTCATCCAGCAGATCCTTGTCTGTGCAACCGCACCGGCAGCAGCGTGATCTTTATTTAATTAGAGACGCTTAAATTTGTAAAAAAGAACATGTCTTCTGAAATGGTAGAGTCGTTTTAGTGTATTTTTTACAAATATGACTCTAGTGTATTGGCCAATTTTCTTTAATATACTGTATGCATAGTGTTGTAGAGCCCCACATCTTTTGCCATATGCCACCGTCCCTTTCCAAAATACAAAGCACTAATTTAAAATTTCACCATTATTTTTTTCAGTTTTAACCTCATGTTATTCGGTTATTCAACAAAAAATTGGTCCTTGCTGGAGTTTTGACAGTTTGCTAACAGTGCAGTTGGGTAGGAGGCTTGAACCAGGGAACAGATTGTGAACACTGATGAACAGCATGCTTGCCTTGAACCTGTGGAGACAGTGTCACGCGGTGTATGTGTTTTACTTCCTTGAGTGGATGAGTGTATTTCTGCACATGTGTTATGGTTCCATCTCAAGAAATGCCAGATGGCAGGGTCAATCTGGAAAGGAATGTTGTCTTTAATGCTTAGTTTCTAAGCAAGATTAAAGATAATGGACAAATAATACTTTGAAATATCACTGCCAAACATTCTCATGCCAACTAATGGTAAATTGCGGAGAACAATGACAATTAAGCCATTATCTGCTAAGTGCTTATATTGCAACATTGCAGACAGATGTTTTTACTAAAATCCAAGGTCTCGTCACAACAATGGGTCATTGACATCATTGAAGATGTGGAATACTAATGAACCATAGTAAAGTAATAACCCCAACACCAGTACACTATACATCACATTATAACCTTTGGTAGACATAAATTGTAAATCAATTACAATTCAAGACATATAATAATAATAATAATAATAATAATAATAATAATAATAATAATAATAATAATAATAATAATAATAATGGATTGGATTTATACAGTATAGCGCTTTTCAAAGCTCTCAAAGCGCTTTACAGAATCCATTTTTTTATTCAGTCCACAGTCACATGCTGGTGGTGGAGACATGGCAGCCATTTTCCACCTACGGACTCTGCAACCTACCTTGTATGATACTCACACATTCACACAACAGTGCCACAGACACTGGAATCAGTTATAGGAACTGCTCTTCCACCTGAGCCACTGCGCCCCAACACAGCTTATTGACCAGAACTCTCTAAACTCTGTATCCATTTGTGCTCCACAAACAAGTAGATCCAATAGTCCTCACCTCAAAACTTCCAAGAGTTAAAGAATTTGTCTAAAATCTTTTGGCATACTTTGAAATATCTCACAATAATTTCTCTTACTTGGGCAGTTTTGATGGCAACTAGTGGAATGATACATTTATGAACCATGGATTGGCATAAGAACTGATGGACAGCACATTTGCAATAACCATTGCATTTCTACTAATAAACAGACTATTAACAAAAAACTCTTGTATTTACAAACTCACAGATGTGACTGCCTTGACATTGAGTTAAGAATCTAATGAAGCCCAGTGAGAAATACTAATTATAATAATTTTGATGTGGCTATTTCTCCAGCTTTGTGTGGAACTTCATTAGACTACAGTTAAGCAGATAAGATGCAGAGTGAGCTTCAAACAGATAAGAACAATGAGCTCTTTTACATAAATCCAATAGTCTGTCAGCATTCCTATGCAGCAGGCAAGTAAAAGTAATGGAGAGGAGAGGAAGAACTACTCTCAATCAGATTTTCTGATTTTCTGTCATTTATGCCTAGGAAAATGTATAGGTAATCAGGTATCTCTGAAGGACAGAAGTAGTTCGGAGTGGGATACCCGAAGGTGAATACAAAGCTGCAAACTAAAGTGAGGTATTACTGTAAATATAGGCGGAGTGAAGTGGAGTTAGGGAATGAATAGTGCGATAAAGAAAGGTGTGGACACAGGGAGGGAGGGAAGGAAAGCTAAAGAAAGGATTAGCCATGCAGCGAAGCGGAGAAGTTGAATAGGTAATGAAGGAGACGGGCCAGTAATGCATGAGAATAGGATAGAAGGGCTTAGCAGGAGTCGTGCAGTGCATTGATCACCTCTATCTGTCATTAGCGATATAGTCCCTATACCTTGAGGAAAGGATGAGAAGATGCTCAGTGTGGAATAGGAAATGAGGTAAATAAATGTACACTGTAATAAAAAAAAAAAAGTAAATGTGATAGGGTCATGTGTGATAATATGAGGACTTTAAATTCCTTTTTGCCATGTTACAAGTCTCAAGCTTATATGTGTGTACTGGATGTAAGGTAAAGCAGGAAAGGGATAGATTTAAAGCAGCACTTTGCAGGTCTGGCAGTTTCTTTGCTGTAATTGCCAAATCAACTTTTGGTTAAAAAACATGCAAAACATACTGTATGATAACGGTAGCAGGAATGTCAAATATGGGAATTTATAAAACTGATTTTGATATTCCCATGTGACAACGGAATGGTAAGTATACTTATTTCTTTTTACATTGTATAACTCCTGAATCAGAGCAAGAAGGTCACGGCCTCAAACCCTGGTTCAGCAAGATAGCTTCCTCCAATAACATGCATACAAGTAAATTGGTGAATCTAATTGCAGATGCTAAATGAATCAATCTGTCTCCAAGGGTGTGATAAAGCAAATTCAGGGTGGAAGAATCTCTCCTTTATCTGGCTGTTGCAGCTCCTGCACCCACCTGATTCCTCAGCTCCATGAGTCTCTCAGACATCTTGTGCAGGAAAACCCTGAAACGCCACAGCTCCTCCCATCAACGCTCATCCTGCAGATCTACCGCCAGCTCCTGCTGACACCCTCCTCACTACATCCAGGCTCTACACAGGCCAGCTATGGCTAAACACTTCATTCAAGCCATTTAAACTCAATGGGTTGTTGTCCGTTTTGGCCGAAACTAAATGACAGTGTTAGCTCTGCAGTTAACAGGCCATTGTCCAGAATTTAGCTTGTCTAAATGCCTCTCCAGCCCCCCAAGGCCTGTAACAGGTAAGAGTTAGAAAATAATATGCGTTATAAAGCTAAATGATGCCCATGGATGACTCTTGTCTTCCACAAAAGCTAGGCTCACAGATTATCAAAACTGGTCACAGGGAGGGAAAGGGGAGACCTGGGGACATTCTATAACAACGTTATTCCCTATTTAGCAAGAAGAAAGGGCAAAATATGGCTGCCTATCAGACCACATTGAGAAGACTGATACACAGTTTATTATGAAATACCTTTGATGATAATGTGTATAAAGTATAAAGGCACATTTACAAGAGACAGTAACTTTCAATTCAATATCCAATTATCCCTCTTATAATGACAAAAAAAAGTTTGAAAACAAAGGTAGCAACTTTCACACAAACTGTCAATCACGCCTCTAATGAACAGGAAAAGTCATTACATGGTTCCAAGAAACTGAAAAACACTGGGATATTGCATGTCTATTTGTACATGTGACTGCAAAAAACATTAAATACATAATTTGGCAAAAAAAAAATGAAAGTGGTGCTTGGTGTCTCCAGTAGCATTGGTATTTTATGTTGACAAATCTTTATGCATTTTTAACTGTGGGTTTTATAAGATGTTGGAACAATTTAATGCTTATAATTTTTTATTTTATTGAAACTATAAAACATTGTGCCATAGAGGACACACTGTAACCATAAAGAGAGCAGATGTGCTGGTGACTGTGCCACGGCTGTTTTGTGGGCTGGAAAATGGACCAATGAACCCCGCCACTTTGAGTGAATCATTCTGCTCTAGACAAAGCCGCTGCACTCCTGTTATTATTATGAAATATGGAGGTCATACTGTGCAGAATGTACTTTTTCTGTGCTTTTGTGTAGTATTATTATGTTGAGTGCATACAAAATTCTCGTAAAAAGTATAAAAAAAGATTGGGTCACTTTTGTATGGACTGCCTTTTTTCCAAATACATAGATCATAACATTTTTATTCAGATTTTACTTTTATTGCCCACACCCCACAACTCACATTTTTTGTATTTGTCAGCTGTGTGATGTTGAGGGGTTTAGATTAGTGTTAGAATGAAATGTTTGTAACTGGATATAAGCCACTATATATTTGTAACTGGATATAAGCCACTATATATATATATATATATATATATATATATATATATATATATATATATATATATATATATATATATATATATATATATGTATATGTGTGTATGTGTATGTAGACAGAGACATGGCAGCCATTCCGTGCCTACGGCCTCTCCGACCATCACCACATACATTCACTAAACAGAGGCAAGGTGGGTTAAGTGTCTTGCCCAAGGACACAACAACAGTATGAATTGTGGGGAGAGCGGGAATCGAGCGCCTACCTTCCGGTTAAAAGACGACTGCTCTACAACTGAGCCACTATATATATTACCCTGCCATTGAGCGTACACTTTCGCAGGTAACAGCAGAGCAGACCCTCCAAGGCTGGAAACTGAACAATACTGGAAAAGTATATGGGAGAGGGAGGCATCACACAACAGCGAGGCATAGTGGCTGGTGGCTCTGAGAGAGGACCACAGCAACCTCCCTGAACAGAATCCAGTTACCATCACAGTGGCAGGTATGAAAAACTGGACAGCACCGGGCCCTGACAGGATCCACACCTACTGGCTAAAGAAGCTCACTGCACTCCACGAGCGCCTTGCAGCACAAATGAACCAGCTGCTAAGGGATGGGACGCACCCTGAATGGCTTACCGAAGGGCGTACAATCCTGATCCTGAAGGATCCAACAAAGGGTACAGTCCCATCCCACTATCGGCCAATAACCTGTCTCTCCACAACATGGAAGCTCATGTCAGGCATCATTGCGGCTAAGATAAGTGGGCACATGGATCAATACATCAGCAAAGCACAGATTGGCATCGGCAAAGAAACCAGAGGAGCCAAACACCAACTCCTGGTTGACAGAACAGTCACCCAAGACTGCAGAACCCGACACACCAATCTGTGCACTGCCTGGATTGATTACAAGAAAGCATATTACTCAATGCCACACACGTGGATCATTGAATGCTGTTGATCCTATTGATGTTGTACATCTTGTACAACATCAACAGGACTCTAAGAGACTTCATTGCAAACTCGACGAGGCTGTGGAAAACCACCCTTGAGGCCAATGGCAAGCCACTTGCACAAGTATCCATCAAATGTGTAATATACCGAGGAGATGCTCTGTCCCCACTGCTGTTCTGCATTGGTCTGAACCCCCTCAGCCAAATAATCAACAAGATTGGCTATGGATATCGACTCGGGAATGGGGCCACCATCAGTCACCACCTCTACATTGTTGACATCAAGCTATACGCTAAGAGCGAGCGGGACATTGACTCGCTGACTCACACCATCAGGATCTACAGCTCTGACATTGGGATGTCATTCGGGCTTGAGAAGTGTAGTTAAATGGTAACAAAGAGAGGGAAGGTACAGTAGTCCACACAGAAGGGATGACATTGAGGATGACTACATTGGAATACCACAGGCAAATGGCAACCTCGAAGAAATAACAAGGAAAACAGCAACAGCCAAATACCTCCAACGAGTAAGGCAAGTCCTAAGAAGTCATCTCAATGGCAAGAACAAGGCACGGGCAATAAACAGCTACTGTATGCCCTGCCAGTAATCAGATACCCTGTGGGAATAATAAGGTGGCCAAAGAAATAGATACAGACCACAGACGTTAAGACACAAAAGCTCCTCACCATAGATGGAGGGTTCCATCCCAAATCCAGCACCCTGAGACTGTACGCTTGCCGTAAAGAAGGAGGCCGTGGACTAGTGAGTGTGAGATCCACTATCCAGAATGAAACATCCAAGACCCACAAGTACATCAAAGATAAGGCCCCAACAGATGACGTGCTCAGTGAATGTCTCAGGCAATGGGGAACAGAGGAAGAGGAGCTGGAGGAGGGACCATCATGGGTGGACAAACCCCTACATGGGATGTACCACCGGAACATAACTGAAGTGGCTGATATCAGGAAATCCTATCAATGGCTAGAACGGGCTGGAGTCAAAGTGGGAAACACCTCCAATGTCAGGATTCATGTTTTTAGTAGTCTGTCTGTTTTGTTTGATGTTATGGTTCTTTTAAGTATATTAGTGGTTTCTTTATTGTCTGATTTTCAGTTTGGTTGTGTATCTGATTTTGTTTAGCTTGTATTAGAGTTTGGTTTTATATTGAAATGTCTTGACCCTGTCTGTGTTTTGGTTGTTGACTTCCTGCCTTGTGTTTTTCCCTCCTTTGTCATTGCATGCTCCGCCCTGATGTGTTTCACCTGTTTCTTGTTGTCTTTGTCTATTTATACCTGTTTGTTCCTCTGCTCTGTGCCAGGTCGTCGTCTCCCTACCCGTGAGTCTGTTTAGTGGTTTCCTTGTGTCTCATCTATCTTAGTCTGTGTTTTTGTGGAGGTTCTATTATTTTTCCTAGTCTGATTTTTTCTGGTATTTTATTCCTGGATTATCTGCTCGGACCCGCCTTGGTTTTTTCCCTGGTTCTTGTATTTTGTTTTTGTACCTGTTGGACCAAATAAACTTTATTTTTTACTCTTTGCCTGTGTCTGTGGGGTTTGCATTGGGGTCTTCCGGTTCCTGGGCCATTGGCCATGACATCCAAAGGTGGTAGAGAATGACCGAGCCAGATTCAGACCGACAGAATGGTAATGGCAAAACAACCAGACATTGTGGTGGTGGGCAAACAGCAGAGAAAAGCTGTTGTGTTTGACGTGGTAATACCAAGTGATTGTAACATCAGGAAAAAGGAACTTGAGAAACTAGAGAAATACCAGGGGCTCAAACTGAATCTGAATGCTCAAGTTAAATGAATGTTTTTAAAAACTACATTTAAATATATAAAATAATATATATATTATTATATAAATATAATATAAATCTGAAATCAAATTGGTTTGTAAATGAATTGCAGTAAATCTAATGATTGTCCCAGTGGGTCTCTCTGTTAAGACATAAAAAGTACATCGGAGACCGGTCAGAATCAGAATTACTTTTATTCATCCCCAAGGGGAAATTCTTCAAAGTTGCTGCCCTGGACTTTACAAATCACAGTTCAGCTCGAACTCTCAATGTAGCCATGAGGCTAACGTTTGGGGGAGCTACTGTTCTCCATAAAGACCCAAAAAGTACAGCAGCAGTCCGCCGCCGCAGGAAAGTGACAACTAATCTACAGTGGAATCATGATGCACGTACATTCCAGGTGTGATTACAAGTTGAGCTGGCAACAGATAGCTGAAAAGCTGCTTGAAATGCAAGGTCTGAAGGGAGCCTCAGACACCCTTTGCGGCAATGTGTGCTCCCTAGTGTGCAAATGGGTGAATGAAATGCTTGATATAAAGGACTTTGGGTGCATGATGAGGTAAAAATGCTCTACATAAATACAGACCATTAAGGAAGGTCCTTGTTATTTATTATAGCATAGATGGTTCTACACTCGTAATCAGAATGCAGCCATTAAAAATGAAATCTAAAGAATAAGGCAAACAGGCCCTTGTGTAACAATGAGTGGGTGGTGGCCATTTTCTGCTCTGACTCTTGTGGAGAGCCAGTTTAATCTCCCAGCATGCTCTCGTGGCCCTGTGGGGGTCCTCCACTTAGCCGAGCAAGGTGGCCAGTGAGCTGTCCGTTGCCCAGCGACTTTGAAACTGCGTGAACTGTCTGGCTATTCTAGCTTTTGTTGTGTGTGGCATGTGTATTTAGTGAGTCATGTGTGCTGGGACAAAATTAAAGCTGACAGACAGGACTAATGGAGAATTTAAAGAGACCTGAGCTGATGCCAAGCATTCACACACATGCACAGTCTGCAGTCTGAACTCTGTGCAATACTTTAGCTGTGGTGGAACTTGAAAATATTGTTAAATGGATTGTTAAAAGGGGTCTGTTTGCAGGGTTGTTGCTGTAAATTAATTAATGGATAAGGTAGCTAAACCAGCACACAAGCATACTCCCATTTGGCTAGTATTTTACATGAAGGTCTGACTGAACACGTCCAGTTGTAATAAATGGCTGTCCTGTGTAAAGCTGTGTGGGTGGAAATGAGACAGGAGAGCCATTTGGGAAAGTGAAAGTACAAGCTGGCGATAAGCTTAGGTCATTATTAACAGTGAGGCCTGACAAAGTATTTACTGACCAATCAGTCACCCTGTGTGGAACATTGTTGAATAACCACATGACGAGGTACAATTTTGATATAAGATTAAAGTTAGTCCTAATAACTCATCAACGGTGTGGAATTTCTGCATATTCATGTCTGTTTGAACATCCAAGTGTATGATATTATTAATTGGAATTCTCAAGTCATTTCCTGTAATCAAGTTTGAAAAAGATCCAGAGTCGTCCCCAGGCTCTGCTCATTGGCTGTCCAGTGCTTCTAATTGGCTGCCTCCAGTTGACTTTATCTGCAGGGTTTTAAAGAGAGATAAAAATGTAGGCTGTGCGCAGATGTAGAACATATATTACCAATACCAATAAATAAGAACCAATAAAAATAATAACAATTAACTATGGATAAGGTTGATAAACTGAAGGAAAATATATTAATAAATCAGGCTGAAATAAGTTTCACTGTCTTTTATTTTTAAGAAATATAAATGTGAGTAGTGACAAAGATCCCTTTTCCCATGTTTTTAAAACTTTCTCCTTTTCTCTCCAACCAACTCTCCTATCTGCCTTACTTATTTCTATTCTGTCTCCAATTGACAGCTTTTCTAAATGAGATTTAATCAATGAGCTGTCAGGCAGTTGACTGATACAAATCAATCTCCTGGAAGATTGAAAGTGTGACGGGACTGAGGCTTGTTCCTGCCGAGGATCAGCTTGGATGCTCGGCCGCAGCATCCCATCTGAACTCAAATGGTTATATGAATATGTTATATGTTATAAAAATACAATAGATCCACTTGAGTTCATATAATGGGGAGAAGTATTTTCATAAAAATCAGTTTCCAAAGTACTAGTTGTATGGCCATAGCCTTTTAAGCTTTGCAAATCCAACAAATCCAAATAGACGAATGCATGCAGTAACATAATATCAACATCACAGTAATCTCAATGATAAATGGTGCAATTTACATACACTGCTTATTATCTTGCAGTGATAAATAAACAAGTGCCTCATTGTATGAGATCATCAGAAATACATCACGGCACTAATTATGTGAATATAGTTATTTATTTGTCATTGTACCGCTCACTAATGTGATTAATGTCACCACATAGAGGCTGGTTCACCTCGTGACATACGCTTCACACAATGTTGATTGAGCATAACCATGACATAAGAGTGACAAACTGAGAGAGGGAGTGTTTAGTGTAAGGAGTGCTAATGGTGGAGGTGGCAGAAAACTATGTCAACTAGTAAAAATGTTTTTTATGTGAGGGAGATATAAACACATTTGAGCATATGAAATCTTATGGCAATGGTAATAAAAACCTCTCGCCTGAAGAAAGACATGCTTGAATTACACTTACTTACAGCATTAACTAAAATTGCTAACTTTGCATAAACAAGATGACTGTTGGTGAGAAGAGAACATGTGTATGCACCTCAATATTCAGATGCTCTCTATAGGCAATACATAAGCATTAGGCTAACTAAAGCTGGAGATATATAGAGATTTGAGTATGCTTATGCAAGCACATGCATAAGCATATGTTTTTTTATGCATATCCCTGCTAGGATTGCGGTTATGTTCATGTGAGGACATATCAGACAACCGAGCACATTCAGAGGCAGAAGTTTCAAAGAAAGGCTGATAGAGCAGGTTATTGCTAAAGCTGCAAAATCTACATGAAGGTAAAATGTATGTTGCCATTACAGTTATCATTATTGCATTTATAAATGCAAATTTCGTAACATAGAAGTAGGTTTTGAGGGTTATTGTAAAATTAGTACGGGCTCAAGGACATACTTGAGTACACCTGTAAAAAAGTTGATCTGTTAAACACATGCAATCATGTGAATTCTTCTCACTGCCTCTTAAGTTTCTGATTAAGTGTTTGATTAATGATGCCGTTTGTAAAAGGGTTGATTGGCAAAAGTGAGGATTTTATCTGGGTTCAGAAAACGTCCAAATGAGATTTTCAGCTTGTGGATGAACTGACAATTTTAAGGAACCATGCATATTGCTCGATCAATGTGTGCTGTCAAAGAAGTCCTTAAAGATGCCACCAGCTGCAGTCAATCACAACCACATAAAGTTAGGGCCTTGTTCTTGCCAATTTCATTGCTATTTGGAACTTTAAGTGCTAATAAATTAACAATCTGAGTCAATTTATCCTTTACCCCTTTCCAAAATGTTGGCATTGTATTGGTGAACCTTGACTTAATTAAGTCTGCAGTTGGCAGTAGATTTAGGCACCATGTAAAATTTCAGACATGAGACATTCAGTGACTACTCATTTTTGGCTCAACTTCTACAATTTTTGTGTTTAAAAAGTGCTATGTTCTGTCTCAGAAAACTCTCCTAAAAAGTTAACAAAGAAAAGCTTGGTGTGTATGTAGCATGCATGTTTGTTTGTTACATGGTGGATTGTCAGTGTCCAATCCAGCATGCCAAATCTCTCTGTAACTTTATGCAGTTTGAGCTTTCAGTGGGATTATACTCAGGAGGACTGATTAGTCATGTTGCTTTGGTCTCAGCAAGGCTTTGTTTAGTCAGTCAGTTCACTTAATATTCACAGACGCACAGCCACACTAGGGCCAACTCAGGCAAAAAACACTTTTCTGTTGAAAATGTTTTGTATTATTACATTTATTAAATTTCTTAACAAACAATTTCGGCATCATTTTTTTTCCAAACAGTATTCATTGTCCTTGTTTTTTGCAGCGCAAAGATAATGCCCCCTGCTTGTGTCTTTTCCCCAATGGCATATAAAGCAGAGCTACTTAGCCGCTACATTATAAAAAAGATAAATAAATAGTGAGTGCTGACTGATCTATGATGACATTATGACCACCTAATGGCCCTTATTATGTATGGCTAAACATGTCCAGTTGCAATTATTAGCACCTCTTTTATTGTTTGCTTGAATGGTGGCCCCAAGTTGTTGGTAGTGGATCCTATATTATAGTGTTCCCTCAACAAAATGATGTATTTTTAATGCAAAAGCCTGTCTCCTCATTAATTTTAAATTCTCATCATAAACTTTATGGAACTGTCCACAGTCTTGGATATGTTATAACATGCCATGAGGTTGTTGCCCAATACTGAAAAACTCACTGCTGAAAATAACAAGGAGGATTGTTGCCTCGACACTTAATTTAACTTATATACATCCCAGAGGGAACATACCATGTACTGTCAACAGATACACCTCCTACTATTGACAACCACTCGCCATGCTGTGAAAGATGCTACAGTAATTTTACTTTTACTTTCTTACTGTACAAGATATATGTTATATATTGTCCACAATGAAAAAAAAACAGACATTAGTCATTGCACAAAACCCGCTGCATTTAAGTAAACAGGCCAAAATGTATAATTTGAAATTGCTGTGAAGGGAAGGGATTCCAGTCCCATTTTAGAGGGAGAATTTCTGCCAAATGAATGGGTATGCCTATTCATTCTGTGGGTTATAAATGAAGGAACATAGTGTAATCCATCAGTAAGAGTTTTTTTTTTTATAGTAAGTTATTATATTTTTTTTATTGTCAACTTTTTAATTATCAATTTCATTTGAGCCATGCAACCTTCAACAAAACCTTTTAATTTCCTAATATCTTACTTTAACCAATCCAAAAAAAAAAAAAAACTTTAGCACTTTTTTTGTTGCTGTAATAAATATTGCTCCCTAGCATTAATGGAAACAAAAACAAAAACTAGATGTCTACCATGTACAGTATGTTTTCTGTATAGTGCTCTAAATGGTCACCCATCCACACTGGTTATTGGTTGTGCATTAGTTCCAAATACTAATGTGTATCTGAAAGTGCCCGTCTCATCTTTAATGTATACATCATGCATAGATTATATGTTCATTAAATTGACAGAGCGTTTGGCAAGCACCCCAGAAGACCATCTCCTCCATTCTCGGGCTCTTGTCACTTGCAGAATCCTGCCGTGTTAATGGACTTTTTGAAATGTTGCTAACACATGACAGTTGCATGTAATCAGCAAGATTAATTAGAAGCAGGGGACAGTTTAATATCTCATTAATAGAAACATTTCATTTTTGTTGCGTCTCTTGCTCTTTTGTACTGGCAGAAAGCAGGAGAGGAGGAACTCACCAAGGGCATTTGTTCTTATTAAAATGATTTCAGAGCCGCAATTAACCAGACTGGCGACACTACTGCCATTCCCAACCAATCAAATGGCCACTCTGCTGGGCCAATAAAATAATCTTTATTCACGGTTACACAAGAGGGACTTATTAAGAAAGCTGGGAAATAATTACTGAGGATTCTGGGTAATTATGGAGAGGATATGGTCCAAGTCTCAACATTGATTAAAGGCACAATCATTAAAGCGACACACACATTAATATAATTTAAAAATGGCACAGATTAATGCCACTTAATAAAGTTTTGGCTTTGAGATTTCCACAATTAATGTACCTGTATGTTTGAAAATGGTTAAAGTAAAACTACATTTAACTTAACTTACATGTATTGGAATTAAAAATAGCACATTCTTGTTTTTTTCTATATAAAAGTAATGACTTAGGAAGTTTTGATGATTGAAAATTTGGACTTAGTTTCTCTATTATTTTCCCAAAAATCCCAACAAAAATATTTTGAGTTTTCATTTTAATTGGCAGACCAATATTCCAAACGCGTTGAGATTTTACCCTAGTAGAGTTCCCTAGTCCCAAAAACTTTGCGATCTGTGATCTGGAGCAGAAATCAGAACCAATCAGAAGGCTAACAACCAGGAGTCATGAAACATTTTTTAGCCCTAGACCTGGTTTCTGAATGGTATCACTCAGAAAAAAAGGAAGAATTACTAAGTGACCTAATCTAAGTGCTATGTGGGTTGAACACAGCAGGTGCTCATGACTCCATCTAGTGGTTCCAAGTAATATAACAACCATCATAGCTGCAACCTTCAAAGTGTAATAAAAAATAATAAATACTACATTTAGTCCTTTTTAGTAATATGTATTGATGATCTGCTCTATTTGCTGCTCTATTTGTTCATTCAATTTCTGCCCTCCAAGCTGTTTTTTTCCTTTTCCCATTTTCATGTAAACCTACCGTAATAACTATAGTGGCGTAATTTGATGTGACAGTTTTCCAATTTTTTCTTAGTCCTTTAATATGGCATTTCTCCTCCCCATGAATATTCCTTCTTTTTTCAGTATCCCATTTGCCTCTGCCTTGCACCCTCTTTCAGGGAGGTGAGCAATTCTAAAGCAGGCAAAGTGATTCCATTCTCCAGGCTAGTTATTAAATTTGTTTGCAAATCTCTGCCCCTTTTGCCGCCCACCCATCGGCCCTTCCTTGATCTCTCCCTCCTCCATCTCTTCATCCCTTCCCGCTCTTGGCCCAGCGCCATGGTCCCGACTGTCATCAACATTCAGCCCCATACAGCCTATACCAGCCATGAAAAATAGAGAGAGGCAGGCCAATGCAGAGACAACGCAGGAGGAGTGTAGGCTAAAAGAGAGCAGAATAACAGATTATGTCCAGGAAGAAAAATAACCCGCTGTTATTTTCAACAATATAGGGAACTCTTTAATAGTCTTCTTCATTTTGCAATTTGTTAGCAGGCCCCTTGTCTGCACTGGGTGGGGGTAGAGAACAGTTGAAAAGTGACTGGTGTGATAAGACTAATGAAGATGGCTCAGTGCAGAGAGGGGAGACTATATTAAACAAATGTTTTTATATTTAATAACAACAGTATATGGCCAACAGACAGCACTCTAGGGCTCTTGCATATGGCCTTTTATATTAACAGCAAATTTTCAAACGACACTAAGTACTTGGATGCTTATTTTTTGTGATTTCCCTTGTCAGATTTCTTGTTAATTGTCATTTTATGTGATGATATTTAGTAATGGTCGCAAAACCACATTTTTTCCAGAGCTGTAAATATGTATGTATGTATATATATATATATATATATATATATATATATATATATATATATTAGGGCTGGGAATCGATTAAAAAAAATTAACTAATTAATTGCACATTTTCTGTAATTAATTGCAATTAATTGTGTTTTCCCCCAAGCTTGTTATCATCAATATTTAAATGTAGAATCACCTAATTAAATTAAACAACACAAAGTTTTTAATGACATAACATTTTAATGACATTTGAACTGTAAACAGACTCTCCACAGAACCACAGAGTAGCTGTTCCCATCAAATAAAATGTGTGCAGCAACATTATAAAGAAAGTGAAAGTTGAATATTAAAACCATCAAGGTCATCAAAAAGTCTAGATCAGTTTAGAACTTAAGCCAATTGGCCAAAATAAATAATTTATTTATGCACCAACAATATATTTAAAAAAAAAATGTTTAAGTGCCAGTTGAATTTCAAAAAGGAACATAAGTCTTTGCAATATGAATAACAAAAGGAGAATGTTTTTTTTTTTCATCGAAAGATTTTGCCTACTCTTTTACATTAAGCCAGCAACTTAGACAGACCAGTCGGTTTACATTATCAGGGGACAAAGCAGCTCTCTTTCTGGACAATGTGGCCTGAGAGTGAGAACAACCTCTCACAAGGCACTGTGGTTGCAGGTGTTGACAGGTACTTGCGTGCAATGCCAGCCAGCAGGACATGTGCTCCTTCTCTCATTGACCACCACTGCAGTGGACACTGGTCCATGTCAATTTTGGGTTCTGATTTGTAGCGGTCCAGGGAGTTGTCTATGGACTCTTCATCTTCTGAATCTGAATCAGATGAACAAAGCAAGAAGACTGACATCCTGCTCTTCTTCGGTGGCTGTTTTCCTGTTGTATCTGCAGATGATTGTTGTGCCAGCCTCTCTTCCTTTACCAGGTTGCTTATTGATTTCCACACCTCATTCCTTTCGTCTTTAGGAAGACACTTCAGGTCCTTAAACCTGGGGTCCAGGGCAGTAGCGATCTTCAGCCATGTGAGGTTGGTGCTTTCCTTACGTTTAGCTAGGTCTGTGGTAAACACCTTCTTGAACCTCAACACATAGACCGGATCATCATCTGATGGCTCCATAACTCTGAACAGGTGGCACAATGCTGGTAACACCACTGAACAGGAGATGTATTGCTCTCCCCCCAGGAGTTCAGTCACATTTCTGCAGTGGAAATGTTTGAAATATGTCAGTAAATTGTAATAAATTACACACACACACACACACACACACACACACACACACACACACACACACACACACACACACACACACACACACACAGAGAGAGAGTAATAGAGCATCCCCTATCACACATACATTACACACACACACACACACACACACACGCACACACGCACACACACAGAGAGAGAGTAATAGAGCATCCCCTATCACACATACATTACACACACACGCACACACTCACACACACACCACACACACACACACACACACACACAGAGAGAGAGTAATAGAGCATCCCCTATCACACATACATTACACACACACACACACACACACACACACGCACACACGCACACACACAGAGAGAGAGTAATAGAGCATCCCCTATCACACATACATTACACACACACGCACACACTCACACACACACACACACACACACACACACACAGAGAGAGTAATAGAGCATCCCCTATCACACATACATTACACACACACACGCACACACTCACACACACACACACACACACACACACACACACACACACAGAGAGAGAGTAATAGAGCATCCCCTATCACACATACATTACACACACACACGCACACACACACTCACACTCACTCACACACACACACACACACACACACGCACACACACGCACACACAGAGAGAGAGAGGAGTAAAACAAACATAGCAGAGAGATACTAGCATAATATTAACTAACCTGCAAGGCTCAAGTAGTTCCTCCAGCTTTTGCAGTTTAGCGAGCTCTTGTGCAGTGAACATGACAATTTTGCTGTTTTGCTGAGCCAAAGTGGTGGACAGTGACGAGTGGTTTCTCTGGATCCGCTTGACCATCTCTAGAGTAGAATTCCATCTGGTCGCTACGTCCTGTACAAGTGTTTCTTGCTTCTGTCCAAGTGCAACTTGCTGTTCTGCTAATTCCTGAGCATTTGATGGACTGTGCTTAAAGTGCCCAACAATCTTGCGACATTTGGCCAGAAGACTGTCGAATCCACAGTCGCGAAGAGAAACCGTGATTGTTCTTTGCACACTGTGGGCCGTGCAGGGCAGGTGCTCAAATGGTAGTAGTATCGCTGCTGCCGTCATGTTCCGAGCACTGTCCGTCCCCAGCGTTGTTAACTTTTGCTCCACTTTCCATTCTTTGGCGACTTCCAAAAAATGTTCAGCGCATGCCTCTGCAAAGTGGCGCTCTGTGGTCTGACTCACAGTAAGGGCAAACGAACGCAGTCGCCACTCTTCATCTATGAAGTGCGCTGTGACACCCAAGTAGTTGTCATTGCTCACCGATGTCCAGTGATCTCCTGTGAGAGTGACATATTTTGCTTTCCCTAAAATGTCCATCCTTCGCGCCCTCTCGCTGTCATACAAACTGTGTATTCTCGCCATAATCGTTCTTCTCGAGGGTAGATTGTAAGACGTGTCTCCCGATGCAATTTGCATGATTTTTCTCAGTCCCTCGTCTTCCACAGTGCTAACTGGGCGGCAGTTTCTAGCTATCCATTTAGCTAAAGCATCGGTTAATTTATCAGTTACAGGTTTGGTCAATGGCCTGCCACGATTACTGTAGCACTCTAGTAACGTGGATTGGCGAGGTGCTCCTGTAGCCTCGCTAGTTATGTTGCTAGCACCTGGGTGCTTTGCTTTTAAATGGTAGATTAAAGACGAATTGCTTTTATAATATTTGAATTCAGCTTTGCAAATCGTACACACCATCTTTGTTTTATCAAACAGGCCATCAGGCAACTTTTTAAATGTAAACATTCCTCCTAAAACTCCATCCTTGTTCATCTCCATCATGACAGGGTGACTGTTCGGCACATTCACAATAACCAATAGGAAGTCATGGAAACGAGGCAAAAAAAAAAAAAAAAGTGCTGCGTCAATTGCGTTATTTTTTTTTAACGCGTTAAACATCTAAAATTAATCGCAAAGATTAACGCGTTAATTCCCCCATCCCTAATATATATATATATATATATATATATTGAGAGACCACTTCAAAATTATCAGTTTCTCTGGTTTTACTATTTATAGGTATGTGTTTGGGTAAAATTAACATTTTTGTTTTATTCTATAAACTACTGACAACATTTTTCACAAATTCAAAATAAAAATATTATTATTTTTTTATGTATTGTAATTTAGAGAATTTATTTGCAAGAGGATTTTGATGACCACAGAAGTGTTTTTTTTTATACTTTTTCTTTTTAAATAAGATTTGGTTCAGGTGATCACTTAATCAGCACCTCTTTCAGTAGAATGAGGCGTGCCTGTGTTGGGATTCAGCAGACATTGGAATGGAATGGTTTCCATACTTGTAGAGATGCTGCAAAATTTGCAGTGGTCTCTTAATTTTTCCCTAGCTGTATATATATATATATATATATAAATAGGGGGTTGCCTATTGCGTGTAAGGGGGTTGGGGTGTTAGCCACAATTGTTCAGAAAAACAACATAAACAACATCTACATTCAACGAGTCGGGGGTCATCTCTCACGTGTAGGGTATGTGGGTGTTATGAGTATACATAATTTCTTTACGGGGAGTCACTAGACCAAAATACGTAACATCTCCTCCCTTCTTGAAGTATGAGTTTGAACACGCTAACTTATGGCTGAGGGTAGACTACCTCGTAAACCCAAGGCTAAACCCATGGGGATTATTCTGCCCCATTTTTTTAGGTTAGTCACTAACTATAAAATCATGCAAATAGGAAGACGCCTCTCGCCTGTAGGGTGGGTGGGGAAGATGAAGAGTACATGCCATTTCTCCTCCCTTTTTAAAGTATGAGTTTGAACATGCTAACTTAGGGCTGAGGGTAGACTACCTCGTAAACCCCAGACCAAACCCATGGGGATTATTCTCCCCCAATTTTTTGGGTTAGTCACAACTATCTCGTCCAATTTAGTATAGATGTTAAAATATGTCAGGTGATGGGTCAATTTAATTTATCAATCAATGTATCAGTGGGCAATGTGACGTCTTATATAAAGTAAGTTGCTCAGAGAAATACTGTATTTTGATGTTGATCGGGAATGACAATCAAATGATTGCAACATCTGCTGATGTTTTTGGTGGACAAAAGTCAGGAACAGAGAATGTTTAACTGAGGCTGACTGTGGCAAGCTGCCCACGCAATGTAATATGTGAGCACTGACAAAGAAACACTACTCACCAGAGGATAACAAGACAGATCCTTCCCACTCCTTGACAGGAACTCTATACTGAATGCCCAACAAGGACATTCAGCTATTTGTACTTTAATACAGAATACAATAAATGTGAGGGTTAATCATAAGGCTGTCTTTCAAGTTATGAATTATGTGCAGTTCTTCTTTCCACTGATGCTTCATAACCCCACACAAGTCAATTGCTTATCATACTTAAACTTCAGGATTCAAATTTCGTGCAGAGTGGTTAGCACTCCTGCCTCACAGCAAGAAGGTCGTGAGTTCACCGGCCGGCTTGAACATCCTCGGCCAACTCCGGCATCTCTGTGAGGAGTTTGCGTGTCCTCCCGGTGTTACCATGGGTTCTCTCTGGGTAATTCCCCACCGCCCAAAGACATGCATATAGGTTAATTAGCAAGTCTAAGGTATCTCTAGTGAATGAATGTGAGAGTGCATGGTTGTCTGTCAGTGGCTGCCTCTAAGTGTCAGCCCTGCAACTAGCTGGCCTTTGTCCAGGGTGTTGTCGGGATAGGCTCCAGTCACCTGCAACCCCTAACGGGACTAAGCGGTAGAAAATGAATGAATGAATGAATTTAGTTACAGTTTTTAACATGTAAACTTACTTATGCCTGGATTTACTTAATGACATCTCAACACATTTACTCACCATTGACTCACCAATTAGTATTGCAGTCCGGGCTTCATCATTCAGCACAATAATAATTTATTTTGGTAAAACACTGGTTCCTACACTTTCGCATCTAAATTCAATTACACGGAAACTAAACAACAGAAGTGACACTGTTCTGCTCTGCAGCCAATGATGAATAAAGCGCTTGCTGGATGAAACTGTGTCATCTTCTTCTTTTCCTATATTATTAGTTCTAATTAACATTTATGAGACAAAATGGAATCATTGGGAAATGACTGTGAAGTTGTACAGTCCTCATAATTGTATCACTTTGCTTGTGTAATTAACTTCACAGACCCGGAAAATATACATTATTCACAGCCTGAATAATGTATATTTTTTCTACATAATTGGACAAAAATCTTTCACATATGTTTTTGTAATGGTATGGTAACACAGTGAGGATAGTATAATAGACAAAAGTGAATATAATCATTACATTTAATTTTTTTATTCATTTCTAGGCCATACTACCTTACAAAGCCACAACAAAATGTATGCTATACTGTATCCAGTATTAACGTTTTAGAGATACATTCTTCTGGTGGTCATATGTGGGGGACACACTATTAAATTGCTTTGACTAAGCTTTTAAAGATAGTATGTTGTTTGATGTTTGAATGTTGTTGGTCTTGGCCCAAAAAAGAGTTTGTACTGTTATAATCTTATGACATTAACATAAACAGACAAAGTAAGACATCATGTCTCCAGGTTGCTCCCCTTTACTTGCATAATGCAGTTTCTCAGCGGCCAACCCAGCCCTCTGAGACAGAGCTATTGGTCGTGTTTCATGTCAGTGAACATTCCAAATAACTTGCCTTGAGGCCCCAAGGCTTTGACTTTGACATATGTGCACTAGATCCTGAGATTTTGTACTTGTCCAGATTAGGCTTAAACTTTTCCACCCCAGTCCTATTTTTCAGCTTTTTCTATGATTGAGACTAAGAATACATATAATTATTATTCAGAATGGATTCAGTGAAGTTATATAAGCCAATATCAAAACATATTAAAAGTGAAACTGAGGTTGTACAGTCGCTGGGAAACTCCACGCTGCCGCCTGCCGCCTGCCGCCCTATTCTCACCTTTAATGTTTTGTTGAGTTAAACTGAAGCCTAAGCCACAAGTCTGCCAGGCACCCTTTTTGACAGCCCAGCCAAGATGAGAGGAAATTGACAAATAAAAGTAAAAACTGAGCACGGGAGGAGGGTGTCGGAGAAGTGGAAGGTGAGATATATGAGAGAAGTGTGCTAAACCACTTTTCTCGGCTCAAATCAAAAGCGGAGTGGTTTTCCTATCTGGCTTTTAGAGGTAAGATATGAGCCAGGCTTCGCACTCTGACAGTGTAATGTACCTGCCAACACACACACACACACACACACACAAACACAGGTGTGAATTCAGAAAGACGGGAAAACAAATACACACACATATAGCATGCACATACAACTGAATTCATAAAGGTGGGATCTGCACAAGGCTGCACTGTAAGCGGTACTTTCAAGTGATGACAGGATAATACACACAGGAAAGACCTAGTCAAGATAAATAATGTTTACAACCAATTCCCACTGTGTAAACTGGGTGTGTGCTACTGATACTGCATACTGCATACAGAATGCGTAAACTTGGTCTCCTCCATTATAGTGACTACTTATATCTTTAGAGTATATTATTACTGAAAGAGTATCACTGCCCTCTATACTACTCAGTAATAATAAGACCTTTCCTACTGCCATTTTTAAAATGTGATGTAAGCCCATAAGTGTAGACCCACAGAAAACTCACTGGTCATCTGAGTTATTGTCAAATGTTTTTAGTAATGTCAAAATAGTGGTTGTCAGAACATGGTGACATACTGTACAGCAGCAGAAAGCAGTGAAGGATGGAATGGTGGAGGTAACAAATTACAAATGCTTACATTTAGGTTCTGTGAGCACACAGGTGTGGAGACAGCTATGTGAATCACAGTACACCAATCACAAAATGTGAACCCCACACTGACCACAGATATCAGACCGGAAAAAAAAAAGGTGTTGACAAGACACAACCTGAAATACGACTTGATGTGGATTGATAAGTACTGTATATTAAATGTTGACATGAAAAGGTTATAAAATGAGTGGATTTAGCATTGCTGTCAGCATTGTTTTGATTCTGTCACAAAGCTAATATTAATCCAGTCAGATTAATCCTCTATCCTAACAACCTCTTCTTACAGCACAATGTAATGTGTCTTTGAGGGGCTTAGTCTGTTGTGTCATTTAGTCCAGTGTGGAAATTGTAATTGGGAACACTATGCAAACCAGGAACAAGACAATATGCAACCTATTTATTTCAAGGCACATATAGTATTGAAGACGTTTTTTTGGACAGCTTTATCCCACCTTGTTTAACCTTATAATGCCCAATTGTATACAATGCCACTTTAATTTTACAAGTGCAAAATGCATTTTCATTACCGTTGTTGTGTTTTTACAAAGTGATGATACTCTAGTATTCACAGTATTCATTTTGACAACAGGTCCTCTAATATATGTTGTCTACTGAAAATATCCACTGAAGAAACTCCAAAATACTGCGTGAATTATATTTCAAATTTAAATTAAATTAAAAGCTGTGTACTGCATCTTGGTATAAAAACACTGCATCTTAGTTTGAAAATTACTCTCAGTCTTGGAAGTCAAGCAGATGTAATAATTGCCTTCTAGTGTTATAAGTGTAACATAGACCTTAAGGCACTATGCTGAAAGCTGAATAAAACAGAAAGTGCTGAATGCATCACTAGTGTGTTTGAAGCTTGATGAAATGTAAAGGTATCAGCCCCAGTGTAACACGTGATGTGTGTTTGTTCCGAGCCTTGATCTACTTCTCCACAGTCTACGGCCCAAACGCAGCAGCACTGTAATTATTAATGAGCTTCACTTATCAATAATTCAGCCATACATCTGATTAGCCAATAGGATTGATGATGAGCGGCTGCACTGAATCCCCACACATCAATCTTGGACCGGGCCCTGGGCAATTGTTATCTCTCCCTTCCATGTCTTTTTACTGTCTCTGTCTTTGTCTCTACCATCCTCCTTCTTGCTCCTACATGTTTGTTTATGACCTTATATCTTCTTGGTTCACTGCTTTTACTGCGGTCAGTCCAACCTGTCAACTAATCGCAAGTTTTTCACTGGCTTACATTCACTGTGACCTAGCAGCTGACAGCGGATAACCCTTTTCCTTGCCAGCCTGACTCACTCTACGGGATACTCAGAATGATGTGAGCCCAGTTATGCACCACACACAGCCATGGGGGTGTGGACTAATTGACTTTAATACAAGATAGTTTTATTTTTATACAATTAGTGTCTTGGTAAAAACTCACTGATTATGGGGAGATGGAAATCTAGATGCAGTTTTTGGAACTCGACAATACACAGAGACAATATTTGAGGTAATATTTTTCCCCTGAAATTGTTGAAGCTGGAGACAGAAAAAGAAGCAAAGGCTGTGGATTTATTGATTATCTCTTGTTCTTCAATCATGCGTGTTGTCCCAAAGTTAGTTGTAAACAAGCAGCACGAACCTACTCTAAAATAGCACATTTAACACTAGTACTACGCTGCTGCTGCTGTTACTTGGTTGGCTGCAATACCCTTATTAAAATCCTGTCTTCTCTGCAGTGCTGTTTTCTGAACGGGTAGGCTTTGCATTGTTAACAGCAGAGGAAGTAATTTATAAAATACTATATATATTTCTCATCTGCAGAACTATTTGAAAAAGGTTGAAAAAGAGTTATTTAAAAGGGGAATGAAACATGTTCATCTTGAAACCTACATCCAGATACCTTTGTTTAAACCATTTCTTCATTAAACCTGAAAACAAATTCCTGTCATGTGATCTAGGGCTTAGTGTAGAATCTTGAGACGATCAAGATAATAACGTTAGGGCTATACTGGCAAGTTTTTATTTTAGAACCTGTAACAGTGTGTCTGCAGTGCAAATTCATATAGTTCATTATGCTGTGCTTGTTCTGCTAAAAAAATATAGCATTGACTGAAGCTTGGCTGTAAAATCACATATTTGTTGCTCCAAACAGAAAGTATTTACACAATGGCTCGCCAGGTACAGACCTTACTACATACAGTATATGGAGTAACACTAGAGATTCTATAATCTCTAAGATGATGGCTATATACTACAATAATACTACTATTATAAAAGTATAGTTAAAAAAGTAGTAGTATAAAGTATAGTTTGATGACCAGTTCTAAATAATGTTACATTCCATTACCTTTTAAATTGTTTTTCAATTACAAGATTCACTCTACAACTTGAATTGAAAAAAGATTAGATTAAATGTTGTTGTTGTTTTGTCTAATCAAATAGAACTAAGAATTTTCTACGGACAGTGGGAATCATTATCGATGCTGCCTGCACCGATGATCATAAGTCAATTCATGCTCAAGAATTAAAGTATGTGTAAATTTCTTCATGAGTGAATCTCAGCCTCTAAGCCTTGCTGTCTCTTCTCTTTCAGCTTGGGTTTTTTGTGTACCCAAGGTCATGCAATTTCTGCAGGCTGTTGCAGGTAGACTGGGCCAGAGAGAACAGACAGGGAAGAGGAGTTGCCAGTACCGAGCCTAAGTGTTAATTACTTATTGATCCAATTTGGCAGATGACTCCCTAAAAAGGCGGCGAGGGCAGCTTGGTGCGCAGCTCTAAAGGAGAGAAGGGGTAGACAATCTACTGTTCTAAAGTGCCCCATCCTCTCATCTCTGCTTCAGTAAGTGTTTACTACAAATCTACTGTCTTGGAGCTGCGCTAGACTGCATTAATGCACATTTTCTTAATAGCTGCTCCACATCACCTTCTTTCTCGGTGTTCTAAATTAAATTAACCATACATTTTACATACAAGAAATAGAGTTTTTGCTGTGTTTTTGATATGATATATATATATATACATATATATATATATATATATATATACAATTCCAACTTATTGGGAGCGTTGGACGCCATTAGACACCGAAGTCTAAAGGAAAACAATATGTTTTACTCTTGACGACCAGTCAAGTTATTAATGATTGCTTGTTATAAAAAGGTGTTGTTAAAGTACTGTACTACTACTTTAAATATCTGCGCAATTTTGAGAACGTAAATTTGGTATTTTAATGATGTTTGTACTAAGTACAACAGCTCTACTGAACTATGTTCTGTTGATTATTATGAGCACATTGATAAATGTGTTGTTGATTTTGCGCAAGAATGTGTGGTACGGTACTTTACCTAATATTGATTTAAACAGTAGTGAACTGTCAGGATCAATTAATTAATTATTATTATTATTAATTAAGTGATTCCCCAAAATGTCTATGTAAAATGTCTAGAAATACATTAAAAAAAACATTTACACCTTGCCCTGTTCCGATCACCTTACCTCAATGTATGTTTGAGAACAAGCTTTGATGAGCATACAATTGCCCTGAAACCATCCACATATAACTCTGCGTCCTCCATGTGTTGTTTTAAAAATCCAGCATAACATGTGGTCTAGTATAGTCTGAAGATCCACTGTCACCGTCAGCTGCTGTAGTCTAAATGCTTGTATAAATTGAGCTGCTAAATATCAAAGCATCTTTAATGTTATCTACCCACTCAGCACACACATCTAGTGTGTTGGTGGCCATATCCCCAAATAATCATAATAATAATCAGCTCTTGTTGTTTACAAAAAGTCTCACATTACTATTTGTAAAACACTGCACTACTGTGGAGAGTTACCGTAAAGTGTGTTTTAAAATGAACATGTGTAAATATTGCTGCAGCCTGATGAGAAAATATGTCATAATTTCTGTGAATATGATTGCAGCTAATTTGTTATTTTGATGCTTTTCAGTAATAGTATCTCCTTTGCTCCATACAGTATCGCTCCTCTACCCACACACTTAGCTAATTCTGTGCCTGGAAGAAATTCCTTTCCAAAGCTAAGGTTGGATAAAGCAGCCCCCCACTGAGCACTGTTTACATATCATCTCTCTATTCCTGTCCCCTGCCCCTGAGCTGACACTGATTCCAAGTATATGCTCAAACATGTACTACTTAGTTACAGTATTTTAAGAGTGGGTGGATTTCTTAGCTATTTTCAAATAACTAATGCTTATTAAGTACATTTTATCATTGGATGTAGGCACATAAAGTCAAGGGATAATAACCCTAGCTTGACAGGAGCTAAATTCAGCAGAACACATCAGCCATAATATTTTGAGCACTAACAGGTGAAGTCAGTAACAAGGATTATTGTGTTACCTGGAAGAGGGTAGCCAAACATTTAATCCGTTTTTATTCTCATATTTTGTTGCAGGATACCGTCTATCTTCTGTCTGGCCTCATCCTGGCCTGGTGCAGTGACAACATGCAGAGTGTGAAGTGGGTCCATATTGGTCTCGCAACAGGAGGTCGTTACAGAGACGTCAAAGAGGTAAGGTTGAAGAGATGGTTCTGGCATAAATGAGACAGCTCAGATGAGTTAGATGGGTGCATAGTAACCTAACACTGCCAGATAGAACTGCTCCACACTACGTACTGTAGTCTTCTGTTGAAAGCAAAAGAGCGGGTACTTTTAATGAATACCTGTTCGGTCAACCACAGTTTTATCCAATCACCTAGCACTTTTTATTTTTGATTGCTGATTACTTTTATCCTAATAGCTTGTATTTTCTGTTTTTCTGTAGCATGAATGCAGAATGCCGCAAAAAAGACACTATAAACAAAAAAACGTATTCTACAACTTTACAATAAGATACCCCTTGCCAATGACCTGGGATCATGTTAACACCACAGTGTGGACAATGCTAGCATTTAGTTAGCCTATGCTAGCCTTCAATTAATGCATAAGCCCCTGCTTTTAGTTTTAGCCAAAACCTATAGTCAAATAAACTTTATCAGCTCATTCATTCATTCATTTTCTACCGCTTAGTCCCGTTAGGGGTCACGGGTGACTGGAGCCTATTCCAGCAGCTTTGGGCCTGAGGCGGGGTACACCCTGGACAATGGCCAGTTAGTCACAGGGCTAACATTTAGACATAGACAGTGACAAACAACCATTTACTCTCACATTCATTCACTAGGGACACTTTAGAGTTGCCAATTAACCTGTACATGCATGTCTTTGGACGGTGGGAGAAAGCCGAGTACCCGGAGAGAACCCACGGTAACACGTGGAGGACATGCAGACTCCTCACAGAAAGACCTGAGTTGGCCGAGAATGTTTTGTGGTGGCTGGGTTTTGAACTCACGACCTTCTTGCTGTAAGGCAGGAGTGCTAACCACTCTGCCACGTGCACCCTTTATCAGCTGAATTTTCAAATTATAGGGGACTATGTAAAAAAATACAAATAGTTAAAGACACTCATGGTAACACAAGCAAATACACAAATACATGTGAGACCCGGTTTGAGTCTTGCTTGGGTCATTTGCCCAATGTCGGTTCCCCCACCCTGTTTCCTGTTGACCTACTGTCTACTATCAAAAATATAAAGGTAAAAAGACCAAAAAACAAATAAAAAATCTTCAACAATACTGCATACTTGATTGTTTTTACTGTGCATCTATATATTTCATTAAATTTGCAAAAAAGCACATAATAGTTATGCCCACCAGTTCCCATAATGCAAATACAAAAATGCAAGATAGACTTTATTGGTCCCCAAGGGGAAACTAGTCTTTTGTGGATTATATTACATGTAAACATAAATAGACACAACAAAGATTACAAGCCACACTATGCTGCCCATTTTTTCAGGCGCAATGATCTTCAGAAAAATGAAATAGTGCATTGTACAGACATACCAACATAACATACGTAGTTGCAACTACAGTTGCCGTTACAACATACGTAAGACAGACAACAGCAGGATAACAGCACACGTGGTCACGTGATGATATTTTTCAGTGGCTTTTTTTACGAAGGGGCATTAGAGTAAAGAGTCAGACAGATGTCCAATGGCAGACGGTTGGTTTGGGATGATGTTATTAGGATAGAAAGGGAAGGCGTCTGTAAGATGTTATGGCTGATCAGGCAGCGCTGGTGGAGTGAGCCAGTGGCCTTGTCCTTGAGGGAGTACAGGGAGTAACAGACTGCTGGCCAGACTTCTAATCAAGAGAAGGGACTTGGGAAAGGAGGGAAGGGAGACAGAAATTTGTAATTTATTTTGATCTTCGGTAATTTATCCGGATCATAATCAATCAGTCAGTTCTGGTTCTCAGCATCAAGTGCATGCGTCCATTTCGTGGAGTAACCTTGATGTTTCCTATCCATGGTCAGGCCCGTAATACCACGTAGCAGCTCACCGTTCTGTTTCAAGATGTTGTCCACTCTTCTCTGGATGTAACCCCTTTATATCCGTTAAGCCGCGCAGTAGCTCACAGGTCTGACTCTGTTGTTTACTCTTTTCACAGTCCGTGCTGAGATGTCAGTCAGCTCCTCGGACTGTGCGTCTCTTTGATGTAATCCCTTTAGTCTGTAACTCCAGTCACAGAAGCACTGTTTAATTTCAGCAGACAGCGGCTGGGTAGATTTAAAGACAGCTGTCTTACACATTTTCCGATAGTTTAAGGCAGTCCCCAGACCAATGAGCAGGAAACCCCTGCTATCATAAATCCAAAACATAATACATCCCAAACGTCCTCCACGGACAGAACTTCTAAACACAGAACTTGCCAGTTCGTCCAGGCGTCCTGTGAGTATAGCCTCCCGTGAATGCATTCACTCATTCATTCTCATTTTCTTATTAAACATTATTCCAGGTTGAGTGAGGTCGTAAACCCTGGACATTTAGTGGTTAATGGCTGAGGCAGACATTTGCATTGACATTTCTCAGGGCTATTTAAAATCACCAATTCACCTTGGACCCACTTCACACTCTGCATGTGCACTGCACCAGACCAGGATGATGCCAGACAGAAAAAAGAGGGTATCCTGCAAAAAAAAAAAAAAAAAAAAGGATTAAATGTTTGGCTACACTCTTACAGGTAGCAACAATCCTCACTGACTTCACCTTTTAGTGCTCAAAATATTATGGCTGATGTGTTCTGCTGAATTTAACTCCATGCATCTACAATCCACTGACAAAATGTATTTGATAAGCATTAGATATTTGAATGACCAGCTGAGAATAGAAAAATATTAAATAAATTGCTGATAGATTGATCATATTGTGGATCTGTGGGGCTTTATAAGACAATATATCCAGAATGGAGCGATTTTTACTAGACTAATGTGTTGGACCAGCTAGTGGTGTATAACAATGGCACTGTGTCTGTGCCTCTAGCATGGCTATAAATAATGAGTCATCCCTCATGCTGATTTTGTAAGGTGACATATTATCAGCCCATAATATGGACCTGGTAATGCTACCAGGCTGTTTTTATCTCAAATCCCAAATAACCTAAAACAACTGCCATAATTTCCCAGTATTTTCAGTAAATGAAAAATAAAAACTTTTTTGACGAGTCTCATTATGTTTTACACTGTTCTAATTATTCTATCTCTGGCAACAAATGCACTTCAATAAAAGACCAGAGAGGCAAAGTAGATAATTACACAGAGTAGATGTATGCTCCCATTTATTGTAAACAAAGAGGATAATCAACAGTGTAAAATTGCATCAATTAAAGCACCAATAATTATGTTTGGTATTAAATGTAAACAGGGAGAGAAGTAACTGCAAACATATTCTGCCCTCTTACTTATCACGCGGCTGTCAAAACTCCATGGTGTGATGATCAGGTAACAAATTAATACCCACACTACCCAGTGCAATATTATGAAGTATTTAGAAGGAGCCTCTTAACATTTTAACAGAACATTAAACCATTATTTGCTTTATTTTTATTGTCTTCAGTTACAATCAAATATGTCTGAACAGTCAATATAAAGAAATATACATTCCTATCTCAGTTTGTCCTGCATTTTAGTACTGTGAACTAGACCGGCCAGCCATCCTAATTCTTTTTCTATTAAATACAAAGAAATCATATCATAATAAAATCATAATCAATCTGAAATATTTGGCATTGCATAAAATCCAACTTTTTTAGACACATCTTTAAAATTGGTTCTATAGGATTTATTAATGTTTTTGAAGGGATATTATTTTTTTTCACAGGATATTTCAGTTTTTCATTTGTCTTCCCTCATCCTAAACTATATACAAACTATAACAGATGGGAAGTTTTATTTCACACTTCCTCTCTGTGAACTCTTACAGAATAAGCAGTTGAAGATGAATTAATACATTCATGCACAGTTATATTAGGAACTTGTGTGATGTGAATAAAATGAAGACGACAGTGGAAGGCTTTTTTTGTCACTTGTTGAGCATAAATGGGGCAGTAGTAGACTGCTGACTGGATATTGTTAAGAGAAATTCCAGTCAATATCACAGAAAGGAACATAAACGGGTCTAATGTCAGGGTGTGGCTCCCCAACAAACTTCTGAAGAGTGAACCTTTGTGTGTGTGTGGTATATATGCTTATATAATTTCTGTTTTAATGGAAGTAAGATTATTTTCTTCTGTTGCACAAAGTAAAAATAAATAAATAAAATACACATTTTTCATCAGAAGTTTGACTTGTAAAAACTCAATTCCAGAACAAAGAGTGCAGTTGGCCAAGTTTTTTTTGCAGTATTTACTTTTCTTTTCTGAAATCAGTGACTCCGGCTTAACTTTCTGACCCCAAACTAAAACCTCCATATCCCTGTCTTCTGAGCCTTATACCCATTGACTCTCATTCCTCCCTCACTGTCTTTCTCTCTGCTGCTCTCTGCAGATGGAAGTTGAAATGAATCTAAATTAATGAATATCATTACAGCCTCTTAAATAGCTGTGCTGTATCACTCACCCTTCTCAGCTTTATCTCCCTCTGCACATGGGTCCCAGACAACCAAACCTTTCTGGATAATACAGATAGAAATGGCTAACTACTGCTTTTTTCTTCTTCTTCTTCTAAATGCAAGGAAACGCTTGCTCTTTCTTTCAGCAGGGGAGCGAGCCGTGCTATAATGAGTTTTGTGCTTAACGAGGGCAGTCTAATGCCACCAACATGTTTTTACTGCAGATATCAATGTCCTACAGTCTGTTCACTTTTAGGCAACACGAGCCACCCGATGAATAACATTTTACACTTTTTTAATAGACACAATTATTGCAAGTGTTATGTTTTATTATTTTTCTCCCCTGCAGGGTTAGTTAAATTATAAATGAAAAGTGCTTTCATGAAGATTTATCTGTAACTTGTTTTCCAGCCAAGAACCAAATAGACATGTTCCTTCTTCAAAACAAAAAACATTTCCAACATGACAGAAAGACAAGTCAAGAATACTGTATGTGCTGTAAGTTATGTATTCTGTATATCACAGTCCAACCTAACTCCTAACATAAATAGCATTTGAAAATGTTATTCAATGACTTATGACTTATGCATACTTACAATGACTTGTGACATAAGTTAGCCTCATGGGCACATATTGACAGAACTCAAAAGTCTAGATTGCTTCTTTTACACTTGATGCAGTCAGACCAGTGCAACTGAGCCATTGCCATGTGTATAGCACTACTACTGAGGCAGAAGATTCTATTAAGAACTTTTGGTTGTCCTTTTAAAGAAAGTATTGTTTGTTTGGCAGCAGACATTGAACCTTCTATATAGAAATTTTTTAGCTTGGATTTGTTCTAGGACAAGTGAAGATGACTTGATTCAACACCAAATCTTTGATTACTTCTTGAAATTGTGACTTGACAACAATCCTGCAACATTAAAACTAAAATGACATGTGTAATGTGGCCACAAGACTGTTTATTTGAAATTTGAAAGGCATCTTACGGAGAAGAGTCCTCTTGGGTTATACTTTGCTTTACTCCTATCATTTTACAGTGACATACTGTATTTTCCAACTACTATCTTAAAGAAAAGGAAATGAAAAATATAAATGCGCTGAAAAAAAATTGCTTTTATGACAGTATCTGAGGTAAAAGAAGTACTAGCAAAAGGACAAAGGGCATCAAGACCAGCAAAAAGCATCTGCAAGTGCAGAGTATTTGTACATTTGTGTTGGTTGAGGTCATTTGAGTGAACCACTTTAGAGGCATTCCCAGCCAAACATCTGTAGTGTGTAGAGCAGTCTAAACATGTGAGTGATGTGGAGATTGTGTGAGATTGAAGGAATACACAAATAATATAGGGCCCATAACTGAGTATTGTAATTATGTTTTTATTGCCATGGTTATGTGCTGTTGAACTGCAGGGGGAGTCTCATATATAAAGATGTTCTTGTATGCAGCAGAGGCATTTTAGGAAGTGGATGATATCTTAGATTAAATTAGAGCTTGATCCCACAATGGGGAAATTCACATGTGAACTTGGCTAAATACTTGGACTTCACATCAGAAAAAAAGTTTTTGGGTTTAGGGCAAAATAAACACTTGGGTTTGAAATTGTATATATCTTGTCAATGAAGTCAATATAGCCCAGTAGGTGGCTGTAATATATTTTGGAAACATATTTGCATGAAACACTACAAGAACATTGAGAATCAGATATTAAATTTCTCCCGCGGCACAGACTCTAGAACTTAGTTATTGTGTGCCCATGCAACATACCAACTGCAAAACATAAAAAAAAATATGGGAATGCTACTTGTTTTAAAATGTAATTCTTTCATAATTGTGGTTTTACACATCTTGATGTATGGAGAGTCAGAGAAAGCGTGCCCCTTTGGGAGTCAGTCTTAGAGGTTGAACAAGTGCATTGTAGTGGAAGGTGATAAACTAAGTGGTGCATTCCTCAAAGGCGAACTACCAGAGCCAATTTAAAAGCTTGCACAAGAAGGTTAAACTAGCTTACTTACACACAGTAAGAGACTTTACCTTGGGTTAACCCAACTCTAAGAATGAAAAGGTAAAGTGTTGCTAAACTTTTGATGGCCTTCTATTGTGTTACATCTGACAAATTAAAAACAACAGATATTAAACTGGCGCATCGCAATTGTTCAATAATTGAACAAAAATATTGTCAGTTTGTGTCATTATGTATGGTAGAGGAGAGCCAGATGTCAAAAGCCTTCAGCCACTGCTTTAAAATGATCATTAAGTGGATTGATAAATATCAATTTCTCTCACATTATCATTACACGCATAAACAAGCATTCATTTTATCAGATACAGAAAATCTGTATTCGATGCATCTCCAACACACCACAGATAGATGTCATTTCCAGTTCGCTTGACACATAATAAAAAGCCCATTCCCAGTGTCTAGAATATCAGCAAGGGAGTTCAACTGGTGACATGATGATGTGTTAGAAAATTGGGCTGAAAATCATCACTCCATTATTCATGTTCCTCACCTCCCATTTCTGTCCCTGCTATCTAGTTACAGCAGTGGACGATTGTGTGAAAGTGTAAATGGTTCTTTTTCCACACATCCTAAACGAAATCAGTTATAACAAAACAGTTAAAACTACGGTGGTCACTTTTTGGTAGCTTTAGGATTGCATTAGTAGTCTCTATGTGCTTACAGATAAATGGAAATTTTATGCTTTAACTTTGCCAATGGAACATCTCTGTGGATAACCTGATGCACCAGGTACGTATATGATTCTACAATATAGGTTGCAATAGCTCCATTGACTATTACATTTTTCTTCTCATTTTGAAACACATTCAATCTTGGATCAGTTTACTATAAGTAAACATTCTACAAGTTTTCATTAAAATAATTGGCTGTGGGCACATAGCAAGATTTCTAGCAATTTAGAAACAATTGATAAAAAACCTGTAGAATCCCAAACCAAAAATTTCCAAGTTTAGCAATTATTTTATTTCCTAGTGTTGTTTCAGAGAGCGGGTTCTGGTCAAACACGTATGTCTATGCATTGTTTAAGGAAACAGAAAAACACAGACACAGAAAAAACTAAATGGCCAAAAAAAAACAGTGAAATGGAAATGGGCAGGTTCATTTTATATAACTCTCACTGCCTGCATTAAAACAAGTGCATATAATCTACATTTGAGTGTACAATCCAAATGAAAGAGCAAGTGTTTTACTGTTTTTTTCTACTGTGTTTCCTCAGGCTTCAGCAAAATACAACTAAGACCGTGAATCTCCAATGTATGAATGTGTGAGAATGTTTGGTGATGGTCAAAGAGTCGGTAGGCTGCCACGTCTCTGCAAGTCTGCCACAGGGCAGCTGTGGCTACAGATGAAGCTTACTACCACCAGTGTGTGACTGTGGAGTGAATGAATAATGGATTTGTAAAGCATCTCTGGGTATCTTTAAAAGCACTATATAAGTTTATAATAATAATAATAATAATAATTATTATTATTATTATTATTATTATAAGAATTATAGTAAACTTTTAAGTAAGTAAAGTATGAGCAGTAAAATGAAGAGCTGTTTAAAGTGATGCACATCCTAATGAAGCACAAAAAGCCACTCACTGATGGTGGGATTGTAAAAGAGGCTGTGACTGCGATGGATGAAACTTTATTCAGGGACAAGTTCTGAAGCAGACAGACACATTCAAGTGAGTCCATAAGAGTAAACCTGAGGCCACACCTCTCTTGTTAAATCCATCAGTGCCAGTCATCTGACTGAATACACAAGTATGTGTTTGTTTGGAATGGCATTGTTTAGTTTTGACAGCATTTATGTTTTCATGTTATACTATAAGATACACTATGCTATGATGTTACAAACACGAGTTTTGTGTCCTTGGGCAAGACACTTAACCCACCTTGCCTCCAGTGGCTGTAACACTGGTAATTACATTAGAACAATGTAAGTCGCTTTGGATAAAGGCATCAGCTAAATGAATAAATGTAAATGTAATGTAAATGAGTAGCTCTCTGCCATTTGCATTTTGTAAAAGTAGCTCACTGAGAAAAATAAGTTGAAGACTAAAATAACTAAAGTACCTGGCCTTATGCAAACACGTTCAATGGGAGCCCTCCAATATGGTAGTGTGGAACAGACAATGTTCTGTGGCGCAGTTCTATCAGACAGAATCAGGTTAATTGTCCTTAGGAGTAAATGTGAAATTAGTTTCTATCAAGTCCTATTGTAGAATGGCACCTAAAATTATATGAATAGTCTACAGTGTTAGTCCCTTGGCCGAGTTTCTGTGCTTGTTTTGACATTTATGTGTTTTTGCTCCTTCCTTCCGATCAATGGCCCCTTCCCGAGCTCCAGCTGCCTTGTAATTACCCCACTGTCTGTGACATCTAAATGTTTAAAGGATAAAACACCATCTCCGTCCTCTCACTAGGCACAGATCTGAGTGGAGTCAGCCATCACGGAGAAAGGTCACCCACTGTGTTGATGCCTTCCAATAGTTCTGTCTTTTATTTTTTATAGCCTTCTTTGTCTGCTTCAAGTTTTACCTTCATGTATGGAGAAATGTAAAATGTCACTGGCACTCAGCAGAGACTATTGAGCATGAGACAGCAGGTGGAGTTAATCGAAGTGTTGGGACAAGCAAAGCACACAAGAAAATAAGTAGAAAGAATGGTCTAAAATGTGCTCTAAAAAGTTGCAAAAGGTATATTTGACAGAGTTTTCTAAGGATGAATATATTGGTCAATATCTCCTTATTACAGGTTACTTGTAATATATTGTGCTAGAATTTTTTTTTTAATTAAGTCAGATGTAACCCAGCTTTCAGAATTATCTATTCCCTGACCAATCATAACCAGCAACCAGACTAATGTTTTGTATAGAACAGAAGAAAAAAGTATGTGGCTGGCTGGCCAGGCTACTTTGCAGCTGTTTGTAATAATATGATGTTGTGAGTTGGTCTAGGGCAGGGGTGCTCACACTTTTTCAGCACGCGAGCTACTTATAAAATGACCAAGTCAAAATGATCTACCCACTACAAAAATGCAAAACATATATTTATTTACGTATATGTTTTTTTATATGTTTTTTAAATATGTTTTTTTATTATATTAAGGATTCTTTATATGAACAATGTATGTTGGTGAACCTTGCAAATCATAATACTGCACAACACAACATATTTAACAATGTACAGTGCTAAGTGGACCAAAAGAGGTGCCGATACTCTATTATAGCCTATACAGTATATTTTTTTGATGACTCCCCTCATCCCCTGAGGTAACAACACTATATTGAAGGGGTTTTATATTCAGCAGTCAAAAGACGACCTTAAAAAAAATCCTTTTATTAGTTTGTGGATTTGCTTGAGCTAAAAAGAGCTACTAAACATAAATAAAATGTGCAAAAGGGTATTGAATTTTTTTTAACAAAACGTACATAAAATTAATTATAAAACATAACATAACCATAGAACAGTAGTCGGGGTGTCAGCCAGCGACTCATCTGATTGTGACCGTGTTCTTTTAGTGCTCAGAGTCTGAAGCCAGGAGAGCATATTAAGTGTTGTTCACTGTATTTGTACTTTTACCGAGCAGAGTGTGCGCGTTTCACACCCTCTCCGGTCACGCTGAGTTGTTGACACTGACAGCGGCAAAAGCAACGCATGCGCTTTTCACTTGTAAAACTCAAGAGTGTATGGGTAATGTAGTCTCTGCTCTTGGTGGGATGAATTTGGAAGCGTGCATTGTGAAGGGCGCTCTGGAAAGCGGCTGCGCAAGCAAAGGATTAAAACCTCTATTAAAACAGATGTCCAAATGAGCGTACCGGTACGCTAAAAGCATGTTCTGGGCGCACGGTGAAGTGGCGGTACGCTCAAGAGCTATATTTGGAAGTGGCGGTACTGAGTACCGGTGCGTACCGGCCCACTTAAAGCACTGACTATGTACAATTTTTGTCATTACTTGAGTTTACGCTGATGACTTGCACTGAATTGAATCAGCCAGGGATGCATAGTCCGGACAGTAGCTGCTGACAGATGAGGCAAAGGCATGTCATCGTGCCTCATCGTGAAAACGTCATCGTAAAAAAAAGTCCTCCTCCCATTCCGTATGAAAGCGATACGTTTTTGTCTTCTTACCTGGTCCAGCTCCCTCACTCATTTTTATACCCTTTCTTAAGTTTAAGAGAAAAAATGTTTAAAAGTTGGAGGTAAGTCGCTAAAGTGTTAGTTTTGCTGCACTTAGCGCCGTTGTTTGCGCATGCGCAGTCACCTAAGCGTCAGAAAAATCAGATTTCATCTGACTGGCTGCCCTGTATATCAATCAAGAGATTGGATGGATAATTGGCTGTTTTTTTTTTTTTTTTAATGTCATGTGATATACCAAAACTATCTCGTGATCGACCAGTAGATCGCGATCGACGTATTGAGCACCCCTGGTCTAGGGTTTTCCCCTATCAACCTCTTGTCTTTTTGAGCATCAAATTCTTGTGATTCCTAAATAAATGTCTTAAATGTAGTGTGTAAACATCTGTAGAATACAGTTGATCAAAATGAAAGCCATACCCATGTTTTTAATAGTCTATATTACCTCATCATTAAAATACCACACAATCCAGTTGAAATGCCATTTCTTCCCACAGCTGCCTAAAATAAACAAGCTAAGTACTGCTGGAAGAGAAGCGCATTCATTCACAGCACACAGTATTATGGATGTATATTTTTTATATAGGTCAAAAATATTGGGGTCTTTTTGAAGTAAACTCATCTTTTGCACTGATCAGTTTCTACTGGGATTGTAGAAACAGAATGTTAAATTGCAATATGCCATTCTGCCATCACATACCACTAAAAACTACACACCCAACCTTTAAAAGCATCGAGCAGTTATTTGATAAATATGTAACGCCAGTTTGCTTTACGAACCTCACCTCTTTTTGTATAAGAAAAAAAATATACAAATTTGATCTTAGCTTGGCTCTACACTGTAAACCTGAATTAGTTGGCATTACTAAAGTGGTGCAAAGAAACCGGTTCAGGAGACGATCCCGATCACACAATGTGGTAAGACTGTGAATTTAAACTTGGATGATACAGTGTCATTCCCAAAACTGAGCAAAGCAAAGGGATTTAAACAAAATGATGCCACCTGGCATAAACTTGGTGCCCAGCCAAAGCAGCACTGGATTAGAAAAAAGAATGAAGGCATCACAAGAGCATATGTAGCATCACCAGACATCCAGCTAAAAAACAGATTCCAACCACTGACTGATAATGAACCAGAAAACGCTGCTGTAAATGAAAAACATGGAGTAAATACCGTATTTTTCGGACCATAAGACGCACCCGACCATAAGACGCACCTGGTTTTTAGAGGAGAAAAATAGGAAAAAAAATATTCTGAACCAAATAGTGTAATAAAATATTTAATAAAGTATAACAGAATAATATTTGAATTATATGACTGGAGTGAAGGGCATGCACACTGCTGTGTACTGTAACACCGCCTACTACATGCTATCCTCCAATAGCATACGGCGGTGACACAGTACAGCACAGAGTATGTGAGCGGAGCTGAGCGGGAAGAATTTGCGCTCCACGCTCAAAGTATTTCATAATTACTCCGCTCAAGCTCCGCTCTGGGTGTACTGTTTTCCGCTCCTCGCTCCCTCCCCCACTCCGTCCTTTTACGTCTCGCTCCGTTTCCGCTCCAGGGTATTTTTTTTATTTTATTTTATTTTTTTAATAACACCAGTGTCGGATCAGAAGATGCATGTAGTGTAAAACGAATACACAGTACTTTATATAAATGTTTGTGAAAGTACTAATAAAACAATACAAATGCAAACAAATGCAAAATATGATTAGAAACATTTTGAGTCCCCCTCCGTCTCCTGACAGTGGTTTGATCCTGGGAGTCCTGGCTCGTGATTGGTAATTGAGCGATAGTGGAGCGTTTCGGAGCGGGAGAAAATCACAACGCTCCAACATTTAAAAAATCCGCTCCTCGCACCTGGCAAAATCACACAAATCCGCTCCTCGCTCCGCTCCCACTCCGCACCGCTCACATACTCTGGTACAGCAGCATCGCGCCTTCCTGCACACATCGGCTTCCGTAAGGAAGGTGAGGGAGGACCCGCTGCCGCTCTGCCACTACGGTAAGGCAAGGCGACACGGGGGCAGTATCTCCACTGAGATACTGCCACTCTGCCAGTATCTCAGTGGACTACTGAGAAGCCTGGACACGGGGCGGGGGAGGGGTGATGCAGTTTCCAGGGACACGGAAGGTCCCGGGGGACCCGCTGCCGCTCTGCAACTCGGACCATAAGACGAGTTGCAGAGCGGCAGCGGTGAGGGAGGACCGCTGCCGCTCTGCAACTCGGACCATAAGACGAGTTGCAGAGCGCAGCGGTCCTCCTCACCCGCTGCCGCTCTGCAACTCGTCTTATGGTCTTCTATTCGGACCATAAGACGCAGGCACTTTTCCTCCCACTATTTGGTGAAGAAAAAGTGCGTCTTATGGTCCGAAAAATATGGTAATACCTATTCTATGAAAAACAGGACACAGGACAGAAGCCAAAAGTGAAGGACAAAGATATCTTGCTGCTTGGAAACGGTGCTATCAGAGACGTAAACAACAGTAGATTTGCTACATGCAGCTTTCCAAGTGCTACAGTCACTGATATAACAGCACTCCTCCCCCAAGTCATGTCCAAACACACAGGGATTAAACACCAGGAAGGGGGAATCAGAAGTTTTAAAAAGGACTTATTCAGGCTTTTAGATAAACTTGAAAACCTGAAAGTGCAATCCTTTATCAGTGGACTACTCCCAAACATCGAAAAGCGGATCCATAAATTCAGTCGGCTGCTTGCACTAAATACATGGCTGTCCAAGGCATGTGAGACAAGAGGAGTACACTTCATTCATAACTTCAACTTGTTTTGGCAACGTGTAGACCTGTTCAAAGGAAAGGGCCCACATCTAAACAGGGGAGGGGTCAGGAGGCTAAGGGATAATCTCCTGCACTCCCTGAGACACCTAAATGGTTCTGGGCGCCTTTTTGATTGAAGAAAGGGTCCTCAGCCACTGAATGAAAAAAACACTCATGCTCAAGGATCCTCCTCTGACCATGACACCATCAACACCTCCACCACTGAAATGGACCCCCCCAATAGGACCCTGGACCCCCCCAGTAACATCAACACCTTCTGCGGACCTCACCATCTCTGTCCCATCCCCGGATTCACCAATGGGATTTCCAGATCACCTGGAAATTTTGGTAAGATCTGGAATTAAGATGATACCCCTTACACCTAACTTGGCCAGGTCACGGGTTCTATCATCATCCCCAAAAACATAACCCCCAATACCACCCAGGAGTACCACTTATCCACCTCGGCCACTACCTAGAGTCCAATGCACCCCTGTCAGACCACCTCCACCAGACCAGCTCCTCCCAGACATCCCCAAAAGCCTTGACTAGCATCAAGGCTACTATCAGCGATTAGGACACTGAGGGCCTCTGCTGTTTCAGGACTTTTTGTCATAATAAAACACTTATCAACCTGAGGCCCTGGGAGATGGTCCTTATTGAATCCACCCCATCGAATTTTACATTTTTATCCAAAATGCGGGAAAACAAAAAGGGTGGTGGTGTATGTGCCTTTTTTAGAGATAATATTCTTATCCAGAAGCTATCACTTGGAGAGTTTTCATCATTTGAGTATGTGTCATTCAAAATGGAGTTGAGGTTTTCTCCATCTATTTTATATGTAGCTCTTTACAAACCACCCCAACAATGTCATGATTTTATTGATGAGTTTACTGAAATGCTTTTGGTTATCTGCACAGAATTTGAACAAATAGTCATATCAGGTGATTTTAATGTGCATGTGGATAATGTTTGTGACAGAAATGCCAAAGAACTTTCTACTATTCTTGATACTTTTGGTCTTTGTCAGCATGTTAATGAGCCGACCCATAACAGAGGTCACACTCTGGACCTAGTCATTACTAAGCAGTGTTGGGAGTAACGCGTTACAAAAGTAATGCATTACAGTAATTTATTACTTTTTCCTGTAACGCAGTAGTGTAAGGCATTACTAATTAATTTTCAGTAATATTTTACTCGGTACATTTTCAGCAAAGCTTGCGTTACAAAAAAAAAAAAAACCTTTGCGAGACTTTGTGTAACTTTGTTATTGCGTGATATAGTCCAGTGAAGGCGGGTTTTACAGGAGTGGCGCGAGGCATGATTTCTGCCCCTGCTGTGCTCGCGAGTCGCTCTTGCCAGTGGAAAAGCGGCTAATGAAGATGGCAGAAGACGACTGTACATTCACGAGGTGGACGTATGCTCATTACTTCAAATTTGTCAGAGATAAGGACAAAAAGAATAGTAATTGTCAAATGCAACCTTTGTGTAAAACCGAAAGAACTGTCGACGTTGCGAACCTAGCAATTTAAAAAAACATCTCGAACGGTGCCATGCGACCACTACACTTGCTGAGAAGAGAAAAATAACAGAGGACGAGAGTGATAAGCCAAAGCAGCAGAAATATTATAGACCCAAGCTATTCACGGATATTGCCAGATAATAATTTTACCTCTACCATACTTTTAACAGACTTTAATCATTTGTGATTTTGTCTGTCATCCTTTCTTGTCTTGAGCCTTCACTTTGCCAATTATAAGCTATAATGTTAGTAGCCTGGATAGCCCACAGTCATTATGGAACATCAAATTGCCTTCTACTGGATGTAAAATGCTCTGTATTACATTTTGTCATTTTAGAATTTTAAGTTCTACCTTGTAGTTATTTTCGTGAAAGTAACTCAAAAGTAATACAGGAGTAAAGTAATGTATTACAATTCTGAGGCAGTAATATTGTAAGGTAAAGTATTACATTTAAATAACAGTAACAAGTAATCTATAATGTATTACAGTTTGGAAGTAACTTGCACAACACTGTTACTAAGAGTGTTCATATTTCAGATGTCACTGTGATTGATGTTGCTCTATCTGATCATTCTTGCGTCTTTTTCCATATGTCCATAATTCCAGAAGTTGCTGTTGGACCTACTGTTGTACATAAGAGACACATTAATGATGACACCAGGACAAAGTTTATGGAGGCAATCAGGTTTGAAAATGCCTCATCAGGTCAAGTTGATGATTTGTTGAATTGAATTAATGTACAATGAACAGATTAACAAACCCTCCAGCTCCATTTCCTCCAGAATTAGTTTCCACCACTAAATGCAATAAGTTTAACAACAAGGTTCAAGGCATTAAACATGCAATACAACAACACTGCAGCCACCTAGGAGGCACTTGGTTGGGTTAACACTTTTTACATCCACTAATGACAGATCAATTGAAAAAAACTGTCTCCAGCCTGAGTTCATCCAGCTGCTGCCTCGATGTTTTACCCACTAGATTTCTAAAATCAGTACTAAGCAGTTTGTTACCACAACTCACTGATATAGTCAATAATTCCTTACAGTCTGGAACATTTCCAAGGGCCTTAAAAACTGCTGTCATTAAGACTCTCCTAAAGAAGAGCAGTCTTGATGCTACAGTGCTCAACAACTATCGGCCCATATCAAACCTGCCATTTTTGGGGAAAGTCATCAAAAAAGTTGTATATCAGCAACTCAATGACTTTCTATTACTTTACAACTGCTTTGATCCTTTTCAGTCAGAATTCAGGCCCTATCACAGCACTGAGAATGCACTTATCAAAGTCACAAATGACATCCGTCTGAGCACTGACGCAGGCAAAGTCTCTGTCTGGTTCTGTTGGACTTGAGTGCTGCATTTGATACAGTGGACCATGGAATCCTGTCACAAAGATTAGAGGAATGGAATGGTATCACTGGAACTGCCCTTAAATGGTTTCAGTCCTATCTTGAAGACAGGAAGTACTTTGTTTCGGTTGGTAACTGTGTGTCAGACCAAATGGCCCTGACATGTGGGGTTCCACAGGGGTCTATCTTGGGACCTCTGATATTCAATCTTTACATGCTTCCTTTAGGCCAGTCAATACGCAGCTGTGGAGTATCCTACCATAATTATGCCGATGACACTCAGATTTACATTTCACTCACAGCAGGTGAAAATGGACCAATCCATTCAATGTGTCACTGCATCGAACAGATTGATGTGTGGATGCAAAATAACTTTCTCCAACTGAACAGAGACAAGACTGAACTAATCATCTTTGGGCCACAGAAACAAAGAGAAAAAGTCAGCAGTCACCTCATGTCTCTTTCTCTAAAATCTAAAAATCAGGTTAGAAATCTAGGGGTCATCATGGACTCAGACTTGAATTTCCACAGTCACATTAAGTCAATTACATCATCTGCATTTTATCACCCATTTTATTATATCATTTAGTGACATGAGCTCCTACAAGTGTATTCTGTGGACTTCCAAACCACAAACGTTCTATTTTACGACAGTTTCTCCTGCAAGATAAGATTTCCTCATTTATCCAAGGGCAGGGATTTTTAGGGAAGGTGTGTTTACTTTTTAGTAGCGCAACCTTATTTAAAACAGACAAACAGTGGTTATTAAAAGATTGTATAAAAGATTCAGGCTCACTACAGCCATCAAAGACACTGGGGTCAAATGACTCCAAAAATTTCTCAGCTGTGTATTCATTTATGATGCATCTTTGTGACATTGGTTTGGAAGGAAGATAGTCCACATTGGAAGACCAGTTCAAAAATATACAACAGTGGTCTGTCACAATAATGTCTGTAACACTCAACTGGTCAATGTTCAGACCTAAAGAGAAAACAAGGTCCAAAGTGTGGCCTTTTGTATGTGTAGGACCAGAGACATGCTGTTTAAAATGAAATGCTTCAGTGAGTGTTAAAAACTCAGATGCCAGATTATACGAAAGCATCATCGATATGGAGGTTAATATTCCCGAGTATCAGAACATTTTCAAGTTTGATAATTGAAGATAAAATTTCAGAGAAATCCTCTAAAAACAAGCAACCAGGACCAGGAGGTTGGTAAATTAAAATGCAATAAAATGAGTCATTGTTGCCAACCTTAGTCATCTGCATCTCAAAAGAGTCGAAAGAGTCTGGGTTTATCAACCTGCAGCAGAAACAGTCCCGGTACTCGAGTGCGAGTTCGAGTGCGAGTCTGCCTCCTCGCCGCGAGACCCGCGATGTCCCAAACACAGAACAGTCCGGAGGGCTCTTTCAAAATAGTGTACTCCATTTCCCAGGTCTCTGTTAAAAACATAAAGTCAAGGTGTTCCTTTGAGAATAATTCGCTGAGGAAGAGGGCCTTGTTTGCAATGGAGCGAGTGTTGAGTAGAGCAATCCGAGTCGGTTGTGCCAGATCCAAGGCCGGTGCGCGCTGACCATCAGAGCAGGAAGTGGTCATTATTGACCACCCGGCATGTAACAGGACACAGGACCCGCTCACGCGGAGGGAAATTTTGGAGCTCGTCCCAGACAGATCCGGAGGCGCTCGTACATGGTTGTTGCCCGCGGTGTTTTCTCAGGCTGGCCCTGACTCCAGCCCTCAATCCCCGCTTCCTTCTCTTGCCGCGGGGCTTAGCTAGCAACAGGCAGAGATGGGGACTTGAGACTTGGTGACTTGGACTCGAGTTGACTCGAGTCACTATTTTTATGACTTGGGACTTGACTTGACAAAAAATAAAATACTTGAGACTTGACTCGGACTTGGAAGTTAAAGACTCGGGACACGACTTAACTTGAGACACAATGACTTGAATGACTTGAGTGTTAATCACATCATGTTTTCAGTTTTAATTGAAATATATGGACCACACACCAGCAGCTCCCAAAAATCATGTGGATCTTTTATTTCCCGACTGTCCCCCAGCAGGAGAACAGCATTAATTTTGTGTGGAGCTTGGTCACTCGGGAGGAGCTCAAAGTAGAGCCACTGCTCTTCCACATCGAGAGGAGCCTGCTGAGGTGGCTCGGGCATCTGTTTCAGATGCCTCCTGGACGCCTCCCTAGGGAGGTGTTCTGGGCATGTCCCACTGGCAGGAGACCCCGGGGAAGGCCTGGGAACGCCTCGGTATCCCCCCGGAAGAGCTTAGACTGCTGCCCCCACGACCCGGCCCCGGATAAGCGGTAGAAGATGGATGGATGGATGGATGGACAAAAACATTTCAATATTTCAGACTTTATTTATAATGAAATAGAAGAAAGTTTCTAATGTTCAGTATTTAAGACTAGAATACTTATAGAATACATCTACAATAGTACAGTAAGAAGACAGTTTTTTATGACTGGACCAGTGTTGTGGTATTAATGAGAAACAAGCCATGAGTCAGAGATTCCTTTTGGAGGCAGACATTTATTAACAAAATAAACACAAATAAGAGATACAGCACAATGTTATAAATACAATTGGAAATACGATTTACAATTTTATAGGCATACTATTATATCGACTGTAATGATAACAGTGTTCAGAAGACTGTAACTTAGTTGACCACATATTAATTACTCATAATCACACCAAATATTGACTTGAATAGAGCATCAGTAGTTGATGTCCTGCGGGAAATCCTCGTACCAACACGGGACAACAGGTCATCAAACTAGGGCCGGCTTAGTGGGAAGTACCGCTGAAAGTGGCTGTCATCCACGCGCAGCTCCTGGTGAAGTTTGTGAAACTCATGGAGCTGGGTCCGCCTCTAAAGCATCCGATCACGCCGTTTTTCAGTCATCCAAAGTTAATAGAGTACCCTACTCTATCAACAAAATCTATCTCTACCAATCTTCAACAAGACCGGAAGACAACCCGCCTGGCAGAAGCCCCTCCCATGACGCGAATTTGCATCTGTTGTTAAGTGAATTTCATGCGCGAATAAAGCGAGTAAACTAAATGCTTTATAACACACACAAATAGCAGAGAAGCGCTACTTAACTTAGCTTAGCTGCAGTGCCACTATCAGAACCATAAATATTCAATAAACACAGTGGACATTAGCTTACTTTTTGATACCAAGACAGAGGCAAACGGCATTTACAGCTACATATTTAAGTTTTTGAACACTTACCTCGTGCAGTGGCAGTTTGCTTGAAAAAGACTGACATCATATGAAGTTACACATGCAGGGTCTCAGAGGAGGTAATAAACTGTGGGGCTCAGTGGCTCAGTGGTAGAGCGCTCTCCCCCACATACTGTCGTTGTGTCCTTGGGCAAGACACTTAACCCACCTTGCCTTCAGTGGTGTTCCAGCTGTAACACTGGTGAATGAAAGATTATTGTAAGTTGCTTTGGATAAAAGTGTCTGCTAAATAAATAAATAAATGTAAAATGTAAACTGGCTCCTTCAGGTTTTCAAATTTCAATTTAGGACCCGGCCCATTTGCAAAACATATAACTTACTTATCAACATTTAAGTTTTTTAGTTTATAAACTAGTAAAATTAAATGGTTGAAGCAACTGTTATTACTAGATGGGATACCATCTAGTAATAACACAGGCTCTTACCAAAACAAACAACTATTATCAATGACCACTAAAGAAGTTATGGGTAGGATCTGGGTTTGTACAATCCTGCATTATGTTCCACTATAAAAACATGTGTTATGTACCTAGCCAGAAACAAAAATTAGATGACTGACTCCCCGTTTCCTTAAAAATACCCAGTTAAATGTGCTCTATGTTGTCATTGCTTCATCAGAGGTATCTTCCCAAAATATTATCAGCTCAGCTTGCTTTTTGGGGTGGGTTGGCAACTGCAGTGTGTCTATTTTTTGTCTTTTTATTTACTTCTCAGCACACACTGTCTTATCAATCTTACTCCTGTTATATTCTGCACTCCTTTCCTGTTCTTTCCTCAGTCAATAATAAGTAGAGCAGAAATTTGGTTTGTGGCATGAGGCTGGATGTAATCCAATAAGAGCAAAAACACCCACATGTGCCTTAAACTGTTCAGTCAGCGCACACGCACACAACGGACACAAATGGCAACTCAAATTACCTTCTCTTTCTACTACTTGTGTTTTTCAGGACACACCACCGGACTTATTCTGGCTCTCAAAGGCTGTTAAGTTTCATTACATTGGTTCTCAACCGTCAGTTTGATTTCTTGTACATTTGATTATTCTGTTGCTAAGTAACTGTTCTTGCAGTCAGCTGGAGTCTGAAGAAACACCTTAAGGCAACAATCCTTGTGTTATTCTCATTTACAGTATTACTCAGTGCATTCCATAATATAGTCGGATATAAATGACTCACATTTAACCAAAGCAAACATGTGCACAATTGATTACACTAATATTTACACTAAAGACACAAGTGTACTTAAACAGGGGGGAGTGGAATGTATGCAATAAATGCACTCTTTAGAGAATGGCTTGTTTATTGTGTATTTAGTCAAGTTTTTGATTTATTATACAATTTAGGAAAACTGTTGGTGATTCCAAATAGTCCATAAATGAGGAATTCACTCTCAAAGAGCTCTTTATTACTCGGTGACCCAAGCAGACACGAGTCATGTGGAGGACAAGTGAGCAGCAACGAGATGGAAGCAAGCTGTTCACTTCCACTGTAGGATTTTTTTCCTGGAGAGCCATTCATCACTCCTGATCCTCAGCTATGATCTGTTTATGAAGCACATCTGCTCAGCTGCCTGTTGGAGGCATGCTTGAAAAAACCTGCCTTATTTTACCAAGGTGAGGGCTGCCCTGCTCTGTGGTTGTTGTACAGTGTATCACTTTAAAGTGCCCTATGTATGTCTTATCACCAAATACATTAAGGTCATTTTGACAGTTATTACAGACTGTCCTACAATTGGTGCAAAAAGGTACATACAGTAGACTTGCTTTAAAGTACATAAGCATCATTTAGAATTATTACAAGACAGAAGTAGGAAAACCTTATGATTGTAGATTTTTATTGTCATTTATGCAATATTTTTCCGGGGGGCTACTTTAAGCCATAGTCTATGCAGCAGGTTCTGACTGAGGACTTCTGCCTTACAAAATTAACTTTCAAATCATCAGTTAGTTAATAACAGTTACTTTGATTATTAGTATGAAAGTTAAATGGGTCAATTCTAGTTTTCAGCATGTAAAATGTTTTAGCCTGGGGACCAAAGCACTAACCACAAATTAGAATTAATATAACACATTTCTGGAATTTATGAAATAGAATTGTACCCAATTTTAACAGCAGTCATTTACTGTGTAATTTTTGTGTCACAACTTTCATTTTGTATTATATTGCATAGTATAAGCAATGTTTTGAATCAATTTATTGCACCATATTGTCACCATGTCTTTTTTCCTATCTTTTTTTTAATAACTGCCATCAAGTATTGCTTGGCTCAAACTATGTGCAAAACATTTAGTTATTTCCAGCCTTCAGCCAGCTTTAGTATGCATGCCAAAGTGACACTGACCCAAAGCATGAGAACCAACATACGCAAATTGCCATGAGATGTACATATTGTAGTGTGTGTGTGTGTGTGTGTGTGTGTGTGTGTGTGTGTGTGTGTGTGTGTGTGTGTGTGTGTGTGTGTGTGTGTGTGTGTGTGTGGAGGGGGGCATCTTCCCTAATCTTTTAACAGTTCCACGCTCTGTACAATATGGGTTTGATGAAGTGCGTGTCTTTGCATAAGCCCCTTTTCCTCAATCTCTCGACATTCTTTCCTCATCTACGCTGAAACAGAGCAGTTATGTATTGTCTGGCACTTTATTATGAGGATTATGGAGCTGCACTTGTTTTCACTGTGCTGTGTGCATACAGACAAACACAGAAACCAAAAGTGAGGACAGGGGTAAGAAAAAAAAGAAGTGACGTGAGAACAGTGGAGAAAGAGAATCCAGAGGGCCACAGGGAGAGGGTAAGTGGGAAAGCCAATCTGTGAGCTGATGGGGCTCCTCAGCACAGCGGCAAAATCAATTTGACTGGTGCTGCTTCTGCTCTGAATGAGAGGAAAGGATGATGGAGCGAGAGAGAGGCAAGTAGGGAGAGGAGCCGGAGAGCGGGACAGTCAGAGAGACGAGGATGGAGCTGTGGAGTCAATAACACTGTGGCAATAAAGGAGAGTGAAATGGATAGAGGGAATAAGAAGGAGGAGCGGAGGAGGTCAGAGTTGGGACAGACCCTGGAGATGATGCACTCACAGATCCATGCTGTAAAGGCCTTGAAGTCAATATAAGAGTAACTTTGAAGAATACAGCCATTGAGACAAAACTATCTTTGTTTCATGTTTACACAACTATCAAGATATTTGCACATAATAGAAATACTAAGTCAGCAATTTACAGTTAACCCTTTCACGTTAACCAAGCCCTGGTTTTGGTAAATCAGTCTTACTGCAAACCGACTAATGTTTTCTCACTAAAAATTATTTTCATATGGAACCTGAAAAGTTGATGTCTGCCCAGAACCAATGTAACTGGAACTGGAGTACATGGAAATCCAGTTCCCTTTGAGTAAGACCACCATAAAAACAATCTCCTCCAGCATAAAACTCCACATAAACAAAACAAAACAAAAACTTCACATTAACATTTAACAGTAAACTCAACTTTTCCATTGCAAGATCAAGTTTCTACCAGCTTTAAACAATATCTAAAATCAGGCAATTTCTTCAATCTGCTGATTGAGAAAGGGTTTTTTATGCACTAATTTAATCAACGCTAAATTATTGTAACTCATGCACCTCTCAGTTGGAAGTAAATCATTTACAACTGGTACATAATGCAGCAGTCTGTATTTTGACCAGATCCAGGAAGAGAGATCACATCACACCCATTCTGGCAACTCTACTCTGGCGCTGTATTTACTACAGAATTCAATTGAATATCCTTGGGATTGTTTGCAAATCTCCATTAGTTCCAACCCGGCATACTGTAAATCTCAGGGCTCCTTATCCCTTACTATAACCCACTCTCAGATCCTCTTTTTGGGGCCTGTTGGCTGTGTCAGAACCAAAAACTGGGCCTTCACTGTTATTTTTTCAGAGCAATTTGTTTCTTGTTTTATTTTTATTAGTCAAAGAACATACCTATCTGGGCCTCGTCCGGGATTTATTTCTTTAATTTTGATTAAATAATTGACTTAATAAATGGAGCTATACAATTACCTAACAAATAGCCATTTTGACAATGTGCCCTTTATTATTGTGTGTTTTTTAAAATTTGAAATAAGTAAAAATCTCTTTTGAAAATGAATGGTCAGAGATGTGCATGGATATGCTAACTAGTTTCTGATGTGTTACCATTTGCTCAATTAACTGCTTTCTCTGGGTTTTTCTCAGAGTAAAGAAACAATATGCTGACTACTGTTTAACTTTTCTCCTCTTTTCTTAAATATAATGGATTTGCAGCAGCAGCACTCGAGCTAATTAGCTGTATAGTGTTATAGCTAATTGCCAGGAGAGGGACAGGGATGTACCTTGTCAACAGGTAGTAGTGCTAGTGCGGCTGGCAGGGAGCCACTTTCATCATGCAGCTTTCTGCTAAAACAGCGATAAGTTACATTATAGGGGGGCTGTATGGCTACCAGAAATACCCACACAGTACTGGCAAGGGTTCTTTCTAAGAGGATTTTATTCTTTGTGTACAGCAGTGTATGACCTCAGTCAAAGTTTTACCAGAGGGTGCAAAAGATAAAGCGATGACATTATACATAACAAAATGTATAACTGTAAAATTTTGTCTCAATGTGTATTTATTTGGAGTATAAGGTCTGTCTTAGTCCTGTAGTTAGGACATTTAAGCTTTTTTTTTATCAGTTCCATTTCCACAGGGTTTGTTCATGTCTGCCCACACTGGTTATCATAGCTGTTCACATGCTTACAAAACAATTAGAATAAAGCGCCGAATTGTAATTTAAACTTTTACCAATGATGATGCCAAAAAGCCGTCTTTGAAAATGTTCAGGTTCTAAGAAATCTGGCACAGCTACTGGTACAAATAGAAGTAAACATTCACATAATAAAAATAAATTAAAAATCAAACGTTTAATAATGTTCCAGTACAAGAACAAGAAAATATAATTTTTACATAAGACAATTTGTTCCTAATTAAGTACTTCAAATACAGCCTAGGTTTTTACAGTAAGTAAAATCATTTAATGTGTGTTGCTCCCGCTGCCCTCCCTTTTCTGTATCATGAAGTCTGCTATCTCCAGAATGGAACTCCTTATTTTCTCATTGTCGCTGACAGCCTCAGCCAAGAGGCAGCTATTTTTAAAAAGGAGTGGGTGAATGTGCGAGCTAATGAACGAGCACACACACTGCACATACACACCACAGTGATATATGCAAGCAAACATTCATTTGCATAAAAACAGTGTGTTCACCTCGTCAGTCATGCAACAACAGGCACATTATAAAAAGCACCTTTGACATTTGTATCCTTGTGCTTTTATGTAGCAAAGCACACAAACACATGAACACAGCTCAGGAAAACTACATTTTCATTTCTCAGCATCAAGTTCTTGAATTGAACAACTGATTTTATTTAAAGCTGCCTATGAATAGTGTTACTGTCTGAGACAAGCAGCACACGGCTCTGAATCATTCCTGATCTAATGTAGCGGAAGATGTTAGCGCATCTGTTCTTGCACATTAGGAGGCAGAGACTGAGGTTGACAAACAGACCAGGCTGTTAAAAAGCCAATGGCTGATATGAGATAAGTTTTGAGTACATATCCTCTAAGCCTCTCTCTGTCAATGAGTCTGTTCTTCAGTCGCACTTTGTAATCTGCCCTCTTTGTTCTCACTTCAGCACAGTTTCCATTGCTGTAGTTTGTTCCTTTTTCTTTGTCAGTATCCCTGTCTATCTTTATCTTTTCTACAGTATCTGAACTGATTATCCTCCATTGTTTCAAACAGACTTCTAGTGACTTTTATGCTTTTTTGTGCCCCATTTACGCTTCAAGAGAGACACAAAAGCTAAAAGGGAAGTCACTGTATCCTAGTGTTCATAAAAATAAAAAAAAAGCTTCTTCTCCAGCTGTGATGTCCTATATATAGAATTCACTAAACAGCTTTGCATAAAAGGGCAAAAGTAATAAACTAAGCAGAAAATGCATGACATGAAACTACTGTACAAAAGTGGTGTATTAAAAACACTATTCTTGTTTTTGTGCTTAGACCGTTACACATAATGTCATTGATTTTCCGTAACACTGAGCTGATATCTTGAGCTGTCACACCTCTGTTATGCCTCTTTAGTAATAATAACCTTTTAGGATCAGACAAGAATGTTCCACAATAAAAAGGTTAGCGTAAAAAAGTGTTAAATCAAAGCAGTGAGCCAATTAGTGTCTATGTTTGATGTCTCAGAGCATGTAACCAACAATACACTAAGTAAATGCAACAGAGTAAATGTGAGTAGTAACTACCCATCTCGGAAAATTGCTGACATTAAATTACCTCCAAAAGGTGGTTCACTATGGTTCCCCGTCCTTCCTCGTGCTGCTGCTGCTGGAATAGTGAAGCCTAATTAGTCTCCACCTGACATCAGTGTAACATGTAACTATTGACCATTGTTGCTGATGCCCACATTATTCTACCTCTATTAGGCAGATTAAAGTCTCTCAGTGGTCACTATGATCCTGTGCTTACACAATTATGGCTTGTAAATTAGAACTGTAACCAGTATTTTTCAAACTATAGATTTGGATGGGTTTATTAATATGAAGCAAAAGTCAAAGCAAGTTTTATTTACCTTCCATATGCTCAAAGTCAATGTGAACTAAAGATTATTATTGCACACATATAGAAAGACAGCCATTGCTTGAGTGTAATGTGCTCGGTGACATTGAGACTCAGTGTGTAGGTCATGTGTCATATGTTGCATTTTTATGACTCTCCTCTCGCGTCGTCCCCCTCTCTCTTTGTCAGAGTGATGTTGAAACAGACGCCTTATCCCTTGATCACAGCCAGCGTGATTTGTCTCAATTAACGGCGACAGCTTTTGCTTTTCTCATGTCCACTTTAATTAGCTAGTTCCGCAACACTGTGTGCGTCTGCGTCAAAGACAACATGTGTACATGGGCGTAAGCACAGAAAAGGAAAAAAACAAACATGCATAGAGTTACCACCTGGTTAAGAATTGGCAAAAGCACCTTTTATGAATTTAATTACAAATCATTAAAAAAGAAAGAGATAAAGATTAACATTTTTTCTCAAGTGAGCAACAAGTGGAGTCAAACCTAAACAAACCATATGGCCCTTCACTGATATCTGATATTTTTTTCACATGTTCACACTCGACTGTGCATTTTTTATCTTTAATTTTCTATTGAGACCTTCCAAACATTGCTCACTTTGTTTTTGATTACATCTTAGGTTCAGTTACTAATTATTTTCACCGGCAGTACAAACTACTTTTTGACAACCAAGAATCAAATGAGGTCACATGAGGGACAAGTTTGTGTTGGTGCTTAGTATCTTCAAAAAACAAAGTTGGGAAAAAACAAAAACAGTTGGGATACTGTGTAAAATGTAAATAAAAACAGAATGCAATTATTTGCAAATATCATATAAGCATATATTTTATATATATATATATATATATATATAGATATATATATATATATATACACATATATATATATATATATATATATATATATATATATATATATATATATATATATATATATATATATATATATATATATATATATATATATACATATATATATATACATATATTTTATTGACAATAGAAAATAAACAACATATCAGTAGTTGAAACTAAGACATTTTATCATTTAATGAAAAATAATAGCTTATTTTGAATTCAATGGCAGCAACACATTCAGCTGAGCTTTGTCCCAGAGAAGTTGACAGCATTTCTGGATGGCGTTCACAGATGGCTTTGTCTTTGCATGACACAGCTTTAACTCTCATTTGTGGACGGCACTGAAATGTGTCACAGACAGTGACTTCTGGAGGTTTTCCTGAGCCCATGCAGTGATTTCTAGAACAGATTCATGGCTGTTTTTGATGCAGTGCTGCTTAAGCTTGATCATAACGAGCATCCAATATTGACCTTTCACCTTTCTTTTTATGATCTTCTGTAGATGGTGGGATATCAAAATAAATTTGTTTTTGGCAGATTGCTGAACCTCTGGCCATTTTTACTTCTGAGTGTCTGCCTTTCTAAAATGCTCCTTTTATCATTTTACTGACCTGTTGCCAATGAACTTAATTAGTTGCTAAATGCTCCTCAAGCTCTTTCTTAAGTGCCACTTACTTTTCCAGCCTTTTGTTGCTCCTGTCCCTTTTTTGTATTGCTGCCATCAAAATAATAAAAAAAATAGCTATTCTTTTTAATGAAATGTAAAGTATCTAATTTTCAACACCTGTTATAATCTACTGTGCATAAAATATGGCTTTATGAGATCCACAAAACATTCCATTCTGTTTTTATTTTACATTTTACAGTGTCATAACTTTTTCATGATTTGGTTTGTATGTGGTTAAAGTCATACACTGTAACCTAAACTACCAGCTTTTTGCTAAAATGGCAGTGAAAGGTCTTTATAGCACAAGCAAATGAATCAATCAAAAATGCCCCCCAAACAGTTATCATGACTACATTTTAGTTCTTTGATCCATGGAAGAAACATGTTTATCTCACCAAAACCATTTAGTGCACTTCTGGAGAATGGTTAGAGACCCTTACACTTCCCCGGATACTGCTTCTGCTTTCTTTTGCAAAATAATTGGTGTGAAGACTATATTTACAGTCTAAGAGCTTTGAACTGGTCTGAAAAAATGTCATTTTAAAGTGCAGCATCGACAAATCTCTGCCCGAATCTGTGGGAATGGAGTACGTTGAGACCTTCCGAGGTGAAGTGAGGAGAGGGATTTTCCGCTAAGCAACAGGAGTTTACCGGTCTAAAGCTGAAGTGATCAATGCTGCTCCAGTCCCTGAGAACGCAGTAGTGGCTGGGGACTCAAGGCCATATTCCATTATTGCATTCTCGAGTTATTGCTGGGGATCGAGCTTCTGACGTCATTCCATTTTTTTATTTAATTTATTTTTTATTTTTTTACAAGTCCTCAACTCAATTTAACTCAACGTCCAGGGGGGGCAGTGTTCTCTTTTGTCGGCCCTCCTACTTGATTCTCTCTCCCCACGTTACCATGGAAACTACAAGACACTACATCACCTTGAGTAGAAGTTTGTGAGACGGCTTGTCTGTCTGTCTGTGTTTGAGTGAGCGTGTGTGGAGTTCCATGTCACTCAGCTGACGCTAGACTGACAGGGTGCTGCATAAATAAAGGGATGTCCTCCTCTAAACCACACACATAAACAAACTGCAGACACAGCCACTAAAGCTAGGATGCTACTGTAGAGGGGCTTAGTAACAAGTTAGAGGAGTAGACTGGAGTTTATTACAGTGGGTGATAGTGACAGTGGAAAAGACCAGACTATCCCAGATCTGGAAACAGTTACCATGGTAACAGCAGACAGGGTTTAAAGAAAATGTGGCTGTTATGTCATTATTTTCTGACAGACACTGCTGCCTCATCTGAACCACACCTGCCTAGATCTTTGTGATGATCGTCAGATACCTTACTCCTCAACCAAGCTTCATTCATTCATTTGTTAAAAACATGACTTGATACTCATTCCTCTAGACAGTACAAAAAGAGACTAAAGCTAAGAAGCTGCCCCTATTCAAAAACATTAATTATACTTTGTTGTAAATATAATGATGATAGACTCCTGCCTAGAATCCTGCCTTTCAAGCACCTACCTTGTTTGCTGGACACCTGCTAGTATGACATGTTATGCACATACCAAAAAGCACATGGCTAATGGCATAATGAATCACTAAGGTCAATTGCCGGATAAAGTCGGTACCATGCTGGCATAGCACCTTTAAGACAAGGTGTCATTTAAGAAAGACAGGACTGTAAGGCAAACACATGGACCATTAAAGAGGCTCCTAGTTTCTGTGGTTAGCTTCATCTTCTACAATGTGTTAACACTCATCAGTAATTGTTTACCACCATTAACCTGAAACTGTGACCGCCATGCTTTGGACTTTTTAAATGTCACTTTTTTCTTTCTTTCATATTTTCACATTGAGTTTTATTTCTTCAGCATTATTATAGTTTAAAAGTACTTGATAACACAAAAGGTTTATGATTTTAAGTGTCTTATTAATGCATGAATTGGTATTAAAATGCCTTGCTATGGAGGTAAAGACTGCACTGAATATACATAGGTAATATATATGTACACTGTCTACCTAGAGTATAAAATCGAAAGGACAATCTTGTAATTTTGACAACGGACAAAAACATGGACCTAATAGGATTGTCCTTTGGTACTTTGGGCAGATAAGCTGATTTACAGCAAACTATCAAAATTAAATCATCACCAATAAATGGCAAACCAAAACCACAATTCTTACCCTAACCTTGTACCTTGCTCTCTATTTTAAAAAAAAAGCATGTATATAAAATACCTTGTGGTGGCCAGCCAAAACACTGTCATTGAGAATACATTGAAACATAAACATTACTAAATCCAATGAGTGGAGAAAGTTTACTTCTCAAGCGGGAATGTTGTAGATATCTGTCAGTGTGATAAAGAAAAATGGCTTAGAAAATAATATCAAGGGAACATAAGAGTCCAACTACATCAGAAAGTTAAAGAGGAAAGCTGCAGCACAAAATAATAAAAATAAAAAAAACACATTTTTGTGCATGTGTTTTTATTCTCTGTAAGACTTCCAAGGCCTAAATGACATTACTTTTTTTTTCAGTGAGAAAACTATTCCAGGTCTTTATTGTGTAATGATGGAGTGCCCCTGACAAAAATTACCACATAATTACATTTCTGGATGGCTGTAAGTGCATATGTGCTTGGCAGTATGTGGCGGGGCCTCCATGACAGCGCGGTGACGGTGCAGATCTTAGTTCAGATCAGCACACCGCTCTTTCTTTTTTTCAGTGCAATGGTGCGTAGGATTAAATGCAGACCCTGGATCAGCTGCTATGACTCATGCTGTGCTTTGGGCTCTGTTTTCACTGTGCTGGGTCAATGAGATGAAGAAGGCTATGATTATAAGAAAGGACACACACACACAGTGCAACTAAACTCTCAGAGCATCTGTTTTGCTCTACTTGGTGTTGTACTTGGTGTTGGTGGGCGGCAGTAGCTCAGTGGTAGAGCGGCCGTCCTTCAACCGGAAGGTAGTAGGATCGATTCCCGCTCGCCCCACAGTCCATACTGTCGTTGTGTCCTTGGGCAAGACACTTAACCCACCTTGCCTCCAGTGACTGTAACACTGGTAATGTAATGTAAGTCGCTTTGGATAAAAGCGTCTGCTAAATGAATAAATGTAAATGTAAATGTTTCTGAACATCAAATGGGAAACTTTGAAATAATAGCATGGATTTGTCACACCCTACAGACAATCCTTTTTTTGAAACAGGAAGGAAAACTTGTAGAAGAGGTAATGCAAAGTCAAGGAAAACACAAACTCACAGGAAGTGGCTCTTCTTTCTTTCCTGAGCAGGCATTATTGTTTTTATACATTCTGTAAAAAGTTACAGTTCTAGATTTCAAGTTTCCCCAGTTGAGGACCAAAAGATGCATCTTTTGCCCCAAAAAGTAATTCCCTGCTTAATAAGCTCAGTTAACTTTTTAATTTTGAACTCTGCACTTTACATTACACATGACTCACTAACATACATTTTGTATAAAGATATGTATGTTTTATTGTCTGGTTGTGCTTGTGTAAAAGTAGCTCCCAACTAAAATTAGAATTGATGCAGCAAGATGGTACATGTTCTTTAATACAATATCTTATATATGCACTGCTCCATCCCATCATCCATGGCGAGTTTCCAATCATTTTCTCCGTAAAAGTATTGTAAATGTTTATATTTTAGCTTTTGGGGTGTGGGGCCTAAGAAAATGGGTTCTAAACTGATCTCACTGTGGGACCAAATTTTCCCTCAATGGCTTAGGTTAAAACCAACCATTTCCAGAACAAAGTAAAGTCTTGTTTTGTTGTCTTTAAGAATTTATAAGATTATGCATCGCACATGGCCCTACATGGCATATATTTTGAACCTATTTATATAAATTAAAGCCAAATGCTTGCATGCACTTTTTTATAGATATCAGGGGATCCCTAGTATGTAAGCATGTAGCAATAAAACAACAAAAAATGTATACTGTATATAAACAACATAGGCCATGGCATCCCACTAACAACAATCCTATAACTCACTTTTGGATCCTGACCACCAGTTGAAAATGTCGGCTCTAGACCATTGTATACAGCGCATACTGATCTCAACAGATAATCAACTGCTATAAACAGTCTAATGTTAAAAAAATCATCATTAAAGGAGTTGCAAGTACTTAATAGATGTGAATTCTAATATCAGCGCATAACTGGACCATGGCCTTACTCCAGCTCTAAAAGACATTTTTGCTGACACAGCCGTTTCGTACAAAAGGGTCTTAATAGAGGAACTGTGGCAGTCAGGGGATAGTCAGGTGGAGTAGCTTTATAAACTGAAACAAAACGCTGGAGTAAAATAAAAGCAGCCGTGCCGTAAGTCTTCCTCGCACAAGCACAAAAATGACCTACTTTCAACCAAATAGATTTGTTCTGGGATTTCACTAATTGCTTTGAGGAGAAAAGTAATATTTTACAGCTGATCAGAGCTATAAAAATTATGTGATGGAGTAATTTAGTCCTCATCAAATGTGATGCACATAATAGTGATGAATTGCCATTAGCTGGATATTGTCTTTTATGTGGCTTCAAGAGGACTCTAATGCGTAACTCCACGTGATAGTGTGAAGTACACTGCAGACTGATGTTTAGAATGTGTACATTTCTCTGGTTAGGGCAAATCTATTGTCCAATATAATTGTAATAAAATCAACAAAGCTTTTAACAACTTATCATTGACAGCAATATTATTTTTACTACATTTTAGAGAACTTCCTTTTCTAATTCGACTCTAAGTCTAATAATGTAATCTATATGGCCTGCTTTGGGTTGTAAATCAGAAGAAAAACACCTGTACCAGAATAACAAATGCCTTTTTTGCCTCTGTATTTTACTTACATTTGTGAAAACCTTCAATAAAAAACAGATACACTGTAAAATGTTACAGATAACCAAAATGCAAAGCATCGTTGCAAACTGGGTCTAATAATGTATAATCACATCAAAAAGTGTGTGCCTGGCTTGGAGAACTGTGAGTTTATTGCATCATTGAACCCAGTTACATTACTTTCTGTTCCTACAGCTGTCCAGAGTGGTCAAACTGAGCACGGCTGATGCACATGCTTTCTCCTTGTTGTACCTCGTGTTCAGTCCAAAACTGCATTTGCTCATTATGCTCCAAAAATAGAGCTCACTTCCAGAGAGTATAATAAATAGACCAACAATTACCTCTTACACAAGTCAACTGAAAACACACCTTTTCTCACTTGTTTCTTAACAACTATTATATTTTTTTTATTATTTCTTCCAAGTATGTTCTTTGCTACAACTTTTGTGTCACTTCTATGAAGCTCATTGAGTTACTTTGATACAAGTATCCTCCTTAAATACATTTCCCTCTTCTTTTTCTTATTCTTGCACTAAAGCTCAGTAAACAAAATTGATTGGGATTTATTGTTAGAAGATAAATCACCTTCAACAACATGTCTCTGCAGGTTGCCATAGTTGTTCACATGCTCCAGAAAAGAATGTAAAGTGAGGAACTGCACTCTGCAACTTTCACAATGATGCTGCTGAAAACCTTCATACATAAATAAGGGAGGTTAGGTTGACATTAGTTATAAAGGTGAGTGGGATATGCACTATTGCATATATCAATGATAAGCATTTTTCTTTATTTCTTTTTACATTTTGCCATTTTTTTTTAACTTACTAATACATTAGAAATTCATGCACACCCAACTCCAAACCTGAAATAGACAGTCATTGCAATTTACCAAAGATACATTTGCTGGAAATATAAATGAGAGTTAATAGTGTCTAGACTTCATGGAACTTTTTGCATTAGTGCTGACTGAATTGAACCAGGCAATTGGAACCTAATTTGTGATATAGCTTATGATCATAGTTCTGTTTTAATGAAGTCATAACCTCATCAGGGACAGCCAGGCACAGAGGAAATAAAAAAAGAAAAGAAAATGAGCATACATATGCTCTTTTGTGAAGCTTTCTTCAACAAAGGAGAAGATTAATGCATGTGGTGTATGGCTCCTCACTTGTGTATGTCTATGTGCAAAAGAACAGTCGTGTGGGCATTTGTAGATCTCTGTTTATTATTTTATTTTTATTTTTTCCAGGATGCAGAGTAAGGAGATATCCGTCAGTGTTTGAGTAAGCCTTTTATGGAAACTTTAGCTTTTTTGAAAGGCAGTGCTTGGCTGCTACCCTTGTGTGCACAAAGCCAACTGTACGCTTGCACTCTGACTCAAGAAAAAAAGACAAAAGTTAATGCTGAAAAAGTTTCCTAAGTGTTTAGAGGAGTCGAGCTGAGAACATGGAGTCTAATTCGAAGAAAAGGCGTTTGTGTGTACGTGCATGCATTTATGTCTTTATCTGTTTGTGGCTGAGAGCTCGGCGGCATATCCTGCTGCTGGTAAATTACCCAAAGCAACATGGCATGGGGAGGAAGCAGTGAAGGGAAGAGAGAGTGGAGGAAAGAGAGGGAAAGACAGAGGAGTGATCATTTGGAACCCCAGGTCTTATCAAACATTGTTATTGCACCGTACTGCTTCTCATTTACAACTGCACATTCCCCTCCCTGCAAACCACGCCCATATCAACACAAGAGATAACATGCCCTAAGACACAAAAGCCTGGGAGAATATAGGATTTACCAAAACACTTTGCAGTCAGCACACGTTCATCTCTACTGTACAACAATCCTTAAACAAACAATGTATAATCCCCATAATGCATCTTAACACATCGGCTTTTAGGAATGATGCTTAGGCGTGGAGGTGGACACAAACAGTCACATGGATATATACAGTATACACAGAGGAAACAGACCAAGAAGAACTGTTGACCCATGAAATAACAAGGAAGTTGCTGATAACGCAGTGCACTCTCTCATATCCTATCTGGTGTTTCCACGTAAACTGCTGCTCAGCAGGGCTACAAATCCCTGTCGTGTGTGTGGAGCAGGTATAATAACATGTTGACCATTGTTTTCATAATTCTCCATGTCAGTTCTGGAATGTTGTACCCCAATAATTTTGTTCAACATGTATATTATGTTTGTTTTTCCTCAAATATGTTTTAGAACTTTTTCCATTATTTCGTTGACAAAAAAATAAAAAAATTAAAAACTGAACTACACATTTTGTGATCTCAGTCTTTGTCAATTTCTATTTTTAGCTTCTTGGAGTAAAAATGGAATGTGATAACAAGGTGTAATCAGGACACTGATTAAAAAACATTAAATAATAAAATAATAAAAATCAATTATTATAAAATATTTTGGGTGCCAATGTGTACCTTTTTGATTTACATTATACACTATGTAGTTTTTGAGATACTGCAGCCAACCCCTAGGTGGCAGCAAGAAGGTTTCAGTGCCATTGCTTCCATATTCTGTTCACATATATAGTCCGTAGGAGTTGACCTGATACCTAAGAAAAATTACAAAACAGCATCATACACATCTAGTTCATTATACGTGACGTAACCATCAAGTTGGACATATGTCCACTTCAGGTATGTCCCTACACTGAGTTGTCAGCCTTTCAGTACATTAAGATGACAGCATATTGTTGATGATGTTGCATGTGTTTATGTGTGTACTGGCCAAACCATCTATGATGCCCTGGAACAGCATCTTAACACTTATACCAGTTGTAGCTGCGTTTTTGGCAAACAAGGTCAGTTCTGTCAGCTCACCAGCAGTAAATAAATAAATAGAAAAAACAACTGACACAAATTGAATAAACGTCTCTGAAAAGAAATTGAAAGAAACCAGAAAAAGTAAATTAAACGCACTTGCTTACACTGACATATTGATTTTGAGGTGGAGAAGACATACTGTGGGTGGACAGGAGTTGAAGAAAATAAAGAGGACCGGGGGATGAATCATCATCATTTATTTTTGCTGATGATGTCTCGGCATTACACCTCAGCTGTAATGACACTTTGACAAAGTTTCGACACACTGGTACACTGATATTGCTACATTTGCAGTTTAGTTCAAATAATAGAGAAATAGCGCAATTAGTCATGTCCTTGAATACCTGATGTCTAGTTGAGATAAATTTCCAGTTTGTCCTTTGTCTGTCCATGCTTTGTGTCTGCTGTCTTTGTTCGTCTCATCGAAGTCCTATTTTATATCTGGCTCTGTTATGCAGTACTTTTGCCAAAAGATGACACAGTTAATTTAAAGTCTTTTGAATAGTGGAATTATTTGTAGTATATTTTAATTAACACACCATTCTTCATTTGTGAATTTATCTTTAAGGTGTTAAACAATCAACACATCATCCTTGAACAAAATAAGCATTGTTACTGTGGGTAACCGGCTTCCTCCCACCGTCCAAAGACATGCATGTACAGGTTAATTGGCAACTCTAAAGTGTCCCTAGTGAATGAATGTGAGAGTGAATGGTTGTCTGTCACTGTCTGTCTCTAAATGTTAGCCGTGCGACTAACTGGCCATTGTCTAGGGTGTACCCCGCCTCAGGCCCAAAGTTGCTGGGATAGGCTCCAGTCACTGCAACCCCTAACGGGACCAAGCGGTAGAAAATGAATGAATGAATGAAGTATTTACTTATTGCCATAATTATTCTAACTGGCAGCCATGTGTAACAATTCAACACGTTAGGACTACATTTTACATACCACCTGAAAGTGTCTACAAGTTCACTTTAATTCATAAAATAAATTAATAAATACAAATCTATGTAAGAGTTCAGCAATTACTGACAAGTGGAATATCCATGTTTTGGTGACAAATGTACACCTGAGATAGAATAGCACTTTTATTGTTTGGTAGTGGATTATTTATGTGTATGGCAATGTTTGGGCAACAAACAAATATTGGTTTGTGTGGTGATAAAAGTTGGTTGATAGATATAGTAAAACATAATAAAGGTCATATTAGTAAAGTGCATGTACATTAACCAGTCAAACTGAAAAAAACAACATGTTTCTATCATGTTTGCACGGTTTTTATCTACAAAGGGGAAGAAATTATAAAAAGTTATGAGTGGACATGCAGAAGCCACAAAGAAAGGCCTTATTGCTGTGAGGCAAGTGTGCAAACCTGTTTTCTTTGCTTATGAATATGCATACTTACTTATGTCTGCCCTTCCCAAAACCTAAACTCCATTAAACTTAGCCATTCATAAAGTTAAGTTTTTATTACACCTCATTGTCACAGATTACCTTGAACTCTTTATTTTACAGGCAGCTTGTTAACAATAATGTACATTTTCACCTGATGTTTTGCTATAGATGTTCCTGCCAGAAAAGGTAATATTTTATGTATTAATGGTCATGGACAGTTTTTGAAGTTAGCTTGAAAAGCTACAGACAGAGCCCTGGCTTTTGTCAAAAAATGTTTAAGAAGTTGCAGTCTAAGAAGCCTTTTGGTGTGGTTATGAGACTCAACAAGAATAAAACATCTGAATAGACTGCTGATCTGCTGAATGATAGATCTGTTGAAAGCCTTCTGTGCAAATTGCTTTAAGTTTTGTGAAGTACAAGATTCTCTCCAAACACCTTGTCCGACTCCAATTTTCCATTCTGCATGTTCATTTTTTGGGGAAATAAAACAACTTTCCTGTCATTTTGCTTCTACACCATCACCCTGCTGTCTTTATCCACCCCTTTCTTCTCTGCTTATTACCCATTCTAATGATAGCCATGTCTTCACGGAGAGCGGTCTAATGGCAGTGAGTGCCTATCGTTATATTTAGATCTAATTAAAGATCATTATAATCTATCAGCACAATGGAGAGCGGGCGGTGATGGAGTCGGAGAAAAAGGGGGCTTGGGAGGGAGGCCGCAGACAAAAGGAGATGGATTGTAGTAAGACGAGATGCTAGAGTATGAGGACTTGACTCCACCATTACCTTGTATTGTTCCGTAACTGTGCCCTAAAATTACCAATTATCCAAACCTGATTTCAGCACATGGCAGTGAGTGTGACCCGTGAACAAGCACAAGGGGAAGAGTGCGACTACAGCAGTGCATGGGTAGAGAGGTGTGTGAAACCTATTAGCATAAGTGGTGGTGATTCTTTGTACAGCAATAACATGTAATTACATTAACTGGGCTAAAGTAGTCACTGTATAACAATATGAGCACAATAAATCAAAAGCACCTCTAAGAATAGTACTTGCGCAGTAGTACATCCTTGCCATCAATAAGCTGACAACACCATGTCCTGTTGGATCACCATATCGCCATTTCTTTTACTACTTTACTGTTACTTATTCGTAACATTGCTCTACTTAATCCAACAAAAACATTGTGCAAGTACTTTTGGCAGAAGGCTGGTCTCTGAAGTAGTCTCTTTCTGTTGTGCTGTTTGGTCCACAGTTCAAAATGTCTGTAAACCAGACTTTAACTAGAAAACTAAAAGCAGGATTGTTTTGTGTAAAGAACCGGACTAGAAGTGGGAAGGGCCCTCGGAATGTAATGTTTCATGGTTAAATTTTGAGTACAGTAAAGAAGACAACATCAGTAAGGACTGATTTAGATTAACTATAGTTACAGTTACTCTCATTGTTCTGCACTAAGCACTGACAATTTTCTGACCTCTACACTGGTTCACTACAGCTTTCAAGAAGGGCTACATAAAATAAACTGCAGTTTCCATTCCTTTAAATTTAGTCAACAAATATTTCCAAAATGTAAGTTACCATGAATGAAAAGACTTTTTCGTTTAGAAGAAAAGTGACTTGTGTCAAACGTAGCTTCAACTGCCAGAGGAGAGAAAAAAAAAGTGGTGACATTTGCCAAACTTTATTCTTTATCATTTTTAGTGCTGTTGGCATGGAGTAGTTTTAAATGCAATGGTGTGGATGAATTTTCCATTGGTCATGTCTTGTGCAGCTCTTTCTTATCAGTCTTGACTCATGCCAGAAGCTCTCTGAAGCTTATCATAACCACAGCCAAATGCGTCTCCGTTCTAAGTCCCCAAACTGTGAGTATTATTACTTTGTTAGAAACTTTGGGCCACACAGATGACTGCCAAATGGTCTTTTAATTGGAAATCAAAGAACATAACACATTATGTAAACCTGTGGCAATGCTAATTTGTCACCAGAGTAATGAACAGGACGACATCTTACTGAAGACTGCATACACACGTTTGTTCGGCCTCACTGGCATTTAAATATTTATGAAAAGTGTTACAATGTTGATCCCTGTAGCTCTGTCCATGGTGCTGATACAAGAGGTGTCACTTGCTCTTGCGGAAACACACATCAAAAGCAAAAAAATGTTAAGGGACACAGTTATTGATTTAACAGACTAAATTAAATTACTGTTCAGTCGGTAATGTTCCAGTCCACCTGCTTATTGTTAGAATTGTATTAAATATAATAGTAGCCTGGCTAGCAAGGTGGAGTTTGACTTCAACAAGGCAGAATTAATGGACGTAGAATAAAGACCCTCTGAATGCAACAGGATTGACCAATCATAGAAATCTCATTAGGCTCGGCCAATTTTTAAATACATTTACTACAAATGGTACAAAAGAGGAATATTTTACAGATACAAAAGCCATCTAACTTTTGTATTTGTATCAAGCAAATGGGTCTTTTTTGGACAACGTAAAAAAAAAATGCTATGGAAACTGCAAATACTGACTGTATTTAAGTTTAGCAAAAACAGTAGAATGAATAAGTTGGCAGTCCTGATCTGCATTACCATGATATGTGACTAAGTCGCTATATGACTACCCAAGATCGGAACGTTTTGGGCATTTGAAATAGAAGACGGGACAAGGCTCTCTACTCTAGGCAGATACTGGTGACACTCAAGACTACAGCATGTGTGCCCCGCTGATCAAGCTAACAAAGATGTTAATATCTGACTTGATGTTGTCACAGAGCTTGATTTCTCACTTTGTGTTTGAATTCAAACTTTTAAGTCACACAGATACAGTTAGACCAACGCAATTGTGGCACAGCCGCACCGTCTCCAAATAACCTTTTTGAAACTCTACTTAACTTACTCTAAATAATTCACTTTCTGCTTACTGCATGTTTAACTGAACACGAATATTGCATTTTTTGACTAACCTTTTAAACCAGTTCCAGTTCCAGTTTAAATAGTTTGTGGTTGTGCATGCAACCAGTCCTGCTGGTGCAGCTTGATGCTTGAGTAGCTTTAATTGGCTTTTTAAGCTTGGCACAAACTAGTTTAAAAGTTTGCTCATCTTTACTTTTCTATCATTGATCATTTGTTTTCATCCTTGTTCCTTCTGTGCACATATGTACTTTTGCGTGCATACAGTCTGCCTGTGGTCGTGTACACATAGTATGCACGGCAGTCTCTTTCTATGTTTGGTATTGTGTGTGCAGCTCCTGTTGTTGCTGCTGTTATCATCAGCCCGAGGCAGAATGAATAAAACAAGGCTGAGATAACGAGAGAAGAAGGAAAGGTTACAACTCTGAAATGCACATGGCCCATATGAGTAAACCTGCGTTTTTCTGCTTTATCTGCCCACCTCTGTAGTGTTGTAGTCTACCATACTCAAAACATGACAGGGAGGTAAAGTCAGATACAAGCAACATCTTTAGAGGAGAGATGCATTGAGGTTAGAGGTCGGAGGGATCAAGTTTGGCAATTGTTGAAGCTTGGCATAGCACATCAGCTCATTACAATTTCATATTCCAAAGTTAGTATCTACAAGAAGAGTAGGCAATACAATGCAATGTCAGTGTGTCACTTACTCCATAAAAACATAATTAATAATACTATCTAATGATACAATCAATTCACTTTTTTAACTTGTTTGCTGTTGTATTGCAGTTTGTACTCAATGCCCACTAAATTGCATTTTATTCACACACAAACACACACACATGCACACACACACACACACACGCACACACACACACACACGCACAGACACCCATGCACACACCTGCACACACACGCACGCACACACACCCATGCACACACCTGCACATACACACACGCGCACGCACACCCACGCACACACACACACACACACACACACACGCACGCACACACACGCACACACCTGCACATACACACACGCACGCACACACCCACGCACACACACACACGCACGCACACACACGCACACACCTGCACATACACGCACGCACGCACACACGCGCACACACACACGCACACACACACACACACGCACACACACGCACACACCTGCACACACACACACACACCTGCACACACACACACACACACACACACACGCACACATGCACACACGCACACACCTGCACACACACACACGCACACGCACACACACACACACACACACACACACACACACACACACGAACGCACGCACGAACACACTCCCACGCACGCACACATGCACACAACTGCACATACACACACGCAAATATTATAATTTTGTGCCAAAGTGCATTAGTGAGACCTAATAATTCAATACCAAAATGCTATTGTCATGTAAACCAAAGATGTTTTATTGTTGTTTGCCCAAACCTTGTTTGCAAAAAGTTCTAATGTCAAAAAACAAAAAAAACTTCAAAAAACTTTCCAATCACTAAAACATTACATTAAAGAGAACTGAAATAAAAAGACACTAGTGTGGAGGGACAAGAAGGAGAGTGGAAAAAAAGAAGTAGAATTTTTGACTACTGACAGAACATGTGAACTAAAAAATAAATATAAATGAAAAAGGCTGGGATCAAAAACAGACAGAGGGAATGAGGGAACTGTTGTGTCACCACAGAATGAATTTAGTTCTTGGTTTTTATGAACACGCCATTAAAGGGTAAATATATGACAGCACTAATAGGCTACGGCAGCTCCCATCGCACATGATGGATGGAATTAAAGTAATTGCCTCTCTGTGTTTAAATCAATTATAGAACGTCACTGCACAGAGGCGTGACGAATCGAGAGAAGAGTCCTCCCATGTCCATGTCCTGATGTTTATGTGTGTGTATGCGTGTGTTCACTTCCACATCCTTCTCATTTTCCTTTTATCCAGAAGCTGATGACCTTTTCCTGGGAATTATCATTCCCATTCATTTCAGTAAATTGCTGCCTGTGGGATGAGCTCCATCCATATACTGCAGTGCTCTGTGGGAGTTCCTGTCACACAAAGACATTTATGTTTGTATGCCAGTTTGTGAGTGCTTTTTAACTATGCACATAAGGGGATAGATTCCTCCGTTTTTTTTCCTACACTTCAGTGAGTTTCTTTTTTGAGTTATTGTGTCCTGAGGCCGCCTGATGCACTCACTTAAACCAACCAAATCTCTTTGGTTTGAAATAATGCCCAATCCATGCATTCTTTAAAGTGAAGTTGCACTTTGTATTTTCCATTTTATGCTGGTGTCTGTTCTTTTTGCATTTAGCAATTATGATTATGATTCTTCATCTAACCATTTGCAAAGTATTAAATTATACTGACATTTGCAACAGTGACAGTAAAAGTACCCTTAATCATTCTATGGAAGACTGTCTGTGTCTGTGTCTACAAGGTGCATTGACACTTGAGTCTATGGCAAGGTCAAATGCCAAAGAGCTTAACTAGAAACAGAATATCCAGGCTCACAGAGTTCACTGATGATCTAGGAACCCTTTGATAATTTGCGTAACATAAGCATGACCACCATTGTGTGCATCAGCACTGCCTTTTCTTCTCTCTGTCGTGTGAATGTGCATGTGTGTGACTCTTTTCAGTCATCCGGAAGCAGCTTACCCTTTGAGCAGCGCTGTTGGCTGCAATCCGAACCAGAGCAAAGCCCTCTCCCCCTTGCTCCGCTTCCCTCTCTTTTCAAACGGCCAATCCAAACTGTCCCGTCTTTCAAATCTGCCCACTTCATCCAGCTTCTCAAACTATAATTTCACTTTTTCATTTCTTTCATGTCACTCTTTGTCCATTTTCAAAGTTATTTGAAAATAGTACCCCCTCCCGCGCTGAAACCTGTTTATATAAAGTTAATCTGCTTTTGACAAAAGGATGCCTCTATGCTTCTTGGAGAAGTGCTTTGAAATGTGTAGAAAGGATTAAGGTAAGACCCCAAGCCAGGACTAACTCATTCTATCTCTACATTCAACTCTTGAGCCTCAAAACAGGTGCACGTACAACAGTCTCATCTTTCTCTGTAATAAACTTAGCGAAACTCAGTGACTCATGCTGCAAAACTTTTTGCAATGCTTCCCACTTTCTGCTCATGCACTGTGAAGTTGAGTGTATGCCCTGTTTGTTTAATTGTGGTAAACATCTGCATAACATTTACCTCAAAACAATCGTACAACCAAAAGTAAATGGCTCCATCTAAAATCACCACTATCTCCTTCTTCATACTTAAACTTTTAATGGACAGTCAAAGAATAATGAAAATGATTGATGGCACAGTTTTAAGATTTTACTTTAGATTAACATAAAGAAGGCAACAAATTAAAAGGGAATCATCTGAGGCTAAAATATAATTTCAAATGATTTAAATTATAATTAAGAAAAACCATACGGATAAAAATAATTTTAAAAATGAATTTGATTTTATATAGTGCTTTTCAAGGGACTCAAAGCGCCTCACAGTTGAGTCCATAATTCATTCACTCTACAGTTACATACTGGTGATGGTAAACTACCTCTGTAGCTAAAGCTGCCCCGGGAGAAATGTAGCAGCTATACCGTGCCTACAGCTTCTTTGACCGCCACCAAACACACTCACTAATTCATACTCATTGATGTGATAGTTTGAATCTGGGCCGTAAGTGAGGATAAATGCACAATTACAATTACAGTACAGATGATGAAAAGTGCTCCAACAAGTAGCGGGCCAATTAGCAGGGACTCAAACCCAGGATTCATGCCAAACTAACATAATGCATTATGGTGGACGGTACACGTTGCGGGAACTGGCAGCAGGAAAGTGGCTTGAAGTAGGATGTGGTCTTGGCCACTATATAGAAAACTGATGTGTGACCATTTTGTTCACTACTTTTCCGGTGCACTGCGGAATACTTTGTTTCAACTCTGTAGGGGACAGATTCGGATGCTAGACAAGGCCCTATACTGGAGTTGTTTTGGACACGGCTTTGGTTGAACAAGCCTTTGCACTGCTGTTCTTTCTGTTCATACTACATTGCATTTTGGAATATACCAAGATAAAGCCATGCATTAAATCTCTTCTTAAATTGTCAAAGTGCACAAATATTATTGTTATTTGAACTTTACACACATTTACACAAAAATAGGATATCAGTTTTATTATTAACTGTCAGAACTGTCTATCATATTGTCCCAAGCCTGACTCTCTTCTGGGAAAGAATAAAGAAGAATTGTAATAAGTGCATTGTGTGTTACTGTACAGGTTAGGTTTTAACTATAGCAGCATTATGCAGGCTATACATAAGTGACATTTACAACATTATGTTATGATAATAAGATAATACTGAGATCACCGTCAGTGTGATGGGTATGTTATGTTGATGAGGAAACACATTTCATTAATTTGATATAGGTAAAAAAAAAAAGTGTGTTTCCGAAGCCTGTTGTGAGGAAACAAGCTGGAAGGAAGCTCTTCTTCTGCACTCAGATGACTCTACGTGAGATCCACAGACAAATCCATAGAGTTGTTGACTGAAGGTGCCAGAATGTCAGCATGGATAGTTTTGACACTATTTTTACAGCACCTCATGTTTCTCAGGAGTGCATCCAAATGTAGACACTGCATGGTGTGATTTTATCGTGTGGATGGTTAGTGCAGATCTCGATCACGCTCCCTGTTCTCTTTCAGTAAATCTGTCAGACACATTGCTTTCCTCCTCACTGCCTCTGGCCCGTATACCTGTCTACATCAGCTCAAAAACGCTCCCAATGATGGATTATGTGTTAGGACAAACAAATCTTCAAATCACTGCAGGTGAATGCCACAGTTTACAGCTGCATGCTTCCCATCAGGACAGAAATACTGACTTAATGACTCACGCTGACACTGCATTCATAATTGTCAGCGGGCCTTCATACATCATAATTTTCACAACAAAATGGAACAATTGCCAATATCTCTGGAAATAAAATCTATTTTAGGTGAGAAGATGCACTATTGTGCATAAATATACGAAAAAGAAATTGGAAATTATGTATCATGTATGGAACACTACAAGATGGACATGCTATGTATGTAGTTGTAGGCACTTTAAAGATTATTCAATCAACAATGTTATAGTATGTTTCCGTGTGAGTCCTGCATTGCTAATAAAAATAACTGGGAGCCCAATATGTAAATGTCATCCTATGTATAACATAAGTACTGATGTGTCTGGCTTTTATTAGTATGTTTTTGGGAAGTGATTATACAATATTGCAGGTATGCTTTTGACCGAAGTCTTTTACAAAATACACAATGCACCATTTTAAGAAGATCAAAACTTGTGTTACCATCCACAATGAGGTCAGTTTAAGTTTTTGTTATTTAATTACTTGCTGTGATGGTCAGATGTTTCCACCATCTGTGCAATGTCAACATTAGCCTATAGCTCTTTAATCCCATTTCAGAAAAAAACAAAAAAAACAATTAGACTCGATGCCAACAGACAGTGGGCCAAATCGCCTTTCAGCCACAACAAACCGGGGTGACATCAAAAAACCCAGAGCGGGGTCTGGATGAGAGCTTCCAGCTGTGATCAGCTCCCCTTTAGCCCCCCCAGTGTGGAGGGATTCAGAGGGATCAGCAGGACAGGAAATCGACTTTGGAGTTTTTTTTTTTTGTCAGCAGTGGTGTTTTCCCTCACACATCCCGGATAGACCTGGAATCTTCTGGATGCAGGATTTGTGTTTGGGCTGAACTAATTGAGCCCCCTAAAAACCTTGCCGCCCTGACTCCTGGACAGTGTTGGCATGCACAACCCACATAAATCTACACACACTCACAAATGTGTGCACACTTCATTTTGTCTTTTTCTGTGCCAAGCCTAATCCTGCCTTACCAGCTGCAAAAAAAAAAAACATGAAGCAGCGAGCGAGAGAATCTCCTCCCTCCATTCAGTTCCAATACACTTTTCAATTTCAAGGTGCTTTATTGGCAGGGCTTTGCTTGAGAGATGCCAAGGCAATTAACAGCACGTGCACAACGCTAAACGGGTGAAACAAAAACTTGCATTATACTATGGCAAACAATACAATCAGAAAATACTAATAAGCTTTTAAATTTCAGTTCATCTTCTCTTTCTATTCTCTGGGGTTCAGTACAGAATTTTCCTAGGCTTTTCTAATTGCAATGGGGCATGAAAAGTGCTCCAACTAATTGTGTAAACACATGTGGAAGCAAAGAGCAGCAGCAATGGAAGACTGATCACAGCAAATGAGTTTTCCGGTAAATGATTGGACGACTTTGATTGTCCAAATCGCCTTATGACACCTGAGTACACAGTCAGCTACTGTTTAGACTATGGAGTAATATATTAAAAAGATAAAGAATTGCCGGGCAACCTCGAGAATTGGAAGTAGATAATTTGTAACCACACGACGGACTAAGTGTTTGATGTTCTTTGAATGGAACTCTAGAGTTAATTTTAAATTCTCTTTGAAAGTGAGTTAAATAATGAATTTTGAGAACAACAGAAGACTGCAGTAACATTTTCGACAGGTTTGAGGCAAAGGTCAAAACGTGGTATAGAATGATATGTGGACAATAAAGGAACTGGGTGAACTTTGCTCTACTTTATACCTTCAGCCAATTATTCTATATTCTCTTTGCACGATATCAAATTATGTTATAAAATGAGTCAACTGCAACCTCATTTCATGTTTTACATACAAAAATGACAACTAATACATTTGCACATTTACAGCTCTTTATATTTATAGATACCTGGATTTATGGTAATGGTTTGGCTTTAACATATTAAAAATTATATATTTTCCAGGGCCAAAGATTTAGGGCAGCAGGCCAAGCGGTGATACCCAGTCCTGTGTTCCTGCAAGTTTCCCAGGATAATCTTGAGGTGCTTCCAGGCTAGCTACTATACACAGGGTCTTTCTTTGTCAGGATTCATGTTTGTTAAAGTAGTCTGTCTGTTTTGTTTGTGATGTTATGGTTCTTTTAAGTATCTTAGGGGTTTCATTATTGTCTGATTTCCAGTTTGGTTTGTGTATCTGATTTTGTTTCAGATTGTATTAGAGTTTTTGGTTTAATTGTGAAATGTCTTTACCCTGTCTGTGTATGTTGATTGACTTCCTGCTTTGTGTCTTTCCCTCCTGTGTGATTGCATGCTCCGCCCTGATGTGTTTCACCTGTCCCTTGTTGTCTGTGTCTATTTAAACCTGTGTGTTCTTCTGCTCAGGGCCAGGTCGTTGTTTCCCTACCCGTGAGTCTGCGCTGTGTTTCCCTGCGTTTTATTTGTTGTAGTCTGTGTATCTGTGGAGGTTCTATTGGTTTCCTAGTCTGTTTTTTTTCTTGTATCTTATTCCTGGATTATCTGCTCGGACCCAAGCCTTGGTTTTTCCTTGTTTCTTGTATTTTGTGTGGTACCTTCTGGACCAAATAAACTTTATTTTAACTCTTTGCCTGTGTCTGGGGGTTTGCATTGGAGTCTTCCGGTTCCTGGGCCTTTGGCCATAACAGTACGACCTGGCCAGAACTGAGATTCCTCAACCCCATGACAGTCTGCTGAACCTCCGAGTCTGCCGAGGAGGTTTGAGTCACTCCTAGCTCCTGAGTCTTCGTGCCTCCTGAGTCTTCGTGCGCCTCCTGAGTCTTCGTGCGCCTCCTGAGTCTTCGTGCGCCTCCGCCGGACCCTCGTGCGCCTCCGCCGGACCCTCGTTATCCCGGTCTTCTCCGTCTGACCATCCCCAGCATCTCCGTCTGACCATCCCCATCTTTCCCGTTCTGGTCAGCCCGAGCTTACCCGTCTGGTCCTTCCCCGGCTCCGGGTCTTCACTTCCCGGTTCCCTTTCCTGTGTCAGCCCCGTCCGGTTCCCTCTCCTTTGTCAGCCCTTCCCTCGCCCGGTCCTGTTGTCATTTTTTCCCTGTCCCGGTCCTGAGATTCTTTTTCTGCCCTGTCCCGGTCCTGAGATTCTTTTTCTGCCCTGTCCCGGTCCTGAGATTCTTTTTTGCCTATCCCGACCTTTTTCCCCTGCCTGGTCCCGAGTCTTTTTTTTCACCCTGCCTGGTCCCGAGTCTTTTTTTTCCCCCTGCCTGGTCCCGAGTCTTTTTTTTCCCCCTGCCTGGTCCCGAGTCTTTTTCCCCTGCCTGGTCCCGAGTCTTTTTCCCCTGCCTGGTCCCGAGTCTTTTTTTTTCCCCTGCCTGGTCCCGAGCCTTTTTTTCCCCCTGCCTGGTCCCGAGCCTTTTTTCCCCTGCCTGGTCCTGAGTCCTGCCCCTGCCTGGTCCTGCCCCTGCCTGGTCCTGAGTCCTTCCCCTGCCTGGTCCTGAGTCCTGAGTCCTGCCCCTGCCTGATCCTGAGTCCTTTTTCCCTGCCTGGTCCTGCCTGCCTGATCCTGAGTCCTGCCCCGTCCTGAGAACTCCCTGTCCGAGTATCCTGGGTGCCCTATGTCTGAGTCTGTCCGTCCTGGCACACCTGTTTCCCCCTCAGTGCCTGTCCCGGCACCACCTCCCTCCCCGAGTGCCTCGTCCGGCCGACTAGTTCCGAGGGCCGGACCCGACGCCTCTGTTATCCCGAGCACCCGTCACGGCCGACCAGTTCCGAGGCGGACCCGGCGCCTCTGTTCTTCCCGAGCGCCCGTCCGGCCGACCAGTTCCGAGGGCCGGACCCGACGCCTCTGTTTCTCATTGAGCCCGTTCCCAATATGTGTCCTGTGCCAGCGTCCAATTGTCTTGGTTCCCTCCTTCCTGACCCCCTCCTCCCACCCAGGTTATGTCAATGGATTGTTTTTTGGTTAGGGGTTTTTAGGCCGCCCAGTGTTCGGCCTTTAAGGGGGGGGGTACTGTCAGGATTCATGTTTGTTAAAGTAGTCTGTCTGTTTTGTTTGTGATGTTATGGTTCTTTTAAGTATCTTAGGGGTTTCATTATTGTCTGATTTCCAGTTTGGTTTGTGTATCTGATTTTGTTTCAGATTGTATTAGAGTTTTTGGTTTAATTGTGAAATGTCTTTACCCTGTCTGTGTCTGTTGATTGACTTCCTGCCTTGTGTCTTTCCCTCCTGTGTGATTGCATGCTCCGCCCTGATGTGTTTCACCTGTCCCTTGTTGTCTGTGTCTATTTAAACCTGTGCGTTCTTCTGCTCAGGGCCAGGTCGTCTTTTCCCTACCCGTGAGTCTGCGCTGTGTTTCCCTGTGTTTTATTTGTTGTAGTCTGTGTATCTGTGGAGGTTCTATTGGTTTCCTAGTCTGTTTTTTTTTCTTGTATCTTATTCCTGGATTATCTGCTCAGACCCAAGCCTTGGTTTTTCCTTGTTTCTTGTATTTTGTGTGGTACCTTCTGGACCAAATAAACTTTATTTTAACTCTTTGCCTGTGTCTGGGGGTTTGCATTGGAGTCTTCCGGTTCCTGGGCCTTTGGCCATAACATTCTTAGAGTCCTGAGTCTGTGTCCGAAGCAATTGCATTTAGTAAAAAAAACATTACTTTTTTACTCTAAACATAATAAAATTCAATATAACTTTATTAAAACCCAAGGTGAAATTCCGTAGTTAGGTCTTCAGATAAGCTGACTCAGATTTAATTTTCTATAGACTGATTGATTCTACAGTCTTATGGCAGTCGGGATAAAGAGTTCTTGTGGCGTTCTGTCCTGAAGCTCACTGCTCTCAGACGTCCACTGGCTGCTCTTTAAAGTTCAAAACAAGAGTGCAGGAGGTGGCCCATGTTGTCTACCTCAACAAGTCTTTAAACCAGCCCTCTCTATTAGTTTTTCAATTCGCCTTTGATCTATTTTTCTGAAACCATCCCCCCTCAACAGACTGCAGCATAAAAAACAGAATTAGCCATTACTGCCTGAAAAACATCTGCATAATTTTATTGATAACATTAAAATACCTTAGCTTTCTTAGAAAATATAAGCAACTTTTGCCTTACCTATAAAGAGCATCTGTATTTATGGAACAGTCCAACTTGTTGTCCAGATGCACTCCCAGTTCCCTTTCAAAAGCTACACTCGATGCTGCGTATGGGAGGAACATTTTTTGTTCAAACGGTTGTAAAACACGTTTGTTGACCATGTGTGTCAGACACGTGTGTCAGACACGCCCAGAAATATCCTAAATAACCTCTGTTGGTGACATAGCTTGATCACCTGCATGTGGTTGTGAGTGCACCTGGAGGTTATAAATACACGTGACGCAGAAAAGTCATCAGGTTTCTTTGTCTTCTAAGGAAAGCTGCATTGTGTGTGTGTGTGTGTGTGTGTCAAACTGAAAACAAAGAAAACTAAGTTGCCTATGTCAATTGCTCACTCTAGATGTTACACATCCAAAAGCCAATCCCCAAATGCAAGTAAGGGTTACACGCCGAGGGCTTTGTAGCCTAACTATGCGGTTCAGACCCCGGTTTCTTAACTTGGGTCCCACTCAGGGTCCATGTTGTCGTCGCAGGATGCTAACAATGGCCACATCCCTTGTAGGCTGTAGCATGACACATCAATTGCCTTGAAATGATGGCTGTATTTCCGGCCAAAAAATACTTCCTCCAGCCGCTAAGGGGCTGCCAAGTCCTAGTCCAGGTGGACAATACAGCCTAAACACGCAAGCGCGGCAGCTTCTGCTTTGGGCTCAGGACAAGTTCGGGTCCCTCAGGGCGATTTACATTCTGGGGCACATTCCGGAGAATGTGGGAACAGACCTACTGCCCAGACAGGCTGTGATACACGGGGAATGGAAACTCCACCACGACACAGTCAGTCAAATCCGGGAAAGATTTTACGAAGCAGAGGTGGACCTCTTTGCTTCACGGGAGAAGGCACAATGTCCTCTCTACTTCTCTCTGAGTCCCCCAGTCCCCCTGGGTCTGGACACGATGGCCCATGCGTGGCCCAGACTGCGTCTCTATACTTTTCCCCCAATTGCCCTGCTTCCGGGAGTTCTAGGGGCGAGCCAGCTTTGGAACTTTTAGAATTAAGAGATGCTGGACTTGCAGCTGGAGTAGGTAATACTATTCTATGTACTAGGGTTCCCTCTACTCAAAGACATTACGCCTCAGATGTCCTGCTTTTGATGCCTGATGTATTACACGCCATGCAGACCCAGTTCACTGCCAGATTTTTCAGTGCTGGAGTTTCTGCAGAGTAAACTATCTTCTGGCTTATGTCCTAATACTCTCCGCTATTTCAGCTTGCCACGCTGTGACCAATGGGGTCTCAGAGCGGAAACACCCTCTAGTTGCCTGCTTCATTCGAGAAGCCAAGCTGTTGAGGCCTCCCACTAGAGCAACAGTCCCTTCGTGGTACATGTCTTTAGTGCTTGAGTGGTTGGTGAACACCCCTTTGAATCACTGGAGTCAGCGCCTTTACGGTTTCTGACTCTTAAGATGGTCTTCCTGACAGCAATTACTTCTCTTAAGAGAATTAGGGCTGGCTTTGTTGGTCTCGTAATCCTGTCATTAAGTAAGTAATCCTGTCATTAAGTAAGTTATTTTGCACACTTACCCTAATTATCTCCCGAAGGTCTAAGCAGCTTTTCACATGCTATGGGGGCTGCAAACGAGGGGCTGCAGCCACTAAGAAGACTATGTCGCATTGGGTGAGTGATGCTATTGACCTGGCCTTTGAGGCGTGTGGTTAGTCTCCGCCTAACCACATCAGGGCCCATTCAACCAGAGGTGTTGCATCCTCAATGGCTGTCTCTTTGCAACAAGTGTGTGATGCAGCGGGCTGGTTCTCGCTGCACACTTTTATTAAATTCTATAGTCTGGATGTCCGTTCTACCCCAAGCTTTCATGTACTTGGGTCGACATTAGGAGATCACGTCTGAGACCTCTCTGATATTATGTGCACATACTACACAACCCTTGGCGGGGTCCAGACACTTCCAGTGTGGTGGCGTTGGTATTCTCGGTCCGCATAGCATCGAGTGTATCTTTTGAAAGGGAATATCTTGGGTTACTTGACTGTAACCCTGTTCCCTGAAAAAGCGGTAACGAGATGCTGTACTTCAGTGCTGCACTGGGGCGTGGCCAGAGGCCTTTTCAGACAAAGTAACCTGAAGACGTTTCCGCGTCACATGTATTTATAACCTCCAGGTGCGCTCACACCCACGTTTAGGTGATCAAGCTACATCACCAACAGAGGTTATTTAGGCCAATGGTGTGTCTTGGTGTGTCTGACACTAGTGTTTGACATACATGCCTCATAACCGGTTGAACAAAGAATGTTCCCCCCCATAGCGTATTGCTATGCAGCATCTTGTTCCTGCTTTTTCAAGGAACTGGTTTACATTCAAGTAACCCAAGATAATATTTATAGGTGGACACTATTTCAATATCTTGGCAGTAGAGCAGTTCTCCCGCTCTGCGTAGTTCATACTGTTGTTGTGTCCTTGTGCAAGACACTTAACCCACTTGGTGGTGGTCAGAGAAGGCTGTGAGTGCCTTGTGTATGGCTGCCCCCCTCTCTGTCTGCCCCAGTGAAAAGTGTATGAATGGGGTGAGTAAAAACATCATGTAATGGGCCCCATAAACACACACCATTTACCATTTTACAATGGTCACAGTTTGAAATGGGGGTTTTATCGTGCCTAAAGTCAAATACCATCCATATATTTTTACAAAATTTATGATTTCTTTGGGAATTTTTCAGAGAATATGAATGATAACACAAAAACTTTCTTTCACTCAGTTAGTGGTTGGGTGGAGTCAATTATTGTCAAACAATTGTGTTTACTTTTTTTTTTAATCATAATAACAGAAACTACCCAAATGACCCTAATCAAAAGTTTACATACCCCAGTTCTTAATACTGTGAATAGCTACCTTTAACATCAATTACAGCTTGAAGTCTTTTGTGGTAGTTGTGGATGAGGCTCTTTATTTTCTCAGATGGTAACGCTGCTCTTCTTCTTGGCAAAAAGTCTCTAGTTCCTGTAAATTCTTGGGCTGTCTTGCTTGAACTGCACATTTGAGATCTCCTCAGAGTGACCAGAGACTGAGATGGCCAGTCCAGAACCTTCACTTTATGTTGCTGTAGCCAATGACAGGTCGACTTGGCCTTGTGCTTTGGATCGTTGTCATGTTGGAACGTCCAAGTACGTCCCATGCACAGCTTCCGGGCTGATGAGTGCTAAAATCCTCCAGTATTTTCTGATAACATGCTGCATTCATCTTTTCCTGTGCCTGTGTAGCTCACACATTCCCAAAACATCAATGATCCACCTCCATGTTTCACAGTAGAAATGGTGTACCTTTTATCATAGGCCTTGGTGACTCCTCTCCAAATGTAAAAATTATGGTTGTGGCCAAAGGGAAATTGTGTTCTCATCACTCCAAATGACTCTATTCCAGGAGTTTTGAGTCTTCAGAATATAGAAACGTCAGCACTGTAAGAAAGAGGCATGGTTCTGTATTTTTTTTTCTTCAAACAAGACAAATAGCCTCAGTGTCAGCACTGGGTCATCTGCAAAGAAACTGCAATATGTAAGTTAAAGTAAGCAAGTCACGCACGTTTTACTATGACTAATGTCTTCTGTTTGTGTCATGTACATTAAATAACTTGACTGTATTTTTTATTTTTTACTTTGTGTTGTTTTGTTTTCAATGACAGACAAACAATAATTGTTATATGTGATTCATTTCATTAAAAGTAATTTTAACAAGGTGACACAAAACAAAAGTTATTTTAATTCTAACTTAAATGAGGGCAGTATATAAAAATAAAGCTTCTACCTGTCATTGAGAGGTGTGTGTTGAGATGGCTGACAATTACTCTAATAGCCGCATGTGTGTTTTGCTGCAGCTGCCGTACAGCTTGGCTTTAACCACTTGACATTTGGGAAGTACTTTCATTAAGTTGGATGGTGCTCTCAGACAGTTATGATGACGGAGCTTTGCGCGTTATCCCAGTAAATACTGTGTCCGTCTTGGATCAATAACAGCCTAATCCCTGGATGGCTTACAGCACCTGCACACCTTCACACACACATACCTGCAAGCAGCACATCAGTAGGAGTTTAATCCTTACAACGGCTACTGGGTCATCTGCCTAGGAGCTTTGCAATGCATTAAAGCCAATTTGGAAGGTAATTTTGATCTGAAAATAAGAATACATAAAACTGAAAATGGCAATACATGGGGCAAGCTAAAGCACTGATATGCTCCAGAACATTCTTGTTTATCAAATTTGATCAAAAGACAGTCATGACTGAGACTAAATGGAGACGAAGACCAGGATAACACCATTGGGCAAACAACCCGTCTGAGATTCAAACCTAGTCTCCCTTGTTCTTGCGTATTTGCGAGTGCTCAACCAACTGAGCTGGGGCTCCTCATACATTTTAATTGTTACAAGTTCAGATCATTCACACTTCATTGACAATTCCATGGGTTGTTTGCTGGTGTGGTAAGATTTGGGGAGAACAATTAAAGGGGTTTGTCCCTTTAGGTTTGTCTTTATAAATAATGCTGTCATGTTGTTTTCTAGCTTCATCAAATATCTGTTTGGATATGAATGATTGGTATAGGCCTGTCTCCGGAACCCCTCTAGAGCCACAAGCAGAAGATGGCTCGGTGCTGGTGTAAAAAGACTACGAGTGGCTTTCCTCAAAGCCGTAGTGTCAGAATATTTAGTAAAGGAGGGACAACTCTTGAAACTAATCTCACACTCTCTTCCTTTATGTCTATGAATTTTTTTTTTTTAAACCCATCAAAATTAACAGTAAATGGCCCCATGATGCATAGAATATAAAGGGAAGCTTTTTTCTACTTTATATAGAATTATAGTCTGTTCCAATTTCATCTGTGACTCCTACATGTTTTATCTTTGTTAGTTTTAACTTTCAATGTGTGGCTTTTTAAAAGACCTGGTTTTGAACTGCCTGAATCATGAACATACATGCCTGTGGCAAAATGAAAGCACTGAATGGATGCTTGGTTTTTAACTATTTAATTAAGCAAATGAATAAAACGAAATTCCATTGTTTTGCAGCTTGTTAAAGGTAATAAAACAATTATATTGAATCATATTCTTCATTGCACATTACAAGAAATGAAATGCTGGGTGTAATAAAAAAACAAACAAAATAAACCACTGGGGAGAGAATATACAGTGGGGATCGAAAGTTTGGGCACCCCAGGTAAAAATTTTTATTAATGTGCATAAAGACGCCAAGAAAAGATGGAAAAATCTCCAAAAGGCAGATTAGACATCCTTATAATAAGTTAAAAAAGTTAGATTTTATTTCCATCATTTACACTTTCAAAATAACAGAAAACAAAAAAATGGTTTCTACAAAAGTTTGGGCACCCTGCAGAGTTAATACCTTGTACTGCCCCCTTTGGCAAGTATCACAGCTTGTAAACGCTTTTTGTAAGTAGCCAAGAGTCTTTCAATTCTTGTTTGAGGTATCTTTTCTCATTCTTCCTTACAAAAAGTCTTCCAGTTCTTTGAGATTTCTGGGCTGTCTGTCACGCACTGCTCTTTTAAGGTCTATCCATAGATTTTCAATTATGTTGAGGTCAGGAGAATGTGAAGGCCATGGCAAAACCTTTAGTTTATGCCTCTTGATGTAAGCAACTGTGGATTTTGAGGTGTGTTTAGGATCATTATCCATTTGTAGAAGCCAGCCTCTCTTTAACTTCAGATTTTTCACAGAGGGCATCAAGTTAGCATCCAAAATTTGCTGAAATTTTATTGAATCCATTTTTCCTTCTACTCGTGAAATGTTCCCTGTGCCACTGGCTGCAATACAACCCCAAAACATGATCAATCCACTCCCACGCTTAACAGTTGGACAGAGGTTCTTTTCATTAAATTCTGTGCCCTTTCTTCTCCAAACATACTTTTGCTCATTCTGGCCAAAAAGTTCTATTTTAACCTCATCGGTCCACAGAACTTGTTTCCAAAATGCATCAGGCTTGTCTATATGTTCATTTGCAAACTTCAAACGCTGATTTTTGTGTTGAGGACGTAGAAGAGGTTTTCTTCTGATGACTCTTCCATGAAGTCCATATTTGTACAAGTATCTCTTTATAGTGGAATAGTGTACCACAACTCCAGTGTCTGCCAGATCTTTCTGGAGGGATCGTGCAGTCAAACGTGGGTTTTGACTTACTTTTCTCACAATCCTGCGAGCCGTTCTGTCTGATATTTTTCTTGGTCTTCCAGATCTTGCTTTAACTTCCACTGTTCCTGATGACTGCCATTTCTTAATTACATTCAACAGAGGATATTGGCATCTGAAAACGCTTTGCTATCTTTTTATAGCCTTCTCCTGCTTTGTGAGCGTCAACTATTTTCAGTTTCAGTTTTCTAGACAACTGCTTAGAAGAACCCATGGTGCTGATTGTTGGGGCAAGGTCAGATGAGTCTGGGCATTTAAAACCTTTGAGATTGACATCACCTGGTCTATCCAGACGATGATTGAGAACAATCCATGATACTGTCAGGTCCTAGCTTGCCAAAGGGGGCAGTACAAGTTATTAACTCTGCAGGGTGCCCAAACTTTTGCAGACACCATTTTTTTGTTTTCTGTTATTTTGAAAGTGTAAATGATGGAAATAAAATCTAACTTTTCTAAGTCTAATCTGTCATTTGATGCCTTTTGGAGATTTCTCCATCTTTTCTTGGCGTCTTTATGCACATTAATAATTTTTTTTACCTGGAGTGCCCAAACCTTCGATCCCCACTGTAAGTGCAAAACCATGCGGTTGATTTTAACTAATGTTATAATGACCACATTGATCTACAAGTTTGAAACAGCATGTGGGGCTCCATCTCCATTTATTTATTTAAAAACAGAAAGAAAAAACAGCCTTTGACACACTGGTCACACACCATCAGCGTTACTCTTTAATGGCCCTGCGTTTGCATGTTGCTAGTGCCTTTCTGGTTAGTCAGCCTAGGGCTACTGGTGGAGCGGTTGCCATAGAGTTTTGACATGATTTCATAAATGACAATAGATGAGTCTGGGAAGTCAATATGGGCTGAAACCGCTGAAGGGTGTTATGGGTTGAAAGAAAAAATTAACACCGCTCCATTGGAATAACCTCCACATCCCGCTGAGTCTCACACACGCACATGTTTGGGTGCACGAGGATGCTGAGTGCTGATATATGCTTGCATGGCCACAAGAGGCTCATCAAGGCAATCATCAAAGATGTCAGAAAAAGTGACATTTAAAGCATCTTTCTGGTGACGCAACCTTAAGCTTCACACATTTTCCTCACTTAAAAAAATAAGTTTAATACAATAGGATTTAGCTTTAAACAGTCAATAAAAACAAAATTTCTCTGAGACTGAGTTGCCCTTTCTAATGTAGCTGAACTGCTTTCTAATAGCTGGTGTCAGGGGCACACAGAGATGATGCATTTGGATTTTGAGCAGACGGTTAACTGTCAGAGTACTGGGAGATTAATGGACGAACACACCAAACCAGCGTGAGGCAGAGTGAATAAGGGACTATGGGAGGGATTAGTAGAGGAGAAAAGACAGGGGATGCCCTTGAACTTGGAAACTCTTGCCTCTAATTTGTATTTTTGAGAAACTAAAGGTTATACAGTGATGTTGTTCTAAAACTAATGTTCAAACTGATTCTCAAACTGCAAAACAAATATATAAGTTTAATATCAGGCAGCAGTGACATTTCCAAGACATTTTCAGGACTTTTTCTTGGTACCATAATAAAACAACCGACAGTTACTGGATAATCATTCATTTGTAAACTCACCATTTTTTTTTTCTTTTTTGGCCATCACTTGGACTTATTTTGTCTAGTCCTCTTTGTTTTGAATGCCACTCCACAAACTACAGCAGCCTCAAAAGGTCAAAAGTCGAACTTTAGATTCCCAAAGGGTTTTAAAGTCAGATGACGTTGCATTGTTTATTTAAAATCCATTTAAGAATAAGCCATAATACTCATGACAAAGTTTATAATGAATTTTACTGTTAAGCATTATTAAGATGAAATGACAAAATATATTTTACTTCCAAAGACATTTCAAAATCTGACTCAGTCTTACTTGTTCGCCCTTTTTCCTTTATTTTATTTTATTGTTGCATTTAACTCTTTTTAATTTAAATTACACTCTGTGACAATAGTACTAAGCGGAAAATGTTCTTAAATAGGCCTCTTTTCTAAAGTTGCAATGATTCCAACAAGATTTACTTTTGTTGGTGCTGGTGTGAATAATGAGAACTCTTTGGCCCTGAGGATGTTCTATGCAAATCTGTTTCATTCATAGCAGCCTTTTACATAAAATGAAATTGAAAAAAAAAAAAAAGCTTCAGTGTCTGCTCTCAACTAAAAATCAACAATGCCTTCTTAAATTCTCTTTTCAACCTCTTGGCTTAATTCTCCATACCTGTTTTTATGAATTCCGCTCTCTGGCGCCGGCTTTTTATTAAATGGCAGCGAGCGTGGAAAGCAGTGGGTGGTATTGGTAATGAACTGTAATCCCTGTCTCCCATCCACCCAGCCAACTCACTGCTCCTCACACAGGACGTTATTTGATGTTTGGCACTTACACTGGTGGAAATATCTTTAATGTTATTGCTGCAAAAAATGTATTAAATAATTAAAAAGCTATAGTCATTGTAATATTCACATTGATTCTTGAACTAGAAAGTAATTTGGATTTTACTTGATCTTTTCTTAGTCTTAAAAGTATGTCATTTGTTCAGAAATATATGATTAACAATATTACATGCTACATTAGCACTTAGAACTTGGAAAATGGTACTGTTTTTAAACTTGTACACATTGACTGTAAATATCATTTGTTTTGTTGATGTCATGTATGTTTTTTAAATTGTATGTAAATGCTGTTGTCTTGGCCAGGTCACACTTGAAAAAGAGATTTTTAATCTCAATGAGTCTTTTTATCTGGTTAAATAAAGGTTAAATAAAATTAAAAAATTTTAGTAAAATTACACCAACCAGCTATCCGCTACAAAAACACTTTTTATCTTCTAACGCCTTCCTACAACATATATTAAAAATAACTTGTTGCTAGTGTATTAGGGTTTTTGGAGACAAAAAAATGTATTCTTGTTCCAAATTATGAACAATACACATACATAGTTTTAGGGAATAATGACTAATTATTTTAGCTCACTATATTACTTAAATATATGTTGCTTGTAACATTCAATTATAAACTGTGCAAGAGCTGTGTATTGCATAAATTATAGCCAACAGTGGACCATTTAATCGAGGTCAAGGAAGTATGGTCAGGATTATGTGTTGGTGTGATTTAGCTCATAATAGTTATTATAGATAGTTATTTTATTAAACTGTGGCTTATTATCTTAAATTAAACACAGTTTTGTGAAGTTCAACTTGCATACAATTTTAACCCTCTAAGCGCCAAAGTCTCGAAATTGAAAAAAATATATTATATTAGATAAAAATATAAATGTAGAATGATATCTTGTTTTGGTATAAATACAAAACTTCAAAAGTTAACTTGTGACAGAGGGTTTTTGCAGTTTACTTGCAGCTAGGTGCTAGGTAGCCTAATTAAGTTTTGATGTTGTGAAGTTTCAGCTGTTTATTAAATGTTGCACAGATTCTGCAGCCTGGCTTGCCATGTCCATTGTATTTGTTGAAATTCCTTCACCATTCAATTAGTTCTGGAATCCCTTTCCTCCCCAAGAAGTTACATTTTGTTGTGCCTTATAGGCTGGGCTTTATGTGAAAATTCATCCATCCATCATTCCGGGGATGGGCCGCCGGTGCAGAAATCTAAGCGGAGATGCCCAGACTTTCCCCCTCCCCAGACACTCCAGCTCTTCCAAGAGAATACCAAGGAGTTCCCAGGCCAGCCAAAAGACATAGTCCCTCCAGCGTGTCCTGGGTCTTCCCCAGGGAGACATCCAGGGGGCATCCTGAACAAATATCCGAGCCACCTCAGCTGACTCCTCTTGATGTGGAGGAGTAGCGGCTCTACTCTAAGCTCCCCCCGAGTGACATTCTCACCAGATCTCCAGACCACCAAATGTAAATGTAAATCTCTAAGGGAGCACCAAGCCACCCTGCGGAGAAAGCTAATTTTATATCGCATCATTTTGTATCCTATTATTTCGCTGTATCCAGGATCTTGTCTTTTCGGTCATAATCCAAAGCAGGAACGTAGATCGACCAGTAAATCGAGAGCTTCGCCTTGCAGCTCAGCTCCTTCTTCACCACGACAGACCGGCACATCGACTGCATCACTGCAGAAGCTGCACTTATTAGCCTGTTGACCTCTCATTCCATCCTTCTCTAATTCATGAACAAGACCCCAAGATACTTAAACTCCTCCACTTGAGGCAGGACTCTCCACCAACCTGAAGGGGACAAGCCCCCATTTTCCAGCTGAGAATGTGATACTGGGTTTCTCTGATTAATTGTATGTCTAACCAATTTTAATTCAAAGACAGTTTGGGTTTTGTACATTGATTTAGAAATCCATCTCAAATCCTAAGTGACCAGATCAACTCTTTGTACAGAACAGAAAAAGAATTAGGATGGCTGGTTAGGCTACATGTTTTTAAACTGACTTGCCATGTGGTCTGTTACACAGAACTTCTGGGAGGGTTTGCAAAAAGCAGGTACTTTATATGAATACTTGAACCCGGGCAGAGACACGTGGTATTTTTTTCTGATAAAAGCAATGCAATATTTTTTTAACATTTGTAACAGTAAAATGGTTGCTTTGTTATCAAACCTTAAACCCAGACAACCTGCACCATGGGTAGTCTAGATAAGTCTAGATAATTCACATTCCAGGGAGTGTTTGATTTGGCTTGAAAAGAGCCCTTATTTGACTTTAACAGTTCCATATTTCCATGTGCAGTCCTCCAGTGTGACTAAGATATATAGTTGGTCATGTCATTATTTGCCAACACAAAGTTAGCGAAAACACACACAAGTCAGTTTGAATATATTCCCAGATAAAACAATAACAATGCTTTGAATTAAATGTTAAAATATTGAATATTGAAAGCTGCAGCTTTCAATCTACTTGAATTCAGCTGAGGCCCTGGGGGAAGTTGGGCCGCATGTCGATGGATGGATAAAACAGCGGCCCCACATGAGATACCAGTTGAGAGACAAGTAGATGGTGGAATTGGGGGGAATAGGTTCTGCTTAAGTCAAGGTTGAGAGGTGCTGAAGAGAGAGGGGATAAAAAATCTAAATGACAGGTAAAAAGGGATGGGTACAAGTGTAGAACCTTCCATCAGATCAAACGTTTAAGGTGTGATTTTAAATGACCAAATGTTTTACTTAAAAAGTTCAAAAAACGGTCAGAAAGTTAATGAGCTCTATTAGCCAAATGTGAACAAAGGTAAAGCTGAAGGCAAAGTGCTTTTCCATTTGAACTACGTGAGACACAGTAAGTGGATATTTCTTTACTTTGGTTGGACTCAGTGTGAAATCTCTTGCACTGGTCTCATGCTGTGATCACTCTCATTAAAATGTGCAGATATGACTTTAGTTGTATGTACAACAATGTTTGTTACTGTACAACAATATTTAAAACAGTTATTTAGGGCACTGGCACACTGGGGCCAGTTGATCTGGACCAAGGCGAACACAGAAAACACACAACTGTCTACAAATGGGATTTTGACTAAGATCTAAAACTAAGAGCTAAAACTAATAACTCAAACTTGCTGTTGTCTTGAGGATTAAGGCATCGGTATCTGTTAATGGTGCATATGCCGTCTGTATTCATGCCTTGGAATTGTGCCTGGGCCAACCTTTTCCTTAAAGACCAAAACGTGTGCTGTGTATGAGAACAATTGCACCCCCTCACACTGGTCAAAGCTGTGAAAAGTGCTTTATCATGGTACAGAATGTTGTGTCAAAAAAAGAAAATCATTAACTGCGCAACAATTGAAGGGTTCTGTTATCTAACTGAGATGCCCAATGACGAAAACAAACCTCCATTCATTGCAAGCTAGACTTTGCACTAGCCACTTTATGCAGCATTTGGATTGCTCTCTGTGCACCATGGCCACTTTAACCACTCTGATAAGCCCATTCAATCACTACCACCCACTGTATCTGTACTGTTTACATTTCTGCACTGCCGGATTCTGTACTGGTTCAACCTCACCGACTCTAATCTGTTATGCTCCTTGTGTTGTTTCTTTTCTTGTACCATGTCAAAAATCGTAAATTTTTTTGACATGCCCTTATTTGTATTGCATTGAAGTCTACTATAGTGTACTACTAATAGTTACTCATTGATATTTGTATGCACAGAGGGTCTGAGAGTAACGCTATTTCAATTGTCTGTATGTGCTGTACATGTGGCAAAATTGACAATAAAGTAGGCTTAAAAGCAATTTATATTTCACAGAATATAAATTGCTTTTAATGGCTGCAGTGATCCAAACTGCCTGAGTAACTGAATCACCTGAAAGTCTAAACTCTAGAGCACGCTGGTTTCTCAAGGCAATGTTTTTAGGTCCCATCCACCACCTCACTAAATCTTAATGCATCCAATAACTCAACTAAAGCTGGTGTGTTAAAGGGCTGTGGGATGAGTTTGCATTTACAGACTATGCAATAAAGCATATGTTCAGTGTGTCAGTGTGTGCCATTCTAAATTATAGAACCAGTCAGAAACCTGAACTCTGAATGTGATGGATGGACCACAGAACTCAGTGATTTGACTGAATACATTTTCTATATACTGTTCTATATAGACAATGTATATATATATATATATATATATATATATATATATATATATATATATATATATATATTGAGAAGTTTGAAATTGACTCTGTCTCTCAGTCTCAATCTGAATATAGAAAAACAATGTTGGAGCAAAGAGATTTGTGAAAAGTGTTAGAATCGCACCTGGCAGTAATTGTCTACTAGTGTTGCTCAGGAGAAACATGGCAGGGGAAGAGAGGGGTATAGTCACTGAAAAGTTATGTCAGGACAAGACTCACATTAAAAATACTTTGCGCAGTGGCTCAGTGGTAGAGTGGTCGTCCTTCAACTGGAAAGTAGGCGGTTCGATTGTCACTCTCCCCACAGTTCATTCTGTCGTTGTGTCCTTAGGCAAGACACTTAACCCACCTTGCCTCCAGTGGCTGTAACACGAAATTACTGTAGAACAATGTAAGCCGCTTTGGATAAAAGCGCCAACTAAATTAATAATTGTAAATGTATAATGATCCAAGACGGTGGCGCGAGCAAATCACGAGGCCCAGGGTCTCTCCAGATTCTGCAATTTTGCGGTATTTATCTTGCTCATCTCAGGTCTGTTCGTGCAAAACAGCTGTGCCTTAACATCGTTCACCCAATGTGAGCTTTTGGACATTTCTTTGCGAATTCCAGACAGTTCTTTCGACAACCTGCAACTCCCTCCTGAGATCGCCAGGACACCCAAGGCGATTCACTCTACCCGGCCGAGCGGAAGTGCTTGCAGGCGGCGGTGAGATCGTAAACAAAGGCGGGAAGCGCGGAGGACTAAGAGCTAAGCAAAAGCTAACACCACACTGGCAAAATGAAGGAGATTTGACTCAGCATAACTTACAACTTCTGAGCTGTAATGTTTTTATCTTCACAGAAACATGGCTACACAGTGGCATACCGGACAATACTATCGAGCTAGCGGGACGCCACACACTCCGGGCGGATAGAACACTAGATTCTAAGACCAGAGGTAAGACCAGAGGTGATGGAGTGTGCATTTACATTAACAAAGCTTGGTGCACGAACTCTGTTATTGTCAGGAGTCATTGTACAGCCAACCTTGAGTTTCTCATGGTTAGATGTAGACCGTTTTATCTACCGCAGGAGTTCACTTCGAACATTATAACGGCAGCCTATATTCCCCCGGATGCTGATGCCAAGCTTGCTATGAAAGAACTTCACGCAGCCATCAGTAAACAACAGACCGCTCACCCGAAAGCTGCGTTTATTGTTGCGGGTGATATTAATCTCTCAAACCTAAAGGCAGTGCTTCCCAAATTTCACCAGCATGTTTCCTGTCCCACCAGAGGAAACAAAACTTTAGACCATGTTTACACAAACATGGCTGGAGTTTACGTTGCAACCCCCCTCTCCCACCTAGGACAGTCAGATCCCCTTTCTTTGTTCCTCACCCCCAAATATGCACCCCTCATCAATTGTGTGAAGCCATCAGTAAGGACAATTAAAGTGTGGCCTGCGGGGGCAGATTTCACACTCCAGGAAAGTTTCTACACACCGAATGGAGTACATTTGCTTCTCAGGCCACCAGTGGCTCTCATACTGACATCGGCCGCTTCACCTCCTCTGTATTGGATTACATCCACTCCACCATAGACAATGTCACAACTCAGAAGCAGATCACCACATACCCAAATCAGACGCCCTGGATGAACAAGGAGGTGCGCCTCCTGTTGAAGGCACGCAATACTGCCTTCAGATCAGGGGATGCACAGGCCTACAGCACATCCAGAGCTAATCTGAAGGGGGCATCAAAGAGGCCAAGCACTGATACAAGCTAAAGATAGAGGAGCACTTCTCCAACTCCCTCAACGCATGTGGCAGGGCATCCAGGCCACCAGCAGCGGCGTAGCACCAAGTTTTGGGCCCTGGGTACAAACCATCTTGCTGGGCCCCCGTACCAAATACCATAGTGATACCAATGTATATGTATGTTTAGAAGGGCCCCCCCTCCGCCTCGGGCCCTGGGTATTCAGTACCCTTTTTCCCCCCAGTCCCACGCCCCTGGCCACCAGTGACTACAAAACCACCCATTTCACCCCCGCAGCCACTGATGTCTCCTTCTTGAACAAGCTTAATGACTTTTATGCGTGCTTTGAGAGAAACAACACAACCACTGCCACCAAGCTCAAACTATCACCTGACCACCCACCAATCACACTCTCCACCACAGACGTCTGCAACGTACTGAGCCGGATCAGTGCACACAAAGCCGCTGGTCCTGACAACATCCCTGGACGTTTACTCAAGGCATGTGCTGAGCAGCTCACTGGGGTTTTCACAGACATTTTCAACCTGTCTCTTGCCCAAGCAGCTGTGCCGACATGCTTTAAAAGCACCTCCATTGTGCCAGTGCCAAAACACTCCAGCCCAAAGTGCCTCCGTCCGGTAGCTCTGACACCTATTGTCATGAAGTGTTTTGAGCGGCTGGTCCTGGCACACCTGAATGACTCTCTACCATCACATTGGACTCTCACCAGTTTGCCTACCGCAGCAATAGGAGCACAGAGGATGCTGTTTCCATGGCACTGAAGTCTGTGCTTACACATTTGGACAATAAGAACACCTATGCACGTATGCTGTTTGTTGACTTCAGCTCAGCATTCAACACAGTCATCCCATCCAAGCTAATAGCCAAACTGGAAGACCTGGGCATTAACACCTCCCTCTGCAACTGGATCATGGACTTCCTGACCAACAGACCCCAGCAGGTCCAGCAGGCAACACTGGATATCTTGCACTTGCTGCTATTGCACTTCTGGTTAGACCAAAACTGCATTTTGTTGCATTGTACTTGTACATGTGTAATGACAATAAAGTTGAATCTAATCTAATCTAATCTAATCTAATAATCTGAATAAGTAATGTAATGCCAAAAATAAGGACAGTGCTTGCCATTTCTTTAGAAAGGTACCAAAAACGCATTCCTCCTAGTGATGAGTCGTTCATGAACGATTCGTTCTTTTTGAACGAGTCTTTAATATGACTCAGGAACAACTAGTCATCTCAGAGAGCGAGTCGCTTCATTTTGTGTAGACCGCGCATGCGCGCATTGCGCCACATCTCATACAGGAAACAGAAAGGAGTCATTCATCTCCCAAGTCGTTCGTTCGTTCGTTCACCAAGTCCCAGCCCCATAGAGAAAGAGTCTGCAGTTACCGGAAACAGAAAGGAACTGTTCATTTTTCGAGTCTCTGAGTCGTTCATTCCAGTCCCCGTAGGCTGAACGCAGAAACAGAAGGACTCGTTCATTTCATGAGTCAGTCTTTGGGTCTGAGTTTCGTTCTTTTGTCACGTGACCGCTTCAGTCTCTCGCAACATCGCGCAACATCATTACACTCATATTATTGACTGTATTTTATTATGTTTAGGAATTATTATAAAATTATCAAAATATATCTGCAATAAACATTATCTGAAAATTAAAAAAGTTCCATTTGTTTCTGTCAGTCTATTTTTAGTGTTAAATGTTAGTGCCACTTTGTTTTTTTATTATTATTTAAACTATTATAAACTATAAAATTATTACCTAAGATTAGAATCCACTGTAAAGTCCTAATCTTTGCTTTATCAGTGATTTCCACCGGATAAGAAAAATATAAAGATACAATTTGAGGCCAGAAACGCATCACATAACTGTAAAAGTAAAAAAATAAATAAAAGAATTGCGTTTGTTTATACAGTTATGTGAAATATATGTATGTAATAACTTGTTTCTGTATCCAATGCGTGACAAATGAACGAGACTCAGACCCAAGACTGACTCATGAAATGAACGAGTCCTTCTGTTTCTGCGCTCAGCCTACGGGACTTGAATGAACGACTCGGGAGATGAACAGTTCCTTTCTGTTTCCGGTAACTGCATACTCTTTCTCTATGGGGCTGGGACTTGGTGAACGAACGACGAACAAACGAACGACTCGAGATGAATGAGTCCTTTCTGTTTCGGACGGACGGATGTATTAGCTACAGCTACATGAGGCTGTCACGCCCAGACCAGACATGTTGACGGAATTAATGCTAAGCTAAATATGAAGTGACAAAGGAAAAAAACTATTTGGATTAAGAGGTGAGTTGAACTCTCTGCCTGAAGTCAGCTGCAATGAATTTATAATTTATTTTTTAAAGTTTGGCCATGGCTGCATTAGTTTATAGTTATTATAGTTTTTATTCCAAAAGTACTAAATGTATTAAAAATTGTAATATGTAACATTTTAATTAGATTCTGCTGAAATGAACGAAATGAACGAAATGACTTGAAAAAAGATTCGTTCATTTTGCTGAACGAGACTTAAAGAACTGAGTCAGTAAAATGATCCGAACTTCCCATCACTAATTCCTCCGTATTTGATCTTGTGCACTGGTGTTTTAAAGGCTTAATTGGAATCTTAAATCCAGAAATAATACATTGAACCCAAATAAATGCAGGCTCAAAAAAGTACAATAGACACACAATTTAAGATAAATACAATAACTAAATAAAAATTATATATAAACAAAAGAAAGTGCAATGTCAGCATCAAATGTGCAATAGATCAGTCATTCCCAAACTGTGGTCCGCGGACCACTAGTGGTCCGTGAGGGTACTGCAGGTGGTCCGTGGAAAGGCAAAATAAAATAATATTTTACCTTCATTTTACCAGGAAATTCCCATAAAAAATTTTAAAAAAGAATATGTAGGCCTTTATTGATATAACATTTGCATTAAATTGTCAAGTTGACAATAAAAAGAGGTGGTGGGGGGGTTGTGGAGAGACCTGTTATTTTAATTTCCATTTGTTTTCCGTTTTTGCTCGTGTTTCTGAAATGTTTTTTCAGAATGTTTTTTCAGAAATGCCAAAGGTTTTGAAATGTTGACTATCCAAGTGTTCTTTTCCATTGCTATGGAAATATGCCTGTTGTTCAAATTAACCTGATTATGCCCTCGGGCACATGAGTAAATAAATTAAATATGTGGCAGCCGTTGTGTGCAGTAAACTTTCTTTTAACAAGCCTGTTGCACACTGATGTGATGACTAGTAAGCCTATTTAGAGGTGCGGATTAATTCAGGTAAGACTGTGTGTAGACATTTTATTATGTGTGTTATGAGGTGGTCCGCAAAATTTTTTTGTTACAAATAGTGGTCCACACACACAAAAAGTTTGAAAAACCCTGCAATAGATTATGCAGTGTGTAATAACAGAAGAACATGTAGCTGTGTAAACTGTGAGGATATGAACAATTGAGCAAGTAAAGAGACAAGATAGTTCCGACTAGTCAATATTCTTCAAATGTATTCCTCTATAGTCTAATGTATGTGGGAAAGAAAGAGGTTATCAGATGGAAAGTTCTGCATTTTACAGTTCTTGTCTCTTTCAAAGCTACATGATTTCAAATTGAATGAATATATATATATATATATATATATATATATATATATATATGGGCAAGTTAACGCGTTATTTTTGCGTTAACGCATTAATGAATTAACGCCGACAATTATTTTATCGTGCGTTAACGTTGGCCGATTAGTATAGTGAAAGATGTCGGTCAGAAGAACATTCTTAGGATCGCAACGAATGACTGCACGTATGAGCGGCCCTCATCCAGTGCTTTGTGGGCCGGTACGCACCAGTACTCAGTACCGCCACTTCACCGTGCGCCCAGAACGTGCTTTTAGCGTACCGGTACGCTCATTTGGACATCTGTTTTATTAGAGGTTTTAATCCTTTGTCTGAGCTGCGGCTTTCCAGAGCGCCATTAACAATGCACGCTTCCTAATTTGTCCCACCGAGAGCAGAGACTACATTACCCATACACCCTTAAGTTTTACAAGTGAAACGTGCACAACTCAACTCAACGTGGCCGGAGAGGGTGTGTGAAACGCGCGAGAACTGCATTCACATTCACATGTAATGAAAACACAAGAGAGACATTTATATTGTTTATATTGTTATAATGTTATGATTGAGGCTCTGGACATAACTTGTTTTTCTATAACAAACTAAACAAAATATTAATGCCCTGGCAGTGTCAAATATTTTTGGTTTAATATTTAATTTGATTACATTAATGTTTAAGTTGAGATTTACAAGAAATATTTTAACTGCTACTAATCTTTAACTGCTGTACAAAGCACCTTATTTGTTTAAAGTGTTGTTTAAAGTGCAAACCAAATCTTATTGCACTTTTGTTCATATAGCAGTTCTTTTAAAATAAAAGTATGCAGTACACTAATTTTTAATTCATTATTAAATTTTGTGTATAATGCGATTAATCGCAGAACATTGTGCGATTAATTGCGATTAAATGCTTTAATCGTTGCCCAGCACTAATATATATATATATATATATATACAGATCTGTATAAATAATTAAAAAGTGTAATAAATACATTGGGGCAGTGGACACAGAAGAAATTGTACTGCTAAAAGAAAAGTTTAGCAAATTGCTAAGTGTTGAGGAGGTAAAGTGCTAGAGTGCTAGAGCTAAGGAAACATTTTTAGCTGATTTTCCACTGAATCACGGCTAGTTTAGGCAATTGATGAGACAGAACTGGTAGTTGTGGACATGTATTTGATTTGACCATGAAGTGAATGATAAAATGACCCTGTAATTGGACGTTACTGGCCAATCACTGTCCAGGTATTCATCTGAAAAGACTTTCCCTTTGCAAACCCCTTCCACAGTGGTTTTATGCAAGAGAACAGGTTATTTTTTTATTTAACCAGGAATGACCCACTGAGATTACAAATCTTTTTTTGCAGGGAAGTCCTGGCCCCATGGGAGGAGACTATTGTACATGTTTTTAGTGACAGGGGAAACTGGAGTACCTGAAGGGAAACCTACACAGACACGGGGAGGACATGCAAACTCCACCAAGAAAGGCCTTGCCCTCGTAATCGAACCCAGGACCTTCTTGCTGGGAGGCAGGAGTGCTAACCGCGCCCAATATGTATCTAACATTTATCTCTATTCTATTCATTAAGTCAAACTTTTTGTTTTGTCTAAATAACATTTTCTGTTAGTAGTAGTCAGTAAATAAACAATATCTTAATCATATTAGGAATCAATTAAGAACCAGAAAAAAAACTGTAACCCTTGAAGCTCAAATGGTCACATCCTCCAAGCATCAGTTGAACCATATTGCAAAATGTAAATTTGACTGATCTCAATATCTGAGGAGAAGCATAAGGATATGTTTGTTAACAAGCTCTAATGACCACTCTGCCAAAAGCCCCCAGTACGATAGCCTTGCGGCAGAGCCAAACTCATCCAGATATAAGAGAATGAACAGACCACCTTGATCGTGACATGTGGAGACGGATCCCAGAGGTGAAGAGCTCTCAGTGTAGACGCCTCTCCAAATCTATGCACATAAACACACACCTGCATGCACATTGACACAGACAGGCTCTCAAGAACACTTGAAATAAAGCATCTTGCAGGCTGCATCCTTGTGACGTTTAATGAGATGCTAAGAAAAAGGTAAGGGGAATGATGACAGCAGGACAACACAGGGAAGACGGAACAACATGACAACAAACTTATCTTCCAAACAAATATTTATATAGGTGCTACATAGCCTACATATCATCATGTCTGTTTTTTTTTAACTTGGAATAAAGGGACAACGCAATGGGTGTGTTTTTGCTTTTGATTTGATAAAACAGCATGCAATAAATGTATTCCGCGTTTGTTACTAGGCAGAGATACTAGAACTGCCATGTTTACTGTAGAACAATCAGTGTCTGAGAGGTGACTTATTAAATAAAGGTTTAGCTCTTAGGTAGCTTTCATTATTTTTGCCCCAATTTTGAGTACTTGCAACATTTTTTTATGCTGTTTGGTAATGTCTGTAGTCATGTTCTTTGGTAGGACCAGCAAATCATTCAATTCAAAGAAGGCAAAAGCAAGTAGAGTTCAACCCAGTCTTCAAAGGGCCCAGGGTGGAAACAACCTGACTGAAAAATCTCCCACCCAGAACAGAGTAGCAAGGTGGCTTAAATATAGTTTGTAGAACGTCACACAATGTGTATAGACCAATCAAAAGGCTTCAGCAGATGTGCAAAATATGGTCAAAAACCAGTGCCACAGATAGTACAGAGAAACAGTTATATGAGTGACCATGACATTTTGGCCTTAGAGATCCAATTTAGTCTATGCATGGCTGCCGTACTTGCATGGTACACACTGCACTGTCAGCAAGAAACATGGTACACACCAGTGGACATGTATCCTATCAAACAAGACAAACAATATGACAAGACCATAAACCAAAAGTTTATGATTACAGTATCCAAACTTTATTCAGAGCTTAACCATGTTGTTCAATTTACTGAAGAATTAAACGTTTTTCTGTTATCAGTCCCAGTGCGCTCCATATGCTTATGAAGCTTTGAAAAACATTCTCTTTGTACAGTTTGAACAGCTGGTAAACTATCATTTCTAGTCAGTGTCAGTGGTGTTGTTAACATTTGAGAGCAGTAATAGAATAAAGCAGCAATAGAAGATGTGTGAAAAAAGAACAAAATGACTGGAAACACTTTTACTCTGATGTTTACAGTATATGTTTATATTTTATGGGATATATTTGGCAGCAGGTGAACATTTTGTACTCAAAGTTGAGTTGTGTTAAAAGCAGTAAAAATGGGCAGTGTAAGGATTTGAGCGAGTTCAGGTCCAAACAGTGCTGGCTAGACGACTGGGTCAGAGCATCTCAGTGGTCAGTATCTATCAAAAGTGGTCCAAGGAAAGAACAAAGGTGAACTGGCAGCCCGTGTGGTCTGATCCAACAGACGAGCTGCAGTTGTTCAAAATACTGAAGAAGTTAATGCTGGTTCTGATTGAAAGGGGTCAGAATACACAGTGCATCACAGTTTGTTGTGTCTGGGGCTGACCCCTGTGCACCAACGAAAGCCCCAACAATAGGCACACAAACATCAGAACTGGACCACAGAACAATGGAGGAAAGTGGCCTGGTCTGAGTTTGAGGTGTTGGCCTCCAAATTCCCCAGATCTCAAACCAATTGAGCATCTGTGGGATGTGCTAGAAAACAAAGTCCAATCTATGAAGGCCACACCTCGCAACTTAAAGGACTTAAAGGATCTGCTGCTGACATCTTGGTGCCAGATCCCACAGCACACCGACGAGTCAAGATAAATTACTAATGAATATGTATGTACATTCACCACCAACTGGACAGTAGCAATTACAATAAATCCCCCTCAGAGTTATCTATCAAAATTATGGATTGCATTCAGATTTTTTCCATCACTGGTAAGAAAAACCTGTCAATGATGGAAAATATTTGGTTAACCCCGACCTCTGATTGTCACCATGTATAGCTTTGTACAACCATGTAACCATTAGGAACTTACATAGTGAGGAGAACTACTTAAATTAACCACAATCACTACAGTATTACCTATTTATTATAATAGTATTACCATGATATTACTGAGCTGGAATATAGGTGCTACAAAGATTTTCTTAAGAACTTTAGGTATGGATTCTGGGGTGTGCATGTATCAAATAATCCCTCCTGGCTTCTCGTGATTGTTTTTAACATGAGGTTTTTAGCTAAACAATAATTTGAATTATTTGGCATAGCATTTTAAGTCAGACAGTCTTGTCCCATGCTTGTTTTCTTGTAGCTTTGCCCATATGACTCACTGTGTTTTATTTCCACTGCTGTTTTCATTCACCACAGATGTCCCTAACTGCACATGTGTCAAGTGTTGATGGAAATGGCACCATTTCTAATTGAGTAGCTTCAACATCGTGCTTGAAAGATGTACAAGAAACACTAGAGATAAGACATTTCTGCCCAGTTTGAATATTGTTCCTTAGGGGATATACTTCATTAAGGTCAATGTCACAAAGATGCACAAAAACAGTCAATCTTGGGCAGTAGATTAACAGACGAACGGGCTATATTCAGACACAAAACGGTGAATTGTAGCAACAAGCCATTTTCACATATTTATGCATGTACTATGAGGTATTACCTGCTTTATATTGTTTGATTACCCACGTTATATCACTTAGTCAAAGCTCTTTTTCTGATAGAGTGCATTGTGATTCCACTGGCAATGTGAGGCGGTGAGAGGCACAAGATGGGATCGAGGGGCGAAATTGGAGACTTAAAGTGAAGACCTGACTGTGTGACACAAAATGCTAAGCAACATCACAACCTTGAGACTGTGTGTATATGCAGAGCTCTTACACTAGAAAGGCTATGAAGGTCAAGTCACTGCAAAAAACAAAAAAAAAACAACAGTATGTATAGGCTGGGATGCTCAGTAAACCTTCATCACATCATGGCGTAATGAGTCAGTATTAAAAAGGAAAAAAAAGAGATGAATCATAATGTAGTTATGATAGAGATCATGTCACACAACTCGAATTTAGACCGCTGCCAGGAAAGCACCACTACATTATATTTGAAAACTAAACTGTAGAAAAGCCTTTCCAAAGCAGTTCACAGTACATCTTTGTAATTTGTTATCCCACTAACACTTATTTGTATGTGAAACATTTAAATGAAAAAAATACCAACAATGTTAGGTTTTATTTAACAACCAGAGTGAGTAGGGTGGTGCACTAGTGAGCTGTAGGTGAGACATACTGACAGAGAATACTTTTCACAGTCTATAAAAACAGTGCTGGGCAAATTCAAAACCAAAAGACACACATGGCTAATTAGCATAAATCAATACAGTGAGCAAACATGGCCTTACATGCTATAAAGCTAAATGTGAAGCTAATGAGGGCTAATGTCTTGTGACATTGCAGATAATTATTGTGCAACTGACTCCGTAACGAGAACAGAGAAGTGAAAAACTACTTGGATCCTAAAGGCCAATACATACTCCGCAAGAACAGAGAAAAAAGTTAGTTCTGACCAGGACATTCCATATGTCACGAGAAACTGAAGTGCAGATCTCTTCAAATTTCCTCATTAACCACGGCCACTTTAGATTTCTGACCAATCACACAATAGTTCTCGGACACCCAAGTTCTGCTCAGACAATGTGTCAAGAACAAGTTGCAAGAACTCAAATGACCTAATTTTGTTTATGCTACCTCAAGATCAAATTTCGACGTGTTGGTGGGGTAGGCTTTGGCCTAAACGTAAATCTGTAGTATAACAATTTTTATTTATTTATTATTTTTGTTTATAGACCTAAACACCTTATAAACTGTTTACTATTTTAATTGGGGTTACAGCAGCAACAAGCAGCTAGGCTATAGCTAATAAAGTCTGTGTGTTGTAGGTTTATGTGATTAGTCTAGACGTTTTAATAAGCTGCTGCATGATAAGGGTCAAGATATTGATTCAATATGGTGTGTCTCAATAACATTGTGGCCTGTGCCAGTATCACAATTGTTTAATTTGGTTATGTTAATTCATGGTACCCAAACAGTGAGGGTCAGCAACTCTATCAGCGCACAACATATCACTGAAGGGTCCCAAGCAATGATTTTACAAAATTTTTTATCTTTCACACAATAGTTAATGGTAAAAATCTGAGAAATAGCAATAGCATCCTATAAAAGCATCTGGGAGTAGCCTTGTGTGGTACACTGCTGTCTGTGGCTTCTTAAAGGTTGACTGGCAATTACCCTCATGGCCAAAGCAGTTCCAATTGGCCCCAGTCACCCGTGACCAGTGTTGCCACAGTTACTTTGAAAAAGTAACTTAGTTACGTTACAGATTACTTGATTTAAAAAGTAACTTAGTTACTATACAGATTACTTGATTTTAAAAGTAACTAAGTTACTTTACAAGTTACTTTATTAGTTACATTCAGCAGCTGTCGACAACATAAAAATGACAACTGGTTTTGCCAACAATCACTTCATTTATAGTGTTTTTTTACAGTAACATCAACAATCTATCTCCTGACAATTAAAGTTGAATTTAAAAACTATTTCCTGAAAAAAATACATGTTTTTTACAATAAATAAAGGCAGTCTCTCTTGACTTAACATAAATACTTGTTTTAATAAAAAATAAAGGCAGTCTTCCTTTGTAACTAACTCTAAGGGAAAAGTAAATAAGTAATAATTTATTTTGTACTTTATTGTATTTGTCTCCTCTGTATGTAAATGTAATGAGCCTTTTATTTCCGCCTCTATAGTGGCGTTAATTTAGTCTAGAAAAGGGGGACTGGTTAGCGAGACGCACATGCGGAAGTCAGGAGGAAGTAATCTCATCTCGTTTTAAAACGCTCCGAAATCATTAAGTTCTAAAGGAAAGGAGTGGATAATTAAGCACCTAGCTAGAACGGGAACAAGGTATGTCTTTCTTGACAAAAATGACAAAAATAGTAAACAGTGACTTGGTTAAGTAACTTTAATCTGATTACTGGTTTGGAAATAGTAATGCGTTAGATTACTCGTTACTGAAAAATGTGGTCAGAATAGAGTATACTGGCATCACTGCCCGTGACATCTTAAAGGACTATGCCAAAGAAAATGAATGGATGTTAAATTCATTGATTTGGTCAAAAGCAATACAAAATCAGATTTGTAATGACCAAACAGAGTTCAGGTATTGATATTGCAAACAAGACTGTACCAGTTTACCCTACTCTACAAGCTTATATAAATTCATGACAAACCAAATTTGGAACTGAAGTATACAAACACTGTGAAAATAAATATGAAAAAACCAAAGAAGAGGAAAGAATGCAAAAAAAAAAAAAAAATCGGAGCAGCCAATGATTTTTGAGCATTGGGAGTGGTTTTAAAAATCGCACAAAAGTGAGCCTGATCAAGTGCGGATTCATTCATTTTTCCTGGTTTCGAAGCTTGAACTTTGTAAATGTTAAATGCAAATGTTGCTAGCGTCAATGCCATTAATCAACAGTAGTGGCATACCTGAAGGATACCAACAAACTTTACCCACCTTTTCGCTATTCCAGAACGAGGCCTCAGATCGGATGAATATATACAACCTCATTACTGAGCTGAAATTTACATCACGGACTCTCCCTGGAGTCTGAGAGGATCCAGCAAGAAAGTACAGTCTCTGTAGATACCAAACAAGAAAGGAAAGAGGAAGCACAAGCGGTAAAAAAGAAACAAAAAATAGACCAGTTCATGTTGCAAAAGTTACAACCTTAACAAACATTTTAAATCCAACACACTTTTTGCTTAGAAAACTGTGTATGATTTCATATGCTTATATAAAGAAACAGCATTGCTTCTGCATTCATTGTTTATACCAAAAACATTGCATTACAGGAAATATATCTTTAACAGATGTATGTGTAAACACTTGGACCAAGGCCTTGTCCACGCACGGATAGTTTCTGTTGAAAAATAAAAAAGCCTCGCCATGGGAGTGTTGGATTGTGCAGCAGTGACCTTAAAACACATTTTGACTCTGCTACTCACTGCAGTGATAGAATAAGTATATATTTGTGTGTAAACATGTCAAAACACATCAAATATTCTTGGGAGCAGGATCAGCCCATGCAGCCAAAGTTTTAACCATGTTTGCCTTTGCAAGAACAAAAGAAAAAGCAGGGAATGCAATTGCAACTTACCAAATACGTGACACGGACACTGTTTGCATACAGCTTAATTAAAACATGCATCATTTTATTTCTGATATTTCACTAGAGGTTCAAATACAATAAAATATCTGAAAAATCACCATAGCAACAAATATTTAAATAGATACTTATACAAATAAAACCGTGTACACATACAGTATACACATGCATATATTTTAGATTTATCTTGTCAATCACAGCTGTTAGTATAAAATATGTGTGACAGTGTTGTTGTTTACAGTTACCATGGTTATAACCTGAAAAAGCAGTATTCATAGTGCCAATGGTTTTGTTGCATAGTTCTCAGCCCTTAAAGACTATTCTGCCAAATCATGGTCTATTTCTTATTTGTAAGTCAGTATCTTATAAAAAGTGTATAATGTGGTTTGATCCACCGTCCAAGTGTGAGGGATGCTATACTGAACAACATGGACCATCCCCTGCACTCAGCTTTTGAACAACCTGCAATCAGTGTGAGCTGCAAGCCAAAATGCTGAGAACTCCCTTTTCCCGACTGCCATAAGACTGTACAATCAATCTGTACATGAAAGATAAAATCTGAGTCAGCTTATCTGAAGAGACCTAACAACTCATTTTCCTCTTGCAGATTAATAAAGTGCTCTCCTCATTAGTTTCTTCACCTCATACTTTTCCCATCTGTGCAGCCTTTTATCCTTTTTGTCGTAACCTATGCACCACCACAATTTCACTTAAACCTTCACCTGGTTCAAAAATGCAGAAGGAAAGGAATAAGGCTGTGGTGCAGGTGATTAATTTGCTCATTTATCTTATTTTGACCTAGAAGGTCAGAAGACTTAAATCTGATATTTCTTTCTTTCCTTTATTAGTTTTTCCCACCTTTATCTTTGCTGAATTTAGTTTGGGGTCAGCTAAGGGGCAGAGGTACACCTGAGCCTGGGATAGTTTATTATATTGCTCCCAATAAACAACTGTTGCTGTCTGATCAAAGGCCTGACCTCACCTAACCTTTGCCCAATAGCCGCCTATACTTCTACGTGAGACTCAAATACTACTGTATGGTAAAGAGGTTCTCAAGGGTAATTAAAGGGGTTTTGTCCGGGGTGTATTGTACTCAAGTTTGTCATTAGGGGTTGTAAACCTAAATGATATATAATTATGAGCTTGTTGAACAAATTTACTTTGTCTGTGGTGGGTCTGAGTTTATCTGCGAGTAAAGAAACAGTTTTATGACAGCTTGTTTAACAGGAATCTCCATGGCAATTAAACTAATTGAATATTGTTTTTCCTGCATGGATACCAAAATGGACAAGGAACTACATGCTCAAAAGCTTCTAGTGTGGAATGTATATATTATAAGTATATTACCTATAGCATTAACTAATAACTGTTTAGAAGTACTGTGCCTTGCCCATCTGATTAGAAGTGTCCCTTGGATCTGCAGGGTCACAGAATCCTTGTTTAAAAATAACAATTACCACTTTTATTCCAACATAATAACAGAAAAAAAAGAATACCAACAATGTACATTGCTGTTTTGTGAACATGTTTTTCACTCAAGATGTTAGCCAGTATCCTTCTTCTGTATCACGTCTTTAGTTTATTACACAGTACAATACAGAAACTTATTTCTGCTTAACATATACAGGCGTCAGATTGAAGATATTATTGAGAAGATATGCAAATCAAACATGATTGCTGTTTATTTCAAATTAAAAGTTTCATATTGACACATATGTAAAGGTCTCACTTTAATTGCCATTCCTTGCCCTCATGTTCTGGCAAAGCACTTGCAAGTATGGCCTCTCAACCTTTAATATTAGATTAAAAATAAATAAAATAAATGTCTATGAAGAAAATCCCTTTTGGCCACATTACAAGTTGCCATTGGTTAAATTAGCTATGCTTTCACCAGATGCCAGTTATTATGATTTATGGATTGGGATTTACTGTATATTCTACTCTATACTCTATCACTCGTGATGTTGTCTTGAGACAAGGGCATTGGCCTAATCAAGTTATAAGACATTTTACCTGCATATAAACTTAGATTTCACAGATCTTCTATGAGCGGCCTCTTTCTCTGTTTCTTTTTATATAAAATAAGTCTATAAATGTGTCTTTCTGATAGAACGCTGTAAACTGTATCAGTAATTGCATCATAGTATGTTTTTTCTCTACAGTGCTACTGATAAATAAATGATAAATGTAGTTTTGCTCTAACCCTGCACAGCCCATATCTCATACCAGTGTGCATGGCCACACACTGAGCAAAGCCTATAGATGGCAGCTGAGGTGGACAGAGCCCACCCGTGCTGAACTAGGATGTGCCGGCCATTCAAGGTCACTCCTGACGCACACACTCCAAGACAAATGCTTGCACAAATTACAATGACTTTCAGGTATCATTATTATATCCACCAGCAATTACTGCATTGCAATGATGTCTACATCTTTGGTGTAGAATAATTTTACAGCCATCTTGGCACTTTTCATCAGCACTAAAGTCTAAGCCAAAGAGAGAATTAGGCTCAATTCAAACCTCTCCAATTTTGAACAATTATTTACTATCTATACTACTTCAAAGCCGTCTGTGAAAGTAAACACAGAAAGACAAAGTGACTGTGTGAGCTTGTGTTTCACTGTCGGCTGCAGTTAAACAATAACAGCACCGGGGCAACGGGGTTAGGTCTGTCATCAGTAAATTACTCTCTTCCTACTTCCTGGGGTTCAGTCTCTTTCCTCCTCTTTTCTCTCCACTAGCTTCTGTATTGAGTGTGTGTATATGTGTGTGGGTGTGCATGTCTATAGCAACTACACAGTAATAGTCCTCAAGGTTAATTGACCGCAAGCCGAGCACTTGCTCCTCCAAATAGACATTCAGGGTTTGGGTCTCCCTCCTACTCTTTCCCCTGACCTAACGCCAGATATCATTATCAGCTCGCTCAGCCTCTCCAACACTGCTCCGCTCTGACTTAAAGTACAGACATACGCCACCTTGGAGAACGCACTTGCTCTCTTATTAACCCCGCACTATGTCTCTCCATGGGAGAGTAATACTTTCACTTGGCTCTGCGCAATGTATTCTCATCTAAGACATGCTGTATGTTCAATAGTCCTTCGCAACTCAACTTACTTCTTAAGTATAATAATGCATGGTCTTTACATTCCAGCATTACCTGCTAGCATCACTCTTGGCCATGTTAAGTCAAAGCCCATCAGCATTGATATCATAGCTCTAGGTGTATGAGGTGATAGCCAGGATTGGACATAACCAGGGGCCGTATGTTCCTAACTAAACTAAACTAAAAGTTGTAACATGCGTACGAATGAGTATAGCAAATGGAAGGCAATTAACTGTTAACAACTTTAAGTAACAATCTGTAATCAGCCATGTAGCACGGTTCATGGTAACATGACAATGACAATGAGTTACATATGATATTCTCCAGTTGCTATGAAACATTTTAAATACATGTGCATTTAGCAATGATGTTTTTCTTACCATACCATTTTTTTTTTTACTTCCGTTAGCATCAGTGGCTAATCATGGCAAATGAGTGCTAGCAGGGAGGAAGGTTGGATGGGCATACATTGGCATTAACTAGTGCATTAGCAAGTGTTGGGCAATTACTTTAATGATATAAATTGAAGTGAGATTTCCCTCTGCACAGGAAGTGAATGAGCGAAATGTAACAATGATTATGATTAGGCAGCTAATTATACTATCAGCTCAATGAGGCACATACGCCCAGACAGGCAGGGATGCTTTGTGTGTTCCCTGATTGCAGAGTTTTAGTTTGTGTTACTATATTTTTATATTGTCGAACTCATAACAAATTTAAAGGTCTTAGTCTTGTTTCAGAATCAAACATATTTTATTTGGCCTTGGAGGTACAGGAGTCAGATGTATTCAACCAACTTTAGCCTTGTTTCCAGTGCATTTCATTGTATTATTGTCCTTTGTATGCTGTGTTCATCAGTCTTACCTCTGTGTTTTAAACAAGACAAAACATGTTTCTGTATAGCCCAATATCACAACAACAGCCACCTCAAAGAGCTTAACAGACTGCACCAGGCAACATCCTCTGACCTTAGACCCTTAGGTAAGGACGGACAGTGTGGGGACAGTTATAGCAATGCTACTAGCTGAACTACATTCCTCAGTAGTGTGGTGGAATCAAATATTTTTTTGGTAGCAAATCTCCTATTTTTATTAAGTAGTGCAATAGCGTCCGCCCAAGCAATTACAAAAAGATTTATCCTGTGGAACATACATCACCGGAAGGTTCATAGCCGTAGGTCTGCGTCAACCTTTCCGCTCTTCTATAAATATCTGCATAAAAGACACTGCTCTAGACCAGCTGCATCTTTTATTGTTCATTGATAATGCTACTGCAGTAAAACACCACTTTGTGCACATTTTTTTACATTTGTGAGAAACAAAACTTAATTCACTTGGGTCATTTGCATAAATCCACAACAAAATTTACCATGTCATTAATGACCACTAATAAATGGAAAGGATGATGGATTATATGGCCAGAGCATCTATATATATATATATATATATATATATATATATATATATATATATATATATATATATAATCCAAACTCTAAAACTTGCGGGGGTCACACAGAGACTCTTCACAGATAGTTCTGCCTGTATTATTCATGTGACTGTTACGCTACTACTATTCCATTCACGTTGCCCAATGTGTGCTCTGCATAGGATAAGAAGGTAAAGGAATGTAAAGGGGAATGTTAAGTAGACAGAATTTTGAAGTAAACATGATCTATTGCGCTTTTCTCCCAAGGGACTCAGAACGCTTACAGGCCTCTATTATTTATTCACTCCACATTTACACACTGGTGATGGCAAGCTACGTTGTAGCCACAGCTGCCCTGGGGCTGACTAATGGAGACGTGGCAGCCATTTTGCACCTATGGCCTCACCAAGCATGCTCACACATTCATTCACTAGTGCAGTGGCACTGGAGACAAGGGGGGTTAAGTGTCTTGCCCAAGGACACAACAACAGTGTGAACGTCTCGGGTTACTTGACTGTAACCCTGTTCCCTTAAAAAGCGGGAACGAGATGCTGCGTAGCATTACGCTATGGGGAACATTCTTTGTGTGACCGGTTGTGAAGCACGTGTGTCAAACACGCCAAGAATTGGCTTATAATACCTCTGTTGGTGACGCAGCTCATCAGTGGCAGCTGTGTGATTGCGCGCACCTGAACAGAGGGTATAATAACTGCGTGGACGCGGAGCGTCTTCAGGTCAACTTTGTCTGAAGAGCGCCCGGACACGCCCAGTGCGATTGCAGCGCAGCATCTCGTTCCGCTTTTAAGGGAACAGGGTTACAGTCAAGTAACCGAGGCGTTCCTGTCAAAGCTACACTCGATGCTGCGTAGCATTACGCTATGGGGAACGAGAATACCAACGCCGCCGCACTGTAAGTGTCTGGACCCCTCGGGTTGTGAAGTGTGCACAAACACAAAAGAGGTCTCAAACACAATTTTGGGATGATGACTCAAGGACATGCGAGCCCACAGTAGCATGAACATCCAAGCTATAGAATCTGATGAATGTGTGCGGAGAGGACCAGCCTGCCGCATTACAAACTTGCTGCAGAGGGCACCTTTGCTAGAGCTGTTGAAGCTGCAACCCTCTAGTAGAATGAGCCCTCACACCTATGGGCGAAGTTTGACCGCGCACGTCATAGGCCAGGGCAATGGCATCCTCACCCAACGTGATATAGTTTGTCTGGTAGCTGCAACCCCCAGCTTGCAGCCCCCGTAACATATAAACAGCTGTTCGGACTTACGCCACTGGCTAGTGCGGTGGACATAAGTCTGGAGGGCACGTACTGGACACAGTAAGTGAAGTCTCTCCTGCTCCGGTGTTGTAAATGGCGGAGGACAGAAGGCTTCAAGAACGACGGATTTAAGGTCGAGAATGGAACTTTGGAAGATAGTTAGGTGAGGATGCAAAATGGCTTTGACCAGCCCGGGAGCAAAGTCTAGGCAGGAGGGCGAAACTGACAGAGCCTGCAAATCTCCAACCCTCTTGAGAGTGGTAATGGCCGCCAGAAGAACCATTTTTAGAGTCAGAAATTTAACAGACGCTGACTCCAGTGGTTCAAAAGGAGTGCTTACTAAGCCCTCCAGCACTATAGCTAGGTCCCAGGAAGGAACTCTAGCTCTAGTTTGGGGTCTCAACCGCTTGGCACCTCGAATGAAGCGGGCAACTAGAGGATGTCTCCCTATCGAGACCCCGTCAATCAGGGCGTGGCAAGCCGAAATGGCGCCACGAAAACCCTGAGTGTGCTAGGATTAGTGCCCGAGGACAGTTTGTCCTGCAGAAACTCCAGCACTGAAACAATCTGGCAGTGGACTGGGTCTGCATGATGTGTAGCACCCCAGGCATCAAAGACACGCCATCTGCAGGCATAGGCTCTCCTAGTAGAGGAGACCTAGCGCTCAGAATAGTCTCTACAACAGGGCTGGAAGCCCGACATCTCTTAAGTGGTCCTCAGGGGCCAGGCGTAAAGGTTCCAGAGCTCGGGCCGGGATGAAACACTGTCCCCTGTGCCTGAGAAAGGAGATCCTCCTGGTCGGAATCGCCCATGGCGACGAGCCGTCGAGGAGAGATATTAGGTCTGAGAACCACACTCTGGTTGGCCAACGGGCGCTACTAGTAAGAGGCGCAACCCGCATTGGACCTTCGCCAGGACTCCCGGGAGCAGAGCCACCGGGGAAATGCATAAAGCGCAGTCTGGGCCACACATGGGCCATTGCGTCCAGACCCAGAGCTGGAGGAGTCAGAGAGAAGTAGAGGGGACATTGTGCTGTCTGCTGTGAAGCAAAGAGGTCCACCTCTGCTTTCCCAGATTTGGCTCACTACCTCGGGGTGGAGTTTCCACTCCCCATGTGTCACAGCCTGTCTGGACAATAAATCTGCTCCCACATTCATGCGCCCGGGGATATAAATCGCCCTGAGGACAGGAACTTGTCCTGAGCCCAAAGCAGCACCTGCTGCGCTAGCTTGTTCAAGCGGCACGAACGCAGTCCGCCCTGACGATTTATGTAAGAGACCACCGCTGTGCTGTCTACTTGTACTAGGACATGGTAGCCCCTTAGCTGCTGGAGGAAGTATTTCAGGGCCAGAAATACAGCCTTCATCTCGAGGCAATTGATGTGCCATGCAGAAGATGGCCTCTCCATATCCCTTGGGCTGACGGCCATCTAAGACCGCGCCCCAGCCCGTGAGGGATGCATCTGTCGTTAGCATCATGCGACGGACAACATGGACCTAGGGTGGGACCCAAAGTGAGAAACTGGGGTCTGAACCTATAGATAGGGTACGAAGCCCTCGTGCGTAACCCTTATTTGCTTCAGGGGTTTGCCCTTGGATGAAACCCCCTGGCTCTGAGCCACAGCTGAAACGGTCTCATGTGCAGAAGGCCCAAAGGAATTACCGTGGATGCAGATGCCATGAGACCCAATATTCTTTGAATGAAGTGCACAGCCACTTCCTGGCCTAAGCCTGATAGCTTTCAGGGTAGTTAGAATGGACCCGACACGTGCAGGAGACAGATGTGCCTGCATCTCGGTTGAGTCCCAAACAACCCCTAGATATGTTGTCCTTTGGGCGGCCGAGAGAACGCTCTTCTCGGCGTTGAGTCTCAAGCCTAGAGAGTCGAGATGAGCTAGGGACGACGTCGATGTCGAAGCACTAGCTCCTGAGACTGAGCTAATATCAGCCAGTCGTCTATGTAATTCAAAATGCGGATGCCCTGGAGTCGCAAAGGAGCCAAGGCTGCATCCATGCATTTTGTATATGTCCGGGTGACAAGGCCAGGCGAACGGAAGAACCCGATACTGGTACGCCGCTTCCCGGCGAACCTCAGGAACTTTCTGTGCTGTGGCAGGATTTGTATGTGAAAATACGCGTCCTTTAGATCAATGGTGACAAACCAGTCGCCTAATCGGATCTGGGACACAATCATTTTTATTGTGAGCATTTTGAATTTTAATGCTTTGAGGTAGCGGTTTAACCCGCGAAGGTCTAAAATCGGGCGCAGCCCCCCATCTTTTTTTGGAACTAGAAAATATCGGCTGTAAAACCCGGATTGTCTGTCTGGTGGGGGAACACGTTCTATGGCCCTTTGTCCAGCAGAACCTGCAGTTCCTGTGTCAATACATGGGCTCGTTCCGGTTTCACGGAAGTGGAGACCACGCCGTTGAAACGCGGAGGACGATTGGCAAACCTGAGTCTGTAGCCTTTGGCCACAGTCCTTATTACCCACGGGGAGATATTTGGCAGGAGCATCCATGCTGCCAATTTCTCTGAAAGGGCAGTAGTTTTGTCACCTCGGTTCTTGGGGGGGATGTAAGACATCCGCCGTCCTGAGCCAAGGCAGGAGACGGCCGGACACTTACAATTGCGCTGGAGACTGCTGCTCCCCGAAACGCCAGTGGCGGCGGAGAAAAAACAGCGGACTCCTGAGGGTGTCGACATGGAGTCTTTAGACTCTCTTGGATTTTGTTGCGCCCCACCCGGTGGAGAACACCTCGCGCCATGGCGCGCCAATTTCAGGGCCTCTGCTTCCTGGGGAGATAACATTCCAGGTCTGTTCTCTTGAGCAGCGAGAATCCGCCTCCAGTCCTTACGAGGGGGCACGATTCGCCACACTCTCCTTCTGGGCAGCCCGCTTTCTAGAAGGGGCTGGACCTGGCCGGGACAGGGTGGCCGACGGTCCCGGCTGCTGAGCACGGCGAGGAAGGAACCTCACAAACGCCTCGTAGCGTTAGCCTCGCGGAACTTAGTGGCGACGGAGTCCACCGCGTTGCCAAAAAGACCGGAAGGCGAGATGGGTGCATCCAGGAGGAAGGCGCGGTCCTTCTCTTTGATGCCCGTGAGGTTAAGCCACAGATGTCTTTCCGTCGCAACCAAAGCAGACATGGAGCGGCCAATAGCGCGGGCCGTCTGCTTAGTTGCACGGAGAGAGAGGTCTGTGGCACGGCGTAGCTCAGAAAACGCGTCCTCGTCCACAGAACCCCGCCATGATACTTTTGTATTTATTATTTTATATATATTCGTACTGGCACAGAGAAAGGTTTGCTCACACTTCACACAATGCGATCTGAAGACAAAGAAACCTGAAGACGCTCCCGCGTCACGTGTTATTATACCCTCTGTTCAGGTGCGCGCAATCACACAGCTGCCACTGATGAGCTGCGTCACCAACAGAGGTATTATAAGCCAATTCTTGGCGTGTTTGACACACGTGCTTCACAACCGGTCACACAAAGAATGTTCCCCATAGCGTAATGCTACGCAGCATCGAGTGTAGCTTTTGACAGGGAACTGGAGAGAGCAAGATTCAAACTGCCAACCTTCCGGTTATAGAATGACCGCTCTACCACTGAGCCACTGCGCCCCAATGATCAATGTCAAATCCGTCAAAACAATCAAATCACTATTACTAGCAGCGCTGACTTTACTTTCGGCAAGGTCACATTTTTCATCAATGGAGGCTGGGGACGAGTGGCCCACCTTTGATTGCAAGTTTTTATTTAATGCAGCCAGGGACAACACCCATGTTCTCTGTGGATTCCCATGGTTAGACTTATAGATTTTATATTATATTCAATATTTTTCCCATGTCTTATAAATAGAGAGTAAATATTGTGACATATTTGCAAAGACATTAATAAAGGGCTGTTGACATGATAACCTGTGGCTGTGGAATTAAGCCTGTAGTTCCCAGAAAAGTGGAAAAAACCTATTGGAGGCCAATTGGGACTTGTTGACAGCCCGGTGCAAACTGTTTCTTAATACACTGGCCTGTGACTGAATTGTCATCCCGGAGAATCAGTCTTTTTTTGCTTGAAATACCAAGCGTGTATTTCTGCATTATCAGAAATATTATAAATATAAATCTGTATTTCAGAAATCTATTTTAGGCCTTAGGCAGGTTTATGTGGCTTTATTAATTCAACAAAACATCATTGTAGACAGAAACAGTAAATATATATAATGCAAAGAGTTGCACCTCTTGCAGCATTTAGAACCAACCATTAACTCCTCAGGTTTTCTATTCTACAGATAAGATTCAAGATTCAAGATTCAAAGATTCAAAGTGTTTATTGTCATGTGTACAGACAGAAAGCATGTTTCCCTATACAATGAAATTCTTACTTTGCCGTCCACAGTAAATGTCACACAATTAAGTAAAAATAAAAAAAATAAGACAAATATACAAGTAATAATAATGGAAGTATACCAAAAAAATACAAATATACAAAAAGTGTAAAGTGTAGTAAGGTGAGGTAGTGCAGTTGTGATGGTGTAAAGTGACGTGTAAAGTAAAGTGACGGTGTAAAGTAAAGTGAGGTAGTGCAGTAGGTAAACAATTGTTCATGTAATGTTGTGATTGTGATTGTAGACTCCTATCTGCTGTTTAGGAGTCTTATGGCAGAGGGAAAGAATGAGTTCTTCATTCTGGAAGTCCTGCATTTCACACTTCTGAACCTCCGTCCTGAGGGTAGAAGTGTGAACAGACCATGTTGTGGGTGGGAGGGGTCTTTGAGGATGGAAGCAGCTCTTCTGTGGACTCTGCGGTGGTAGATGCTCTGCAGAGAGGGCAGTCTACCACCGCAGAGTCCACAGAAGAGCTGCTAACTAATGTTTTGCCTAAAAAAAGTGTCAGATAACTCAGTGAATAGCTCCAAAACACACTTAGGTGTTTTTTTGCTTCAAATAAAGTATATCATAGCCACGGTTTTATTCTTAATCATTTTTTTTTTTTTTTACCTTAAAGACAATTTATCATTTTGGGGGGGCGATGCAGTTACTTCTGTGTGTCAAGAACAATACTGGAGGGTCACATAGTCAATTACAGTGTGGCACACTGGGTTTGCCTGGGAGAAATACTGGCAAGGAAACACTTGTTTTTTGGAATATAAAAGGACAGATTGTAAAACCTTTCCCTTTGTGTGGGTATGAGGCTGCAGGCAATCACCATTCTTTATTTATTTATTTTTTCATAATGGCTCTAACCTTGTTGGGAAGTGAGCGACAAATGGTGTGCGATTGCCTTGTTGCTCTGCATGCTTCTATGTTTGGCTCTTGGTGCCTCCAGGCCTCAACAGGCCACTGCTTTAGGCCTGCTGCTTCACCCTGAGTGACATTCAACAGCCGAGCCAGACGTCAACAAACAAAAGCAAACACACCCACAGACAGATTGAGAACTACAAACAGTTCGACAGTAAGCACATACACTGGGATAAAAGGAACTGGCAATCGCACAAATCCCAAAGACTGTATCCTCCCTTCGCTGAATGATTTGTCTTTGCCCATTTGTTCCTCTTCCATCTTTGCAGTGTTCCCACTGAAAAAGAGATGAGAGAAGAGGAACAGAAAAGAACATGGAGAGCATCCACAGAAGGATGAGGGAAGAAGGACAAAGGAAATGTTTTGGTTGGAGGAAAGGTAGGTGATGGAAAGTCTGGAGGAGGAGGGTGGGTGCAGAGGACATTGCTGAAGGACAGAAGGAATGGGTAAAGTTAAAACTCATTTAGTATGCTACTCACAAAAACCTGTGCATGTTTGTGCATGTACAGTTGTGCTCATAAGTTTACAAACCTGATTCCAAAAAAGTTGGGACAATTGTGAATAAAAAAATAATGCAATGATGTGGAAGTTTAAAATTTAAAATATATTTTATTCAGAATACAACATAGATGACATATCACATTTACATTTAATCATTTAGCAGACGCTATTATCCAAAGCGACTTACATTCACCAGTGTTACATTTACATTTTTTTAAGATGATACTTTCAATCAAAGTGACTTACATTAAGGTTCCATTCACCAGTGTTACAGCTGGAGGCAAGGTGGCAGAGTGGTCCTGCCTCACAGCAAGAAGGTCCTGGGTTCGATTCCCATCCAGGGCAAGGCTGTTCTGTGTGGAGTTTGCATGTTCTCCCTGTGTCTGTGTAGGTTTCCTCCGGGTACTCCGGTTTCCCCTACCACCAAAAACATGTACAACAGTCCCCCCCAAACACACATGGGGCCAGGACTCCCCTGCAAAAGAGATTTGTAATCTAAAAAAGTTGGATTTAAGTGCCTTGCACAACGACAGTATGAACTGTGGGGAGAGCAGGAATCGAACCACCTACCTTCCGGTTGAAGGACGACTGCTCTACCACTGACTCTCTGAAAAAAATGGTGTGGTTGTTTCAAGATGCACAATAAGGAGGCACTTGAAGAAAAATGACCTGCATGGTCGAGTTGCCAAAAGAAAGCTTTGCCACAAAGCATCCCGCTAATAATACGCCAAACAGCACAGAGACAAGCCTAAAAACAAAGCAACAACAAAGTCATTTGGAGTGATGAAACCAAAATTGTACTATTTTTCCTACTGTGAAACATGGAGGTGGTCGCTGATGTTTTGGGGATGCATGAGCTACAAAAGCACAGGAAAAGAATGCAGCATGTTATCAGAAAATACAGGAGGAAAATTTGCACTCATCATCCCGGAAGCTGTGCATGGGACGTACTTGGATGTTCCAACATGCCTATGATCCAAAGCACAAGGCCAAGTCGACCTGTCATTGGCTACAGCAGCATAAAGTGAAGGTTCTGGACTGGCCATCTCAGTCTCCTGACCTCAATATCATTGAGTCACTCAAACATGCAGTTCATGCAAAACAGCCCAAGAATTTACAGGAACTGGAGGCTTTTTCCCAAGAAGAATGGGCAACTTTACCATCTGAGAAAATAAAGAGCCTCGTCCACAACTACCACAAAAGACTTAAAGCTGTCATTGATGTTAAAGGTGGCAATACACAGTATTAAGAACTGGGATATGTAAACTTTTGATCAAGATCATTTGGGTAGTTTCTGTTGTCATTATGATTTAAAAAGAGTAAACACGGTTGTTTGACAATAAATGGCTTCACCCAACCACTAACAATGAATGAAAGAAAGTTTTTGTGTTATCATTCATATTCTCTAAAAAATGGCCAAAAAATATCACAAATTCTGCCAGGGTATGTAAACTTAAAAGCACAACTCAATGTGAGACAGAGGAAGACAGATGTGATCTTTCTAGACACACTGGATTCTATTTAAAAATACTTGTGTGTAAAGATTATTTCGCAGTATCCCTGTGACATTCTTGTGTGGAGGACAGGACAAATTCATAGGTTTTATGTTTAACTCACGTTACTTCACCATTTAACAGGTATACCAATCTCAGAACGACTATAGACAGCAGTATTGCATACATTTTGTCCAATCTCTGAATTTTTTAATTCCCAAATTAGCCAACAACAAAATAAAGTGAGATACAGGTAAAATACAAACTCACCCTTTCTTCCTTACAAAAGCCAACTATTGCAATGTCAGCTTAGCTTGTTGAACAGAGCACCCAATGGGATTGCTTAGGTTACTTACACAAGATCCAATCACGGTCACTACAAGTCAAAGTTAGCCAGTGAGAATCTGAAGTGTAAAGTTTGGGAGAGCACAGTTCTCACATGCAAAACAAAAATTACCTTTGAATTCCATTGTTTATATTATGACTTGGGGTTAAGAGAAAGAAAACATTGTGTAATATTAGGCCTTGAAAAATGGTATGACAATGGTCTCAACTAGAAAAATGCATCAATATCTGTAAGTGTTTTTGTTTGCAATGTGTTAAGTACTCACATACCCTTACCGACCTCTAAGCAGATTAAGAGGACAGGGTTTCCAACCCTGTTGTTGCTCACTGGACTTCAGTGACAGAACAAGAGTGCAAAGAGCACCTCTATGTACCATCCTGTGTGTGCCAAGCCTCGGTTAGAACATCACACTGTGAGCTCTGCAGGGAGTGGGGAGGGGGGTGTTCAGGCTGACAATGCTCTCAAAGGTAATTGGCCTGTCTGTCTCCAACACACGGATATCTCCTATTACATAATACAGCAATGTGCAAAATACATATTTATTAATAGATTTATTCTCTTTTTATTTAAAATTTAATAAAGAGGTTTCCAGAACACTGTTACAGTTTTCATAAGGAGGACCCCAAAGCAGAGATTGAAAAAATGGCTCAACTTAAACAGTTAACTAAATCAAAGGGCAGGATGTGGCGGCAAGGAGCAGGCTGGCCTTCTGGGAAGGTACTGCCGGGCACCAAGACGTCCTCCTGAACAGAAGGAACAAACACAGGTAAGTCCAAAGTATTACAAAAGGATTCTTCAAACAAGGTCTGTCTGAGAAGCACTTTCACGTAAGACAGAATTTTAAGTAAGAGCCAGGCCTTTGTCTGTAGACTCAAAAGCAGATTGGGAACAGAGGGCTGTTCCATAAAACTTGCTAAGAAAAGTGCTCAGCCCAAATTCTAGCTTGCATTAGTATAAACATAGTTGAGGCTTAGCCTGTTCCATAAAGACCACTCTGGGCTCACACAGTCAAGCTAACTCCAGTCTCACCTAAAAAGCAGCGATTCCAGTGTAAGCAGAACATTGAAGTTGAGCGTTGATTCAGTCGAGCCTCAATGAAAAACGACACGGCTAGGAAACGCCCTCCTACGCAAACATCCCTCTAACAAACGGAGTAAACGAAGATGAGCGAGGAGCGGAGAAACTAACACGGAAACACTCTGCATGTCACTTCAGAGATGGGGCTTTAGAGTGAACAAGAAATCTGAGACAATAATCTCTCACTGAATTAAACACATTTTACCAAAGTCACAAAGTGCTTTGAGCTGCACAAGCATAACACAACACAGACATTATTTAATCTGTTAATGATGACTCTGTTTATATTAAAAAAAAAACACTCCACAAAAATTTACTTTGTCTTTCAATTCACATCTCCCAAAAAAAAGTAAGGTAGGCTAATCCACAAATCTGTAAAATACCTATACACATCTATTTGAGCATTTAATGTACACTAGGTGGAGAATGCAAACTTTAAGTCACTAGATGCTTAGGACAAAATGCTATAATGGTATTATTGGACTCATGCATGGAATTGTGCTTTATAGTCAAAAAGTTTTAAACTGAGATCAAGATTAGCATATAGACCGCTAAAGCTGCAAAACATACATTTCGGTAAAACAGATGCTGTCCTTATATATAGAAAGACATTACACAAATGCTGGTAAAGAAGGTAGGTAAAGAGGAGGGCTATGCAGAGTTACATAGTTCTTAGCATGATTGCCCCATCTGCTTATGGTAAGCAACACAACAGCCAGCATACTTCCTCTAGTATCTTCACTCTGAGACTTTCACATTTGATCCACATACAGTGACTGTCAACATGTGACCCAGTGACTTCACAAGAAATAACTTGGCTTTTTTTGACCCCGACTTCTTCCGTTCTTTATTCAGTAATAGACAGGCAAAGAGCAGGATAATTACTAATTTCTTAGTGTGCCAGATTAGCTGACCCCATAAAACAATAGTGCCACAGAGTGACTAGAAAAGAATTAGACTTTCCAAATTAGTTTTTATTTTGGGCTGCATTCATTAGTAATGAAGTCAGTCAAATGCTTGGGGTGACTGTACCAGGGGTATGACACTGGGTCATGTTGAGGCCCTGCTAAATGTCAAAGTGCACAAACGGGTGAGTGCACAGGATATCTAGTGACATCATGGGTCAGTTTGGGGACAGATGATTCAACGCTGCAATTATGAGAAACAGACAGTAAAAGATAAAAACTATTGCTTATTATCAGACACATGCCTCACCCTTAACGTTTACGAAACATTTTATATTGTTGCACTGTATTCGGACCATCAGACTTTGTTTACCTTGTTGTCTCCTCAGCAACAGGTTTTACAGTTTTGGTGTAAGGTCTATAGCAAGCCCATTCAAGAGGTGGCTCTTGGGCCAGAACCGGCCCGCCAAGCTATTTAGACCGACCCGTGGCCCGTTTACCCATAATTAATAAATATAGTTTTTAATAACTGGTATTTTCTGTTGATTCAACAATTTGCAACACTTTGCGTCACTTAACGGCAGTACTGCAGCCTGTTAAGCCCTTTAAGGCGGCTGTTGTTGTGATATTGGGCTATACAAAAATAAATGTCTTGTCTACTGCAGTGGTTTACGGTAAGCCCATAGAGCGTAATTCATACCAACGAAAACACAGCACTTTCAAAAAAGAAGCAATGTAAAGTTGACACTATGTCCTATGTGCCTAGTGTATTATACTGTCTCAGTTAACAAGGAATATAACGGGGGGAGACACTACTCACGGCAGCTTTGACAACGAGTTTCCACCAGGCTCCGAGGCTCATCGGACAAAAGCAATACACGTGGATGTTTCAGACACAGATATTTTTGAGACTCGCCGTATTTGCTGAGTACATTTCCTTGGCAGTGAATGAATCAATGGACAATTTGGATGTAGCTCAACTTTTTTTTTTTTTGACAGCAATTGTTTCAAGGAAGGATATACTGGGCCTAATCCGACTGGAAGGACATACAACATACAGTAAGTAATGTTTGAAAAGAGTGTTGTTTTTATCAAACAACGATGGACTGGACTTGGAGCGCGTTAACCTGCTGATTACAGATGGAGCACCCTCGATGACTGGGAAGATCAAAGGACTGTGTGTACTCTTGCCCGAAAATGCAATCCCTTCATTGCCTTATACATTGTGTCATTGCTATGATTAACTTCATCAGATCAACATCAAGCCTTCAGCACAGACTGTTTTGTAAACTTCTTGCAAACATGCCAGCTGATAATCGGAGATGGTTAAGTCAGGGAAACTCACTCAAGAGGATCTGTGAACTAAGGGAGGAAGTTATCATTTTTTTCCCCAAGATTAAGCACAAGAAAATGCTTAATGTAAAATGTGTTGCAGAGATGTGTTATAAGCAATATACTTTATCGTTTGAATGGGCTTAACTTGGGACTTCAGGGCAGGGAAAAGACTGTTGATGTGGTTGAAAAGCTCACTTTTTTCAGCCTAAACCGGACCTTTTCTCCTCTGATCTCAATGACAGGCTGCTGCACTTGAGTCACTTTATCCAGTCAAGTGCCAGAGTCACAAACTTTATGTCCGATTTTCTGGTCAATTTAAGGCACAGCTTTGCACAGAGATTGGATGACTTTGACAATTCCAAAGAGTTGTTATTGTTATTTTGTTTGTTTCCTAAAACAAATATGACCTGATGTTGTTTTTGTATTCATACAAAAAATGGTTATACATTTATTGCTTGCACTAGAACCCAACATGTTTTTGGTGGTGATGTTACTTTTACAATTTTCACTTAAAGCCAACAGTAGCTGTTGTTGTTTTGTATCAAACCAGAAGATGGTTACTTTTATATTCTGCGCTTAAAGCTAAGAGTAGCTGTTGTATTATAGATATTATAGATATTATAGATGCTGGTTTTGGCTCCAAATAAAAGTGTTAAAATCTGATGTTATTCTGTGTCTAGTGTACATTAAACAACACAATGGTAGTTAGTAGTAGCAGTAGTAGTAGCAGCAACTCCACCATGGACTGGTTCGTTTGTAGTGTTAAAGCACCTTTGATGCTTGATTTTTGGACTGAAGCAAGAAGTGACATACTGTACAATAAAACACACAAAGAAGAAGAAATAGAGAAGATAATACAGAAACAGTTTAAAAATACACTAGATTCACACAGAGGTTTTATGTTTTGTTTGGCACTATTGTTCTTGCTATGCTATGATGAAGGGTTCCTAAAAAAAACCTAACCATTAGAACCATAGCCTACATTCTTAGCTATGTTCAGGGTTTGACAGGTTTCAACATTTTTTTGTTTATGTCCAAGCCCTGGTTATGCTTATGTCTTTTAAGACCATCTAGTAGGCTTGGCTCAATTTTTTGGTGACTACTAGTGAGTGCTGACTCTGTAAGCTTGTTAGTGCTTACCAGGAGACACCACTGAGGGAGATACACAGACGTTGGGCTTATTTGTGCTGTGGATGTTTCATCAGTTTTTTCGGATGTACCGTTTCATTTTTTGTTTCTTGTTGTGCACAGTTTGTCTTAAACTTTCTTTCTTTTGCTTCTTCCTCCCTGAATCTGTGGTGTACACCAGCAAGAGGCAGCGAGTACAGCTTTTGGCATATACAGTTAGGCATCAATGTGCATTTTCTAGTGGTTATACGAAAGTCCTGCTGCTTTCATTTACCTGCATATCACATAGACTACATATGGTGTCAAAATAAAGACAAAACTCAAGAGGTGCAATAAATCAGACCACAAGCAGTTTATTTTAATTCACACACATAAATATTAACTCACTTTGAAACTTCCTTTGCTCGCTCATGAAATTCTGCTTGTGTGAGGAAAGATTTGCGTGCCTATTCTGCTCGCGTGAGGACACTTGTGGAGGTCGCTTGTGGAGGACTTTTTGCAGATTGGGGACGGGACCCACCAGAGGCACTGACCCTCCAGTGATTGGGCAGACGCTAAAGAAGCAGCAGGTGGAGAACGAGTGGTAAGTTAGTGGACTATCCCAAAGTTTAAAGCAGATTTATTGTGGTTACCACTTAAGCATATGTACATGCTCCTACATGTACCCATATAAGTGACCAACTATAGACTTTTTTTAAGCAACATTTAAATTAAACACTTGTATCTCCACAGTAGTGTTCAAGTAATGTTCAATGACAATAAACAATCTATCAGTCTAAAAATATTATAATTAACCACAGACACAAACAGAAAGGGCTTGGCTACTGATGTAAGCATTCATAAGTTACCTGCTAAGCTAATAGTTGGTTACCTTATACTGTATGGCTATATATAGGAGCATATACATATGCTTAAGTGGTAACCACAATAAAACTTCATTAATGAGGATAGTTTTAGGATAGTTCACTAACTTACCACTTCTCCCCCTGCTGCTTCTTTAGCGTCTGTCTTGATTTACAAAAAATATATTTATTATTAACAACGCATCCAAGTTTTGAACATCTGCCTCAAGTATGATTCATATCTAATGTAGAACCAACTTTTGCACTTGTGTAAAAAACACTTTTACATAACAGACTCTGCTCTCCTGTACACAGCACAGTGGAAACACAAGCCTCTGAATATCCCATTCCAAGTATTTCAAAGAGTATATGCTGAACTGAAGTCAGAGTAAAAGACAGGCTGGGAAGTGGATAACATTTATTTACCATCAATAAAGACCTGGAGGCAGTGAACATTCAATACAGTAGCAATCCAATCCAAGGCTATTCTTCTACTGTTTAGGCTCAATATAATGACACAAGTCTAGACATACTGAAAATAGGCCATTGGCAACCACAAAATAAAATGGCATATACGTAAAGGGTTTTTAAGAGGGTTTTTTTGCTAGGACAGAACTTACAAACAAGGTTAAAAGGTACTCTGGTGTCAGAGGAGTAGCAGGCAAGGAAAGCTGAGATTGAGATTGAAAAATAGCTTGTTCAGTGAGGCAACTCTTGTTAGGCCTTGTGCTAGAATATACAGTTATATCCTATATTAGTTAGAAAATGTTCCAACATTTCATGACACTTTCTCATTATCCTTCTCAGGGAGTGCATGTCATCCACCTGAGAAGTGTCTTAGCCTTTTACAGGAGTCCTCCTGTCCATTCCAAGGAAGTCTGCAAACCCCACATATGGTCAGTGACAGCCAGAGCTCACTCCCAGAGCTTGTTAAATTTGGGGCAGTAGCATCTGTCTAAGGAGGCACTTGTTTGGAAAGGGCGAGGAGTGATAAGCTCAATGTGAGATTTCATCACTTGGGGAGAGTCTGCTTTAGCAGGAAACGGAGATGGAATTTTGCCTCTTTGAGAAAATACTGTTGAAACACCCACATCCTTCTTAAAATACAATTCCGTCTACGTGTGTACATGTTTAAATGGCATGTACCTTTTGAACAGAGAGACAAGTGCCCAATAGGAGATCTGTCTAAATTTTATTACAGAGCTCTTCATTCGGTGTGTTATTCCAAGAAAATTGCTATGGTGTGCATTTACAGTATTGGTAATTGTTCCAACTAATTGTGCACTATATGTAAACAAAATGTATTATTCTCCTAGATAATAACTTTGTCAAGGAGGATAATATGTTTAACAAAATATATGATTTATGTGTGCAAACAATGAACTCCTGCACTTGGCAGCATTGATTTATACTGCATAAGGAGTAGATAACCTTTATAATCTCCCTGTCCCAAAAGACCTCACAGCTGTAACCACAGTAACACATTGTTGTAAATACAAAGAAGGGCCCTATCAATGGAAATAGTGTTGAAAGTTCATGATGAATCATTGTGTGGCTCAGCAGCAGAACCACTGGTAGCAAAAGGGAGAAAGAGGTCATGGGATTTAGAAGAATGTAGTGGAGAAGCTTGTGGGTAGATTGGCAACTGGGATGATGTTGAGAAAAGGCCTGACCCACAAAGCAACTTGAGTGGCTGTACATCTGGGGCCACTGGGCTCAGAAGTGTGTGTGTGTGTGTGTGTGTGTGTGTGTGTGTGCGTGCGTGCGTGCGTGTGCGTGCATGCGTGCGTGCGTGCGTGCGTGCGTGCGTGTGTGTGTGTGTGTGTGCTCTTAGTAGTTACAGGTTAGCAAGTAATTCTCAGTGGTTCAGTGGACTTGTACAACCTGTAGGGGTTGTGATATAGGAATCAAAGCTCAAAGTCAGGATACCCTTACTGCCACTCAGAGGCACATGCAGATATAGGCATCTAGTCTTAAAGTGATTATTTATTGTGTCAGTGGGCTCTGAGAGTGTGTTGTCTATACTACTAACTCAGAAGTAATTACATTTCTAACTACTAATAAATGTTTCACTGTTTTGGAAATCCAAAATGAGGGGCGGTGTTCCAGCTTCTTCTCATTATCCAAAGATTAGTTTAGGACAGCGTACAAGCTGTAGCTTAACAGCTAATTTCCATCTGTAGTCCTATATTCTACATGTTTTTAGTAGTGGGGTAAACCGGAGTACCTGGAGGACACTTTCGCAGACACAGGGAGAACATGCAAACTCCACACAGAAAGGCCTTGCCCTGGATGGGAATCGGACCTTCTTACTGTGAGGCTGGAGTGCTAACCACTATGTCACCATGCCGCCACATGCATCTGCACCTCTGAATTACCACAAAAATGATTAGCACATAAATGATGATTGTCTGTAATTGTTACTTTGCATTTTAATGATTGTTATCCAAGGTGTAACCCGCCTCACGCCCTTAGTAGCTCAAAGAGGAGCCAACCCCCAAAATCTGTAAAGGGTAAGTCATTCATTCATTGACTAATTACAAAGTTTACATTCAGCTTATGTTTAGCATTAGAATGACTTAACAACTGAAAGTGGTCCGGACAGATTTGTGTCACTAGATGATGTGGTGAGTTGCTGCAATTTGACAAAAGAAAAGGTGCAAAATGTACAAGTATACAGTTTTTAAAAATGTCAGTCCAAAATATGTTTCCAATACTGCCTTAAAATAACTTTTTGCATTTGCTCATCTTATAAAAAGTTGTAAGATTTGGTATGAACTACTTCTTTTTTGTTCGTAATTAATTTTATAGTGAACATCATCTGACACTTCTGATGTGCTCACAGGTTATAGAAAGGGGGAGTGTGGAATTGCAATCTAATATATCACCATAAGTTGTTGAAAATACACACAGCACCTTTTAATATGACTGAGTTGATTAAGAAAAACACGGTGTCATGTTCATTGTACCCCAAATCTCCGATCCTAACAGCCATATTAAATCAGTCAAGCTACACATCACATCACAGTTTAACTCACTTGTGCCTTTGACTAAACTGTGATAAAATAAAAATGTAGCATAAAACCCACTGATTCATCATTTGTTGCATTACAAATGTTCAAAGCCTGTCTTCACTTCTACCCAGAATGAATCATCAGGCAACACTCAGATTTGAGTCGTGAGCTTTGCTTCTAGCACTGTGAGTATTTGTGTGAGTAGGCCACTCACCTACTATGAAACTATTGTCCTCAGTAGTAACCACCCAGGGTTTTGAGGGCACACAAACATCCCCTTCTGATTGTCATTCTTGGATGAAATACAGACCATACTAATTAATTTGAATGCACAGCAATCAAGCCTTGGTTTATCTCGTAGACGGACTCTGTCACCTTCAGCCCAATGTGTCTGGCAATGCATTATTCTCTTTACTATATCAGAAGGATCACGTTTTCAAAGGCTTGTATTGATTTTGGCAGAGTTCTTATTTGGGGAAAAGTGAGGATATAGCAAGGTTATTGTATTAAAAAAGTAAGAAGTGCAACATAATTATGGCAACTACATAAATTGTAAATGATGAAATGACTTTGAATGACTTTTTGTTAATTGTATTTGTTGTGTAACTAAATTATAAATATTTTTGAAGATTGAAAATTATTGGGTTGTATGGTGCAATCAAATAAGATTGTCAACAAACATAAATGCGTTCTCATTTGCACCAGGAAAATATGCACATTAATAGAATTTGGAGACATACTGCGTATGTCTCTACAGTTGAAAATAAAAGTGCATTGTACACAGTAGGTGTCATGCACAGCGCTTCTATTGTTTAAAAGTGCTGACTCCACAACATGGGCTTCCTATTCCAGATTCCACATTTACATGCCTATGCCAATACAAATATACAGACTTCATTAGAGACACAGCATGTGTTTGGTCCGTGATGATCTTTACTGTTGTTTCTGTTCTTTCACAGTCAGAAATATTTATAGATTACAAAGAATTTTTATGTGTTTCAATAGAACTTCCTTGCTGTTTAATATTAAAACGTGAATGGGCATTGGCTTCTATGATGAGTTTTGAAATTAACAAGAAAACCTACGTTACCCAGAGTTGAGAGAGAACCCTAAAGTGACTTTTATAGTTTCCAAGATTTCCACTGCTTCTGTAACTGTCAGTGTTTTTAATACAGTCATATTTTAAAATGTGACTCCAGTGGCTGGTTTTATCATTACTATAAAATTTTACTATTCTCTTAGTCATCATTTTATTTTTCTGCTAGCTAGAAACCTCTTTTACAAATCACATTTTAAAATCTGTTAAATAACTGTACTCACAAAGTAAAACAATAGTTAGCATTCGTCAATCAATCAATCAATCAATCAATCAATCAATCAATCAATCACTAATTAGTTCTGTTTAAGTGCAATGTAATAGCTCTACAGTTCATCCTTGAGGCTGATTGAATCCATATGAGGCAACACAGTCTGGCATACGTACACTTGGTAGGGGTTGTGAAAATGTTCTTCACACCCTTAGCCGCTTCTGTGCATCTCTATTTCATATAAACCCATTTTCACTCCTTACTCCTTATCTCATCCTTAACCTTTTGCTTCTCTTACCTTCAGCATCACTTTCATTCTCCATCATCTCCTTTTTCTGAGCCTTTCCGCCCTCTGTACCTTATTTGTCTCCATATAGCTGACCTTTAGCTTCCACTGCTGGGTCCCGCGTCTAATGAATGGAGTTTTGCTGAGTGAACGCCTCTGTTATGGCAGGTCTGTTTTAAAGTGTCATATCTGAACACTTATTGATGACAAGACGTTGGAAAATACCATTTTGAAACTAGACTGTCACTAAATGGAGCAGGGTCATTATGCAAGTTCATTCTGATAACTTGGGTAAGAAAGAATGTCCGATATTAAGGTAAATTTACCAGGCATTTTATGAACTTCTGCTCAGCTACAAGCTAATGTTCAAACCAAGCATAAGAGAGAGCAAGTGTAAGAAGAGAAGCACCTTCTTTGGAACTTTCTGAAACGCTCAATCCATCTGGCACCACTCAACGTTTGTGGAAACAACCACGAAACAACAATGCTTTGGGCTTGGAATATATTGTTAGTGGTTTAAGGATCCATCATAAAGACAGAAAAAATAAACAACACACCGGGTTTCCATAGTGATCTACCTCGAAAGAAAGTGACTCTGCCTTGTAATATCTAAAAACCCAGTGTTAACCACTAAGTTACCTCATTTATCCCATAACCCAGCTTTGTTGTTAAAGGCCCAGTGGTCAGCTGTTAGCCCTATTCCAATCCTTTCACAGATATTTCAAGAGAGATGCAAAGGATGATGATAGAAGTTCTTAGTGTGATAAACGTAAGGCCTCTCCCTCAGTGGGTTTGCAGCGCTGAGTAGCATCAACATAGCTATTATGGGTAATATGTACAGCCCAGGATGCTAATGTTCTCAGCTGCTTCTGTCTAAGATGATCCTTTTTAGCTTTACATCAGTACAGAGACCTAAGAACCATCCAGTGAGCGGGACAATTTGGTGCCACACTGACCTTCAGTGTGGTGTCCTGCAGGTGAGACAGGGCTAGTAACACTAATCAGAAATGCTAGGACCTGTTCCAGCTGATGCAGCAGGTTTATTATTTTTTATGAATTTGAATGAAATATAACTTAAATTATCACAGCATAAAACCCACTGATTCATTATTTGTTAAATTATCACACATATATTATAAGGATGGAGATGGAGTATGATGTAGTGAACCTCTGTTTTGTCACACGCCTTTTGATTATTTGAATACAAGCAACTATTAATTTTCCCTTTCTGTTTGTCCATTTTTACCTTATGTTAAATTAAAATCAAGTTAGATAAGATTTGCTTGTATGGTGTGTGTGTAAATATGATGACCTGAGCTGAGAATAGTTTAGAACTGCATAGATTAAAGCTGGAACAGAAAATGCTTAATTTAAATGTGGGTTATAATGTACAGTAAGTGTCTAATAGTTTGGTGGTGCTTTTAAAATGCATGTCTCTTTAATGACTTTATTGGTGCTAATAAGTGCAAGTTTGCAGATTTGACACATTCTTTTTTAATACACCTAACATAAATAACTATGCTTGACATGTCAAGAGCATGAACAATTTGTTGCTCCAGTGGTTTCCATTAGGAGCTGATAAGATTGGAAACGAACACAGCGTCAGTTTAATTTTACTACTGCCAAATATATTTAGTTTGATTTGCATTCTGTGCCGTGTGTGCAGTGTGATGTCTATGTAGAGAAGTTGTATGTTGTAAATTGGTTTCATGATTTCAATAAACATGCGGGGGAAAAGAGAGCGACTAAAAAAACTGTCTGTGCAGTCTGTATGCTAATAATGTCAGAGACCAAGTGTTTTATGAAATTGCTTTTCATAATGCAACAATTTGAAAGACACCAGCAAGACGAGCCATGTTTTTCTTTGAGGGTAGACGGGCCTATACGCTCATCTGTAATATTCTATGGTGGCATTTTCTTTCTTCTAATAAAATAAATTAAAATCAGCGTGTCAGCTATACGTAAGTGAAGTAAATTAAATGTTGAATGTCCCCTTACAGACTCTTCTGGACAAGCTGTTTCCTGTGAGTTACCATTAGTTACAGCAGTAAAGCAACATTAAACATTTTGGAAAATGCATGATGCAACAGCAGGAAAGCTAATAAATAGAGAGGAGAGAGCAATTTATATATTTCGCCCCTTCTCAGCTTGGGTAATGTGGGAATACAGCACTGAGAAAAATAACAATGAAATTAAGACACTTTCAAACACTTTTTTGTTATTTTTAAAATAACTTTTCTGATAATAATAATATTTTACATGTAATATATTATAATCCCCTTGTCAAAACCAAAGTTTATTATGAAATGTGGAATGCAAATATTTCAATGGCATGCAATGGAGGTATCTAGGGGCCCCAAAACCTGCTAAATACGAAGTACATATGGAAGATCATAAATCTACGCACATTTATATACACTGTTTTTCTGACAAAAGACATTTTGATTGTGATAAATCCTGCTTGCACAAAAACATATGAATAATGGGTTTCTTTTTTCCTTTCAAGTGAAAATGTATGGTTATGTCTTTTTGCAATGAATGCTTATGTAATTTTATTTAATTTTATTTGGTAGGTGGGGTCTTTTTTCCCAAGACCTTGTTACCTGGTTTGCAGTGGTCTGCAAATATTGTTTTTGAATATTCTAACATTTAAAAATAATGAAATAAGTTTGTAATGTTGTATTGCAATGTAGAAAGAAAACACTTATTATTATTCAACTTACAATATTTCAAAGATTAAATAAAAAGCCACATTGAGATAATTTATCATGGAAAGAGATACAACTTGAAACATTGTAGTCTGATATAAATACACATCCTCCTCTTTGATTAAGTAAAAATGTTACTTACTGGCCTTTGATATTCAATATTTACTAAACACAAATGCACGAGATGGAAGCAATGTTTTTACCACCTGGTCCATCTTTATACTGCATTGCACTTAACCTCTTACATATTTTCCATGCACTTGAGGTCACCCACAATCACATCAGTTATTTTACCACCCCTGTTATATCACATTAACAATATTATTTTTCTCAGGCTGGTCAGGTCAGGCTGGTCATCGTTTGTTCCACCTGTGTCACTACAAAAGAAAAAAAAAAACTCTTTGTAAAGGAGAGACAAACAGGCAGAGAAGAGGAGACAGAAAGAACACATCTAAGAAAATGAAAGAGAACATAAACAAGTCTCCCACCTCTCTTTCTTTCCCTTCAATCTCATATATAAATGTGATGGTTTCTCTCCCTGTACAAAACCCCAAAGGCAATTTAAAGAAAGTAGGCCAAAATGAAATATGGCTGCAATATAAAAACAACATTTCAGACGTCCCACCCTTCTGTGTGTGCACTTGCGCACATGAATGAGTAAGCATGTGTGTGAGAGAACGGGCTCATGAGCAAGTGAAAAAGACAGAGTGACTTCGGGGTTGGTACGAGTGCAATGGGACACCAAATGGGTCGCAAGACAGTTGAGTGTTTTATTAGGATTGAACTGAAGTCAGAGTTTCAAATGAAATTTTACACTGGTGAAATGGCCCTATAGTCTATCATCCCAATTCCTGCTCAAGCCCACACAAACAGTTGACAGGTGACAAAGAAATTTACTATTTACTTTTACAGAATTCAAAAGTATTTACAAAGGTCGTGTTTCCAGCTTAAATGTATGTCCATTAATAAACATGGCATACAATAAAATGTACTGTCGACTGCAATGTAGACAGATCATTGTGTTTTACAATAATAACTAAGTGTTATGGTTCTACAAAGACCATGGGACAATTTAATAGGAAAAGAGATAAACCTTGCACCCCACATAAACATACAGCCACATTTTTGATCTGACCTGAATAAAATAAATAAATACATTGGTCTTTGAAGAAGGCAGCGTTTTTCTTTCCTGGTCTTTCTTTATGCTGTAATGTGCTTAAACACTTAAATACTGTAGTCCCCATGCAGTTTTGTACTAAAAGAGATTTTCTACACTGGTGCTATTGGTTTTTCACCTTTTCCCAGGATTAACAGCAGATAAAATGCAGTATGTAAAGTGTCAGAGAAAATTAAAAAGCATTATGTTGACACACATGTAGTAAAATAACTATTAACTCACACAGTCTTTGAGAATGTACATATTCTGGATTGTTACAAAACATGCATTCAATTTGAAAGATTGGGTTCAAACAGAGAATTATGTGTGCAATTGCATAAATCCTGTAGTCACTCTTGGTAGCACTTCTTTGACCTTTTAGGCACTACTGCAAACACAGTGGAATAAACACACTAAATCCCTGGTAATCTGTCTGTGACATGGGCAGCAACATGTTGACTTCACCATATTACCAACAGTAGAGTAACTCCTGACCCAAATATGGATGTGGGCATTAGCCAAGATTGTGACCTATTATGATTATAAAGAAGAACATGCATGCTAAAGGGGTAAATGAGTGTGTGTGTTATGAATGTACTTGCTGATTTGCTCCCTCTTAAGTGCTTAATTATCTAGATATTAAATACATTAGTTAAGTGTACACTCATCTGACCTAAATATCACAATCTGAGTGGTTAGGGAGCAGTGGGTTCAGAAAAAGTTGACATTTTCATACACAACACAGTCAGGGTCAGATGTTTCCATATAGCTAGATAAATGTTAAATGAGCCAATCAATTGCAATATAGTTCAGTGGACACAATTTAATTGACTTAAATATCAATCACAATATAATGATGTTTCAAATTACCCTTTTTCATTTATCTTTATAAGTAACCCTTTCCCCATTTTCAGTGTTGACACAGGCAGGCTAACATTGTCAACATACTGTCAACACATGGTGGGTTACCTGTAGTGTCATGTGTGTCATTTATTGTCAGTATGTTGACAATGTTAGCCTGAATGTGTCAACATGGAAAATAAATGTTTCATTGTTTTTATGGTTGTTTTTATAGTATTAGACATAAATCTCTCCACATAAAACCAGATTTTCTAAAGTAACAATTTCTGTCCAAAAGTTAAGAGGATTTTAGGATTGTGGTTATGTTTCTGGTCATGCCACTGGAAACATCATATCTAGTGTTTTGCAAATTGTATTCAAAAAAATGTGCTTTGCTTTGTTCTACAGAATTGTAATTATATATTATTAAATCATATTATCTGAATACGTCTTTTTTATTATTCAAGGATGCATTAAAACACAGAAAACCAAATGTGTAACACAAAATAATATGGTCTTAGGTTTTCTAAATACCCATGTCAATCACTCCTCTGTGTCTCAGTCAAAGCTCACCCAATTGACGCTAAGTCTGGGAGCCCTGTCAGAGTACTTCTCATGATAAAATCAACCAATACATCATTGGTACATTTTTGGAGTAGCAAGTGTGATTAGCAGCCTTATTTTAGAAGACTGGCAGTTGCTGGCAGATAACAAATATGGAAATAACACGACTAATAATTCTCAAGCTTTTCCCAGTGAGAACTACCTCAAACTCTTCTGTGTTATGCTACCGGCCATCATATACATACATAGATATACATACAAAAGTAAAATATGTTTGTAAACTACAAAAATATAAATAAGCGGGACAATTTATTATATATTTAAATGTACTGCATTTTGAATGATACAGCATCAAACTGCAAAAGCTGGATGGTAGAGTAATATAAACAATCTGCAATCACACAGATAGGCTAAGCTGTTAAGAACACTGTATGCCTACATTTTTGAGCTCAAAACATCATATTTAACCACTGAAACAAAAAAAAAAATGGATCTCTTAAATATATGTGTAAGTCTGACAACCACTGCTAAGTCATTACTCAACAAATTATGTTTTAGAACCCTTTGTTGACACTGGGGCCCTAGGCGACTACTTAATTTACTTGTAGGGAGTCCAGCGCTGTCTGTTGACATAACTCCAGACCTGACCACACTGGCTCCCTGTCTGTTTCCTGTCAGTTATCTGTAAAGGATGCAGGTCCAAAAAGAGCCCATTATAAATCTATCAACTCATTATTTAGAGTGATCTGTGAAAAGATATATATGCCCAGAAAAACTTCAAAAGGAAAGTTTGTGCTTGATAGAGGAAGCAAGTTAATACTGATATGACTTTCCTGTTTTTGTTACATGTGTATTTAATGTCGTGTGGTCAATCACTTTCATGTTTGTTACAATATTGGCACATATTAGCAGCAAGGTGGACGGTATCTTTTGATTGCAAAAACATTATTGGGTATGCTTTCCTTCTTTCCTTATGCACTAACCCTTCCTGCTTAGGAGAATTATTAAGGAAAACAGCTCTTAGCTTTGAATAATTGTGTATGTGTTGATGTCCACATGCACATAGCTACATTAAAATAAAATAGTCAGAACGAGCATAATATAAACCAATATCCTTCTCTGTGACACCATGATTGGATATTTACTATATCTTTGCGTTAAGCTTAAACACCAAAAAAGAACTAAAATGATATATTTTTTAATAGTTTTTTTTCCCTCTCTTTTTAACGGCTTATCCTTGCCTTCATAACAGCAGATTGACATTAAAAGGGCATGGGTGAAATTAACTGTGTGTGTTTGGCGTGTTTGAATTATAGTTTATTTTGACGGAGCTGAAGAGAGAAACATTCCCTCAAAGGCTCCTATCAAATGCCTGTCATTACTGTCTTTTAAAAAGCCTAATCCCAGATGGTATGTGCTTTGGCATAGTCTGTGCCGTATCACATCTCAACTGTTTGCTGGCCCTCTCTTTATCTTTACTGACTCTTTTTCTACCACTGCCAGTGCAAATATTTGACTTAGCCCCCTGCTGAGATTGGTCACATCACTGAAAATGTGATCTAACCATTGCAGACAGGGTCAAAGGAGCTATGTTTGAAAAAGGAGACGACTGAGAATGACAGTAAAAATTGCTTCCAAAAGACAACAGCTTTTGTAACAGGGGATGATAGTGGCAATTTTGGTTTGAGTATCTGCAACTTTGATGAATGGTAGCTGTGTTTGTTGAGTACAAATAGAACTCGCTCAGCTCTATGTCACATTTACACATGATGTGAGTAAGTGCCAAATACTAACAATTGTTTTGTTGCAAACTTTCCCGCAGCTTGGACGAGTTGTAACAAGGCGGGGGTAGATGTAACAATGATGGGAATTTGTTGAACCGGCTGCACTGCCTCAAACGAGCATGGGTCTGTTACATAGAAGTTGTGCTGAGAGTTGTGTTTATTTGGAAAGACGTGTGCTCAAATGCTCTGTCACATAAAGCTACACAGTGGAGTCATTTTCTCACAATCCAGTTCTTCAAGATCCCCACATAACAGTAAAAATGTTTATGAACAAGCTGAACAATTTCTTCAATAGCGTCTGCTCAAAAGCACCATGTGTATTTGCACGAGTGTCTATGGACTCATTTGTTTAGTGCTAAGTCTATGACATTCACCAAAAACATCCATCCATCCATCCATCCATCCATCTTCTACCGCTTATCCGGGGCCAGGTCGCGGGGGCAGCAGTCTAAGCAGAGACGCCCAGATTTCCTTCTCCCCAGACACTTCCTCCATTCTTAAAAAGAGGGACAACCACCCCGGTCTGCCAGTCCAGGGGTACTGTCCCCAAACGCCACGCGATGTTGCAAAGGCGTGTCAACTAAGACAGCCCACGACAGGCACCAGAGACTTTACGGCCACAGCTTCGAGTGGCCGCTTCGATGACTGAGAGCAGGGCAGTTTCGGTGGAATGACCGCTCTTGAACCCAGACTGGTTCTGGTCCAGGAGGTTGTTCCGTGTGAGAAAGGATGAGAGCTGAGTAAACACAACTCGCTCCAGAGCTTTGGCAATGAAGGGAAGGAGGGAAACCGGTCTGTAGTTTTCAAGCAGAGTAGGGTTAAGAGTGGGTTTCTTCAGTAGTGGTGTGATGCGGGCCTCTTTGAAAGCTGTGGGGAAGGACCCAGTGGAAAGAGATGAGTTGATGATGTGGGTGAGAGCAGGCACGACAGATGGAGAGATGGCCTGAAGGAGATGTGTGGGGATGGGATCCAGCGGGCAGGTAGTAGGGTGGTTAGAACTAATGACCTTGGAAACATCTGCTTCAGTTAGAGGAGAGAAGGAAGTGAGCAAACACATATCAGGGGTCTGAATGAGCTCGACAGGTGGTGGCGCAGAGAACTGACTGCTGATGGCGGTCGTTTTCTTTACAAAGAAAGACGCGAAATCATCAGCTGTTAAATCCGATGAAGGTGGGGGAGCAGGCGGACAAAGGAGGGCGGAAAAGGTTTTAAAGAGAGTGCGCGAGTCAGGTGAGTTGATTAACCTAGAATGGTAGTAGACAGTTTTTGCAGAGGTGACATCAGCGGAGAAAGTAGAGAGGAGAGACTGGTAGATAGAGAGGTTAGTAGGATCTTTAGACTTGCGCCATTTTCTCTCAGCTGACCGGAGGCTGGCGCGGTGCTCGCGTAGAACATCGGATAACCAGGGGGCAGACGAGGATGTACGGGCTGGTCTAGATGTAAGGGGGCATAAGTTGTCCAAGCAGGATGTAAGCGTGGAGCACAGAGTGTCGGTGGCGGTGTTAGTGTTTAAAAGAGAGAGCTCCTCAGAAGAGGGAAGTGCAGAAGAGACAGCAGAGGAAAAACGGGAGGGACTGAGTGTACGCAGGTTGCGTCGGAAAGTGACCAGCGGTAAAACAATTGCAGTGTCTGGAGAAGTTAGGTCAAGGTCGAGAGTAATGAAGAAATGATCGGAAGCTCCCACACCAGCCCGCCGCCTCTCACCGCAGGCAACTCCAGAGCAGTGGAGAGTCCAGCCTCTCTCGAGGATTTGGGTTCCAGAGCCCAAGCTGTGCATGGAGGTGAGCCCAACTATCTCTAGTCGGTATCTCTCAACCTCCCACACAAGCTTAGGCTCCTTCCCTGCCAGTGAGGGGACATTACATGTCCCTAGAGCCAGATTCTGTGTCCGTGGATTGGGTCGACTGCCACCCAATCCACATTGCACCGACCCAATACGGTTCATCCTGCTGGTGGTGGACCCACGGGAGGTCGACCCTACGTCGCTCCTTCGGGCTGAGCCCGGCCGGGTCCCGTCGGCCACCAGGCGCTCGCATACAAGCCCCAACCCCGGGCCTGGCTCCAGGGTGGGGCCCCAGTTGCGCAATACCGGGCGACTTAACGGTCCTAGATTTTTTAATTTCCATAAAGGGTTCTGAACCGCTTTTTGTCTGGCTAGGAGCTGTTTGTCTTGGGAGACCCTACCAGGGGCATATAGGCCCCGAACAACATAGCTCCTAGGATCATTCTGGCACTGAAACACCTCCACCAAGATAAGGTGGTGGTTCAAGGAGAAGACCAAAAACAGAATTGTATAATGTTTCAGTTTTCTATGATATTTTAAAGCACACTACACTTTTAACCCCAGAATATGGAGTCTGAAAATCATTACAACAATAGCATTACATTAATTTTGATGGATTTTTACTCACATGCTCAAGTGCACATGATTTGACAGATTCTCAAGTATTAAATTGTGACTTTTTGGGAATGCTACCATCTTGTGAGGATGCATGACTGGCCAAACGTTTGACATCAAGTTTACATTAGAGCTAGGATATTCATGGGATATTTAAGTTTTGCCACACCATTTGTCTCTTTTTGTATTTCAGTTAGTTAATGTTTTTTCTTTTTAATTTCGGCCCATCCTAGCTTCTGCCATACCTCTTAAAAGTGCTTTAAATGCAGTTAAGGCATCTTCTTGTTTATCACTAAAGACTGCTATAGTCTAAGCTGTTCATGTCTACTGTCGGATTGGAAATTAATATATAATTCCAAAAAAGACTGTATTTTTCAATGAGATGTTTTACCTGTTACAACCGTACCCACCCGATGCAGCCATTGAAACATGGACATTTTTTTGTAGTTTGAAACATGTTTGTAGTAAGCATTTCAAGCAAGAAATCAGATTAGAGAAATAAAGAGCTACAAAATACAAAATATTGTTACTTTCTCAGGCAGAGCATAAGCAGCCAAGGAACAATTCAAAGGTTAGTGTCCTACCGTGTAGAATCAGATTACATAAAAACACCATAAAAATGATATCTGTGTCTGATTAATATAGTTTATTATTAACATGGGGACAGTAAAAGGCCAGCAGAGACTCAGGGACCAACAGTATTCTATTGATAAACTGGAAACCAAGTGAATGAAAAATATATCATATATCATATATCACCAAGCATATTATAAAACTTATTCATTGTAAATACCATGGACCTGATAAAAAGATGATAATAGATTAATCATAAGCTTTTATAAGCTCCAGTCAACTCAATGAACCATAAATAGTTGAAATGGAAGGCAAAGTGGAAGACATCAAGCTTTTACAATAAAAATGTCAGCGCCCCTCGGCTGCTGGGTTCGTTTGATCACCAAAAAAGAGAGTACCACAGAGAAACACGAGGGGACTGAGTTTCCAAGTTTTAAAAGTCTAAAGTTTATTAAAAGTATTAAAATAAAAGAAAACAAAACATTGTTAAGAAGCCCTAAATAGGCTTTAAAGTCAATCCGTGGGTAAAAGGGAAGAGTCATTTTCAGTTGTGGACCTCGGCCTCCCGTCCGCGCCGCAGGGCCGGCTCGGGGGAGTGCTGGCGCTCTCTCAGCGGTCTCAGTGGACTTCGAGGTCCCCGTACGCCGCCACAGGACTACAATAATACATAAAGAATGTCGGCTTAGCGACCACACAAAATATAATCAAATAAACCCACACAGCATGCATAAAACACGGGAGACGTCCCTTGACTTAGCGTTTAAAATGGCGTTGTACAAGTCCCTGGTCCTTCCTTGGTCGCGTAGATACGGCCGGTCGCTCCTCCGAATCCTGGTCCGGTCCTTCCTCCGAAGGGGGAAGACGGTGCTGTGGACAGGGAGAGGCGGTCTTATGCACACAGTTAAAAACAGCTCAGGTAAGTGTAACTTCCACACAGTTATTGACACTTCCCTCTACTTAGCTGTATCAGAGCGTTGTTATGCGGTAGATTTTTGTGGTTCCTCTGGCTTCCCGCTGCCTTCAGTCGGTACAGCTCTCCGTGCTGCTCAATGTTCTTTTCTCTGTCCGTTCCTCCGTCTCTGTCTCTGTCCGTCTCTCTTTCTCTCTCCTCCTTCCGGGTCCTCTCTCCTTCCTGGTTCCTTTCTCTTTTTCTTTTCCTTTACTTTCTCTGTCCGTTCACTTCCCCGCCGTAGTTCCTCTGCCCGTACCGGTCCCTGGCTCTCTCCCTCTGGTCGCGGGTCGCCCCAGGCCTCCTCATCGGCCCCTCGCTCCCCGTCCTACCAGGCATGCCTCGCGGGTACCCTGGCCTCAGGTCTGTTCGGGAATCCTCCCGGCTTCCTTCCTCCTCTCACCGGCGTCCGCCGGTGCTGGTCTTTCCCCCCGTTCCGTTTCCGTTCCCTTCTCATTTCCCGTCTGCTGCCAATCCTCCTTTCCTTTTCCGTCCCTTTCTCCTTTGCCCGGCGTCCGCCAGGCCACTCCCTCCTCCTGTGCCGTCCGCTCGTCTCGTGTCACTTTCCTCTGCCCTCTGTTGTTCTGCTGTCTGTCCTTTGATTGGGCCTTTTGAACTAGACCGGGCCACATCCTATTGGTTTGGGTAATTGCGCAGGTGTGGTAGGCGTTCCCCATCACGAGTCCATCTGTGTGTCTGAAAAATTTAAAGGGGACGCGCACTCACAGGGTAGGAAAGAGAGAACACACACAAGGTGCAAACCGGCACCCTGTGACAAAAACACTTTCAATAAGGTCAAGAAAAGGTTGTGTTAACCTAGTCAAAATGGTTGGATGCCTTTCATAAATACCCACACAAAAATGATTTCGGCTGGAGTACCACAACTTAGTATGACACATGTGCTCCCCTCTGCAAAGAAGCTTGCAGGTGGCGCGCAATGGCTCAGTGCTAGAGCGGTTGTAGGCGGTTCGATTCCTGCTCTCCCCACAGTTCATACTGTTGTTGTGTCCTTGGGCAAGACACTTAACCCCCCTTGCCTCCAGTGGTGTTCCAGCTGTAACACTGGTGAATGGAAGTCGCTTTGGAAAAAAGAATCTGCTAAATAACTAAATGTAATGTAAATGTAGGTGTGTTAGGTTAATGTTTCTCAATTCATGACTGAAGGTGACATCAGACTTCACTTACTTTTGGGTTTGGTTTAAAAAAAGTTCATGCAGTCATGCTATGTCAATAAAATCTTTTCATGTACAGAATGGAATTGTCTGGTAAACAATATATGTAAAGTAAAGTAAAGTAAAGTAGTAAAGTATGCCCTAGAATTGAGAGGGAATATGCTGACATTACATTCTTACAAACCAGGCTATTTTTAATAAGACTGTCGTCAAATAGCTGTTCGTTCTTTATTGAATGTCTTTCATTTAATTCAACATTTAACACTTAAACCTGGTCTTTAAGAGGAATCAGCTGAGGTGACCCGGGCATCTGTTCCAGATGCCTTCTGGACACCTTCCTGGGGAGGTGACTATGTTTCTCGGCTGGCCTGGGAAAACATCAGTATTTCCCCGGAAGAACTGGAGGAAGTGTCTGAGGAGTAGGAAAGTCTGGGGGTCTCTGCTAAGACTGCTGCCCCTTCAACCATGGACCTGATAAGCGGAAGAAGATGGATAGACCTGCTCTTCGTAGCATGTGTAGGTAAACAACAAAGATAAAAAACACTAAAATGTGCCATTCTATATGTATAAGATTGGCACAATACTTGTCACAGTAGCGGCACCCTGGTCAAATTTAGATGCACCCTTTGTCATTTAGTTCTAGAACCCGGCCTGGACTTAATTTGACAACATGCCCCGATGTAGAGCTTATAAATAAATGGGTAAATGACACTTTTTTTTTTTATCGTCAGAATTCTTTGGCTGTATTGCTTCAGTAAAAGTTACAATTGATATGTTGTATCTACCTCATTAAGTACAATGTAACACACTGTGTAACAAACTGTAATAACCTGTAACTGTTACAGGGCCTGCGTGGCTAATTGGGAGATTTCCGGATGGGCCGGTCAAGATGAGGCCCGTTAAAGCGACTGTACATTGAGTGAGGCTGCTCACCATTTGAACTTTCAACAGATCCTTCCACTGGCACTCTGCCTGCGCCCCCCCTCCATCCCTCCCACTTCTGTAGCTCTGTAATTAGTCAGGTCTGTTGAGCCGTCATATCATTTAAAAAGTGGGCAGGAATGTAAAACTAGATGGGAGAGACAGCAGATAGTGGTTTTATGCAGCCGCTGGTTAGTGATAACACGACAGGGCCCATCAGGGAATTAATCAAAAGCCAGTTCTGTGCAGCCTTGTGGCTTTTATTTATCTTTGTAACGCCAAAACAACAACAATTAAAAGCGTTCAGTCAATAAGTTATTATCTGTAGCACTCTTACCACTGACCATGGCCCAAAAAAGCGGTCGAACTGAGCAACACGTATTTGTGGACTGTGCACTGTAAATATTTACTGTAGACATCCCTTTATCCTCACGCCCTGTCCCAGCAGACTACAGTGGGCTCTACAGCCCGCCTCTAACCACCTTCGTTACAGATCTTTTTCATTTTTAAAATGTAGATCTAAGCCCTAACCTCAGCGAGGGGCCGCTGCCCTTAACTAATTAACTAAAACTTAATATTTCATACAAAGGCCTGTAAAGAGGCTAAAGCTGCAGCCTGTTGACTTTTAGTTTGTGAAACAGAGGCTGAACAAGCCTCTTTAAAGCTTTCAGTCTGTAATGTTGGGGCCACTCACAATGTCCAGCTAAAATATTATAACATCACCTAAATGCCCCAAAATGAAAGAAGTTATGTTTTGATTCATATTTTCTGCTGTTCAGTCCCACACTTTTTAACTTTTAAAACTGTTGACATGCTTCTTTTGGTGACTTTTGTACTTGGCCAATGCTCAGCCTCTCAGCCTCTACATCTCTGAGCTAAATATTGTAGTGAGCTGTTGTGTTTAGGTTTTTACTGTATTCTTTTACTTTAATACAGTGCTTTATTACGGTCTATACATTTACTGTAAATGCAAATGATTGTAAATGATGTCACAGATGGTTCTACAGCTACAATAGAATGCTTTTTACTTATTATTTTTTTAGGTATCTAAGTTAGATACCTAAAAAAATAAATAAGTGCTCAGCCTAATGTTAGATAATCTAACATTATACTTAATAAAGTAGATACAATGTATTAAGTGTAGTGTAAAATAAAGTGTCACCGTTAACTGTGTTGTGATCTAACTTTATTACTTGTTTATATTACATTATGTATTTCCTCATTTACATTTAACACAGTCTGTCCCTGATCCATAAAATCCGTGTCCTGGACAGACAACCTTTTTTTAGACGCCAGCTCCGGTGCACTGAGCAGCTGTGGAGGGGTAGAGAAGGCCAGCCCAGCAGTGGCTAACCCAGAGTCCACGCCTATTTCATCCCATCGCTGCGGTGTGTGTCTTCATTCAGTCCTCACAACAGACGCACAACTCCTGATAACTGACGAGGTAAGACGTCACTTCGCCATTATTTCATTGGCTTTGGTTGGAATCACCGCGATTTTCCTCAGTACTTGCTTGTGGCTCTGCAGTGCCACAGTAATTAGCTGCGCTCTGAGTTTACATGTTTTGCGTTCATTTCGCTAGGTGCGTCTCACTGTCTTGCGTAAAGCTGCGTGGATAACGGAGCTGCGTATAATTGAAATGCTTGGTTAGCCTGTTTCCAGCTTAAAGTGCAGCTTAGCTTACGTTCTCTTCTGTCCCACGGATGTGCAAGGGTGCGTTGTGTTCTCTCTGCAGCACATGGGACAGAGAGTGTGTGAGGCTGCAGCAAGCTACTGTCAAACAGGAGCTATATTACTATGCTGGGGTTAGCCTAGAAGGGTAGCACAGGGCTGTATTACCATAGAATTTAGTTTCAGTCATAAAAACACAAGCCTTTGTGGATGAGACCCCTCCAAGCTAGAGTGCAATTACTAAGGGATATTCTCTAAACCTCCAGTTTCAAAGTTATAATCTTAGGTGTGTTGCTCCAGAGATGGGTCATTGTCAAACCTTTTTGCAATGTTACTTTTTTATTTTTATTTTTACATAAAAGTACAGTTATAAACTTGTCTATTTTATAATGTACAATGTTAAAAAAAAAATTCAGAATAATTTGCAGAAGATTTTAAAAATAGTGCACTTTGCCTGTGAAGCACTAAATAGCAGTTAAAATGAATGATATAAATTTCAACATAAAGTGCCTTACATAATGTTATAGAATAATACATTAAAGTTGCAGCATAAACTGTATTTAAAAAGTTGTTACACTTGTGCCTGGCATATCCGTTGTCATTAAAACCAGTGGGTTAAATGGCTTTATACATGTCTTCTCTTCTGTCTCCAGGCTTCTCCATGGCATCGCCTTCGCTCTACACACACTACGCCCTATTTCTTCTTTTGCTCTGCTTCCTGAATGCATCCCTCGCAGCACAAGACGTACCTGTGATCAATACCAGCCATGGGAGAGTGCAGGGGAAGTTGCTGTCAGTCTTGGGTGGTTATGTAAGAGGGTTTTTAGGAATACCTTATGCAAAACCGCCAATAGGAAAACTGAGGTTCCGACCACCAGAGCCTGCAGAGAAATGGGACAATGTCTGGGATGCTACATCGTTCCCGAATACCTGCTACCAGGTTCTGGATACAGCTTTTCCAGGTAGGGCACACAATGACTGATGTCTACTATGTGTAATAAGTACATTGCGATAAAGACTTGTGATGTTTAAAAGTGAATAAAAGGATAAAATAAAAGGATTTGGATTACAATTGGTCACACTGGAGCTACTTGGAAGCAGCCGTTGCTTATAAGGGCCAGCTTTGTTTTCAAAAAGAAAATAAGGAAGAACAAGGAAACCTTTTTTGTTTGTCCTTACACTTCTCATTTTTGACCGCCTAAGAATACTTAGCAGACCACACACTTGGGTGGCTTGACCTGAACCATACCGCTCCAGTGGAAACAAGGCTTTATTCTTAGTTCATCATAATTAATCCTGGTGAGCACACCACTATACAAATGCTTTGCTTTGAAATGTGATGGATTTGAACTTTTACTACAGACAATGCAAATCTATGCTCTGTCTGAATAATACCATGCTTACTCGTATGTGTGAAATTGGTGGGAAGGCATTTTTCAGATAGAACATTAAAGACATAAATCACATTGAGAAAGAATTTTAATCTGATTTTGTGGTTTCTGTCACACTTGGTTGACTGAAGAGTACCAACTTTCCTCAGAGGTCCATGTATGTCCATGTCTGAATGAAAGTTGACCTTGAAAAGCCAATGCACAGAGGTGGTCTTATAAAAGAGGGGCTTATGACTGCAGACTGTGACCTCATGTCACAGATATATACAATACAGAGACAAAAACACTGGCCTATTTTTAAACAGAAGTTAAGAGTCCAAATCAATTTCTCACACTATGCTTTATGTGGGGGCCACTCCCTAAAAAGCACAAAGTTGTTCAAACATTGTGGAAGGGGTTATGGATACATTACTATTTATAGACACAGCCACCTGTTAAGGGCTACTGGAGAGCTTACTGGCAGTCGACATACAGCTATGAAAAATGGCCACATGATTTCCAAATTTAGATATGATAACACAAATAGTTAAAGTGTAAAGACGATCACTGTAACTGCTTCAGAAAGCTCCGAGATTCATCCACGTGCTTATTTATACACTGTCACATTCAATGATTTAAAATACATCTAAATATAGAAACACATCTGCTTGCAATGAAAAATAAATAGAATCAAGTTGAACTTTGCTTACTAATAGAAATGTCATGTTAGCTTTAATTAGAGAGAGGAGTAAACAGGGAAACTCCTAAGCACTATCCATTTAGTGATTTATCATCTGCAGTGATTAATGAGGCCCGTTTCTAATCTAGGCTTCCAAGGTGCAGAGATGTGGAACCCAAACACTCCTCTTAGTGAAGACTGCCTCTACCTAAATGTTTGGGCCCCGCATGTCAACAAATCAAAGGCCCAGCCACTGCCCCCACCTCTGGCTCCTGTTCTTGTCTGGATTTATGGAGGCGGATTCTTAATGGGAACATCCTCTTTGGACATTTATGATGGACGTTTTCTGAGTAAATCAGAAAATGTGGTTGTGGTGTCAATGAATTACAGGTAAGAACTCCATAAAAAGCTTTGCTCAGTGTTTTAACTACTATTTCTGTGGTGTCAGTATAGGTCCAGCGGGAAAAAAACAGCATTGGTAAAACATCAATGTGTAATTGATCACAGTATGTTTCCAAGTTCATTTAAAACAAAACATGTCTTAAGTTATTGAATTTTAGAGACTTAAAATGCAAAGACACTTCACATTGGGAACAACATTGTATGCTACAATAGAAAACAAATGACTTTACTCTGCTTTGTGCACTAGTGCTGACTGTGATAGTGTATACTACCACCACATTGTTACCATATGACTTTAAAATGAATCATCATCAATTTTAATGTTAAATTTATGGTGGCTCATACAGCTTTGACAAACACAAACATAAAAAAGCAAATAGATTTGCCACAACACAACACAAATAAAAAATATATTACCACAACACTATAAAAATATGTCCACAATAGAAGTGAAACTTTAAACAATATTTGTCTTTTCTAACTACTTTAATGTTTGTAGCTAGTTTGTCTCCTTGGAACCAAGAACCACTCACTTCTGTTGCACTGTGGTTAGTTTGTGGGTAGTTATTTGATTTGGGTTGTGGCTTATTTGCTCATATAAACAAATTTCTAGCAATTCCTAACATAGATCCATACATTCCTGAACAATCTTGCACAATGTAATAATATTAGAATCTGTCTTCACTTACAGACTTGGTGCTTTTGGGTTCCTGTCTTTTCCCAATAACAATATTCAAGGTAATGCAGGTCTGCTGGACCAGCAGCTCGCTCTGCGGTGGGTGGCTGATAATATCGCTAAGTTTGGAGGAGACCCATCCCAGGTAAACAAAGTTCTACCCTTGATCACAGAGTTAAATTTGCAACTCATCCAAGTTTAAAAACAGATTTAAAAAAAAAACCTTTGTCAGAACAATAACACACCATTGATACTTCCAGGTGACTATATTTGGAGAAAGTGCTGGGTCAGCATCTGTGGGCTTCCACCTGCTCTCACCAGGCAGTAGTGATCTTTTTCAGAGGGCTGTGCTGCAAAGCTCCAGCCCTAATGCTCCCTGGGCCACACTGAGCCAGACAACAGCATGGAACAGGTCAATTCTCAATCTTTTCACTCCAGCTCACTCCCCCGTTTCCTTCTGCCCATTTACAACTCACTGTTGGATCAGGCACCCACCTCCTTTCATCCCTCATATATCTGCCTCCCTTTCGCATCCTTTCTTGTATATTATTTTAAGCCTCACTATTGATTCATTTTTACTCATTCATCCAACTCCTCTTTGTTAACAGTTTTGCTGATTGTCTCACACCTTCTCTTTGCAATATTATGTAGGTCCAGAAGGCTGGCCCAAAGCCTGGGGTGTCCATTGTCCCCTGAAGCTAAATTAGAGGCTTGTCTTCAGAAAGCTAATGCTGACGATATTGTTACTAAGCAGTATGAAGTCGGCCTACAGCCCGCTCTTTTTAGCATCCCATTTGCTCCAATCATAGATGGGAACTTCCTGCCGCAGTCAGTTGAAGTAGGTGTATGTGTATTGTGTGCCTGCATTTCCAGGGACCATTTCTTGTAGCTATATATATGTGTATATATAAATATATATATGTGTATATATAAATATATATATATATATATATATATATATATATATATATATATATATATGTGTATATAAATATATATATATATATGTGTGTATAAATATATATATATATATATATATATATATATATATATATATACATATGTGTGTGTATATATATTGTAATATTAACTTTACTGTTAATTTGTAAAATTATTGTTTACAATGCCCCATAGTACAAATTTAAAGGTGTACTACATAAAACATTGCATTGAAGAAACTGGAACTGGACAGTATGAACTATGGTTTCTCCTATTGTAGAAGCTCACAGACTGTCAAAGAGATGCTGTGAGGTGAGGAATTGCTGCAAAAAAAACGTAAACCCTAAACCGTTTTTATTTATTAATGTTCAGATATTGCTTTAGATATTTTATCTGGTTGTTAAGGGTTAAAAACATATTTTTTTCTCCATTTCAGCTCTCTCTTATGTAACAACAATAACCTATTATAAGTTGTACATAAGCAAGTTGTAGCATTCAGCTAATTGATGTGTGTAACTACTTTGCTGCCATATTGAGGGTGTATGTGTCAGAGTTGAGTCAGGCAACAACTTCTAGGTACTTTTTCCAACTTGAGCAGGCGCTTGTGCATTTTTCAACTCAGAAATATTTTTGTTTTGGAGGGCCACATGAATGCGATAACACTCATCTGCTTTTATTTTTTCTTGCAGGAATCGCTGAGTAGCAGAAATCTCATAAAAAAAGAAGTTTTGTTTGGGTTAAACCAAGATGAAGGGACCTATTTTCTCCCTTACGGACTACCTGGTTTTGACAACACTGGTCAGAGTCTAATTACAAGGAAAGAGTTCCTCGAAGGAATACCTATTACCATGCATAATGCTGTGGATGCCATAAGACAAGCTGCCATTTTCCAATACACCGACTGGACCGATGAGAACAATAGGATGAAAAACCGTGACTTTATGGGCAGTTTGGTTGGAGACCAGATGTTTGTTTGTCCAGTGCTTGAATTTGCTCAATGGTAAGCAACATCCACACACTCACACTTTGACTGAAAGCATGTTGTTAGAACTCCTGCTGTTAGTTTAATTAGGCTTACTGAATTGGCAAACTAAAACACAAACATGGTTGTGCTTTCAAAATCATATAAACCTGAAGCAGGAATTTACAACAACTTATGTGTAACTGGAGTCTTCAAAAAGTACAGATAGTCTGCCATAATTTTGCAAATTAACAATGTCAGTATTGCTTTGTGAAGATTAACAAATCAGCCAATTCACATTTGTATGCACTTGATTTCAGCTGACAGTTGGATATGATTAAAAAATGGATCTTTTTTGCCCAAGCACAACAGTAACCTTGACTGCTTGCAAAGGAGAAGAAAAGAGAGAAAGAATAATAACAAAAAAAATCTATATAAACATATGTATTAAAAAAGTTTACTCCCAAATCACATACATGGCTGATTGTTTAGGGAAAAAAAAAAGATAATATAGGCAATACATACAGTACTCAGCCACAATGGTACATACCACTAAGCCTAAAATAAAACTTTAAACTCCATCTTCATTGCAACAGACATACTATCACTCTCTTTTCCAGGTATTCCCAAGGTGGTGCTAAAACCTTTCTATACTGGTTTGACCACCGCTCATCTGTCAACCCCTGGCCAGAATGGATGGGCGCAATGCACGGCTATGAGATTGAATTTGTCTTTGGGATACCCCTTAACGAATCACTTGGTTACACAAAGAATGAAGTGAACATGACCAAGAAGTTTATGAAGCACTGGGCTAACTTTGCCAGGACAGGGTCAGTGTAACGGACTTCTAACTAAAAGTTTAAAATATGTTGGATATGGATTTAGCACTTTTTATATTTTGTTTTGGTCAGTAATCCAAGCATTGATGGAGCAAAGTGGCCAATCTTCACATCTGAAAAGCAAGAGTATTTCACCCTTAACTACAACCCTCCAGAAATACGAAGCAATTTAAAACCAAAAGAGTGTCATCTCTGGAACACATTATTACCAAAAATACAAATGATTGCAGGTAAGTTTTACATATTTTATTGAATGAAATAAAAATGCCATTACACACACTTAGGTTTTGTTCACAGAAAATGAAAGAAAATATAGAGATTTAATGACCTTCTACTGCAGTGGGTCTATGTGTTGTGAGACGAGACAGGTGGTCAATGAGACCTGGACGGATCACCCCAGTTTATTGAAGTGTTAAAGGAGTAATTTAAAATTTTAAGGGTGTGTTCAGACTTTCCGTATCATTAAAATTAACTCCAGCAGTAGCTCCATTACAGTCCCAAGTATCAGTTGTGTCATCTGATCCTAGCTGCACACACTCACACATGCAGAGACCTTCTCAGTATGGAGCTACTGCATCAGAGTTATTTTTAATGATACCAAACCTGGAAAGTCTGAACACACCCTTAAATGTTAGTCCTTTTACACTCGTTACTCTTTTAAGTGAACACAGCTTTGATCAAAGACGGGAAGACCATGACGAGATTGGGCAATGCAATTCTGTGACTGGATCTTTTTACTGGAACCTTTTACTAGCAAATTAAATTTACCTTGGAATATGTTCTGCTTTGGGGTGAAATAAACAAAGCAAACGACAAGTGTGAACACCTCCTAAAACTCAAATCATAAGAGTTTGAGACTCTGTGTGTAATGACCTTTAATAAACACCAATCATTATTCTCAAACACTGATTTACAATAAAAACACACTGGTGTAAATGAGGCTTTAGACACACAGAACTGTACTGTAGGCGGTATTGCGTCATGCAGTGCCAGGGAGGCGGGTTGCCTTGTTTAGCCTGTGGAGGAGATGTGTGTCCTGGCTTGCTCCCCCCACACTTTCCCAGTTCTAGAGGTCTGTGGGAGGAGATGAGGGTCAGTCATCACTTTAAATAGCTCTTAATCACAAACAGCTAAATATTACTGTACAAATCCTCCTCTTCACTGAGGACTCACAGACACCTTTTATGTTTAGTAAAACACATGTGAAAACATCTCCAACTGAAATCTGCCTTTGTCTCAACAGATGACTTGACAGCTTGTCGTACCTCAAATGGGAATATACTTCACTCCAATTTTGCATCCTTCTTGGTTTTAGTGGTTATAGCGTTAACGTTTGAATAAAACAAAAACATTTTTGCCTTGCATAAGCTATTTGTCAAAGGGACGGAGATGAAAAGAGGTGAATGTGGACACTTCCAGGTTTTTAGATTATTTTTAATATTGAAATTTAACAACTGCTGCTATTGAAGTGATTCAAAGTGTGTTACTTTTTACTGAACAAAAATACACCATAGAACGGTTTGTCTCTCTTTTAAAGTGTGGAAATTGTATTTAAACACTTCTTAAATGAACACCTTTATTTCAGAGAAGAGATTAGCGTTTAAGTGGAAGAACGGTTTTGAAAGTAAATACCTACTTATAGTAATTAATTAGCGGCACAGAAAAACAGGTATCCTGCGGATTTGTGTTAAAAGACTGTTAATTCTGTTGACTTTTGAACATAATGATATACTCAAGTGTATGAGTGTTAGGCATTTATAGTAATAAATCTAATTATGTCTGTTGTCTGCTGTTTTTAAGAGTCTAACATTTAAGCAAAGAGTATGTTTTTAAAAGTTAGATTGCCATACCACCTTTTACCAACATCTATTTATCAGCACGTCGTAGTATATTGTTAAACAAATTGGAATACATGATTTAAGCAGTTTTATACCACAACCCCTAGAGGATGGAGATTTAGGGCATTTTAGAACTTTTTTTTAATTAAATTATTTTTAAATCTATTTTAGTGTCCATTGTACTGGTCTATTTTCTTTATTATGAGTAAGATAGTGCTTGCACTCAAGTAATCTCTTGCATCTCTTCCCAGAAAAAGGATTCTACAGATCTCAACTCTAAAAACCATCAAGATAATTTGGAGAATATATATTTGTAAGCTAAAACTTTTGCAGTGCTACTTTAATCCAATGCAGAATATACTGTATGTATCACTTAAAATGGCCGCTAGAAGATGATGTAAAAAAAGGCAATGGCCAGTTAGTGGCAGGGCTGATACTTAGAGACAATTAACCATTCACTCTCACATTCATTCACTAGGAACACTAGATTTGCCAGTTGACCTATACATGCATGTGTTTGAGCGGTGGCAGGAAAACCGGAGTACCCGGAGAGAACCCATGGTAACACAGGGAGGACATGCAGACTCCTCACAGAAAGACCTGGGGTTTTAACTCACAACCTGCCACCAGGCACCCCAAGTTCAATTCATACAAAAAAAAACAAAAAATTTTGTCACATGGATATGGCTCAATATGGCTTAAAGTACGTTGCAACACATTTTTGCAGCTATGCAGCAAGTTTATTAACCTGTATAATGCAGTGTTGACAAGACAGAGGGGTTATTACTGGAGTGGATATTCTGGCAAGATATGGACTAATGCATCCCAATGGAAGTCTATTAGCTCCAGTATACTGCTTATTGAAATAAATCCCAAACTATCCGATGACATTGACTGAGCTTGTAGGATGCAAAACCAAATTATCTTCTGCTTGTAAGCACGCCTAGTCCTGACTAATTGTATGATGTATTTGTAAATGGAGCGGCACTGCGTTACTACCTCATGCTGTCACTGGAGACACTAATGTAATCACAAACAGTGCCATCAAACAAAGGTCAGGCTGTTGATAAAAAATGCTAAAGAGATGTTTCAGAGAAATTAGCTGTTTTAGCGGTGTGACCCTGAAAAAAAAAAAGCGATTACACCTGTTACAAAGTGTGTGCCTGAATGTTATTTTGTAATATTTTGAAAAGCTCAATGTCAGTTGTTTGCAGCATTTTTTACCCCACAATAAAGTTGTTCAAATTAAATGCCAAGTGATTTATATTGGTCTTAATCTATTTTAATCTCTGCATCTCTCTCCACAAACACATTGCGTAAATTTACACACAAGATTTCTCTTTTTTGTTTGACCTTTAAAGTGTTGGGAGATGAGTGTGGACTACATGGACAATGTATAAAGCCTGACGCTACTGCTGCTGCTACAAAAAGGTGGGAAAGTGGGAGATTTGTGTGTTTAGGCAAAGGCTGTGACATCACTACCCTGTCATTTGTGAAAACGTTTAAGAATTAACTTGTCCTTTGTGTGCCCTTATCATGTATAGATAAAGATAAAGACAGATAAACAGGAACAAAGGCGCCGAAAGCGTGTCTTGGTAAATAAACATAAATTGCTCTCGAGAAGGTGCAATAACAGGATTGTACTGGATTTTCACATTGTCAACTTGATACATCTGTTATTGATTTTGAGATTCAAAAAAGGTAGGAAGCGACTTATTTAAAAAACATCCAGCTTACTTTTTTTCCATTGGACTTTGGCCTCCATCTGAACTCAGATTGGGACCACAAATAAAAAAAACTACTGAAACAACTGAAAATAAATTACAGAGAGTGTGTTGACATGCATTTGAGTATTTCGGTTATGAGCATTATACAGGTTTGGACAATATTTGGGATATGGTGTTTACATGCACACAGAGAAACCCGGTTATTAATAGCCTTGTATACATGAGAAACAGTGCTGGATTCATTGTATGGGCCAAAAACAACAGCAAAGTTAAAGCTGTTCAATGACAAAGTAGTCCAACAACAGTGGGATAAAAAGTCTAAATAAACACCCCATCTCTGTGAAGAATCACCTGTAGAACCAGCAGAGACAACTGCACACCAACCAGCAGCATTAAAAATGAAAGTGAAAATAGTTTTGGACGAATGCATACAAATGTAAACGCACTCATGGAGTGGCCTAAATAAGGTGTTTGTTTTCTGTTGTGGTCATGTTGCCTGAAAAGTTTCAGAAGTCCATGGTTTACTGATCATTTGTCTGAACACAAGTTCCAAATTCTGTCAACATCTATCATTGTGTGTCAGAGCAAGGTTTTTGTTTCAATCCATTGCAGACGCCACACACAATGGTGAAATGATAGGGTGTCATGTCTGGTGGTGGAAACTATTAGGAAAAAAACATCCAATGTTTTCTGCTTTAATACGGTGCAACATTTTAGATGACAACAGAAAACGTCTATACCAAGTTGAATTATACTCTAAATGAATCCACAAAGATTTACCATTTGTGCATCTGTATACATTTGACGTATTCACAAACAAATTAAAAATGAGCTGATGCAATTTTTCTATCAATCTTTCAAAAATGCATAAGCCCAAATCATGGCTATTCCTTGGTTTTGTTTGCAGATTTTATCGTCCAATTGTTTTGTGAAAACACTTCATACCAAATCTAATATGTTCGATAATACTTTGAAGTCAACTAATTAAAATTTTAAAGGTTTGCAGATAAAAATTTGGGCTAAAGTGTTCAAACCATTGTGCTTAAATTAGACTCTCAAAACATTATTCTTTTATCCTTCTGTTGCTCAGGTGGTAGAGAGTGCCCACTGTTAATTGCTGATGTTAATGATTTTCTGACAACTTGCCAACGTGCCATATTTCTGCAAAGATCACTCAGCATTAACGATGCTGAAAGCCGCTTTACAGGAGGTAAGTTGTTGTGACTGGTGTCAGTAGTGGTTTAGTCCCTGAGCTGACACTTTGAGACAGTTGTCAGGGGTGAGCAGTGATTAATGTATATGACAGTGACAGCTTCATTAATTAAGAGGACAACACCTCCCACTGCGTGTCATGTGGAATTACTGCTACCAACCCCCAGCAATGGAGAAGGTGGGGCAGATCATTAAATAATGACAATACCTTTTCATTTGTCGGGAAACATGAGAGCAGTTTGATCTAAATTATACAGGTGTGTCCTTATATCAGTTCCAATAAACTCTTATTAATACAGCAACCGAACATAGAAGAATCATTCACTAATTTCCTCTGCAGTTGTTTATCTGGGTCTGGTTATAAAGCAGTGGCTATTTTTATTTTATTAATTTTTTTTATTCTTATTTATTTTTTTATTCCCATTTATTCTTTAAGTGCCTCCTTATTGTGCATCATAAAACAGCCACACCACTTTTTTTTCAGAAAGTCCTGTATTTCAGCTGAAGTTATTTGTAGTGTTTTTCTTTGCATCCCAAACAATTTTGTTGGTCTACTGAATTTGGTTTGGTTTTAAAATAATCTATCATTTGTCACTTGTTTATTAGAGTTTAAACACTAAATTAGGGTTTTTGAGTTTTACTTCTATATTCTCTGAAAAATGGCCAAACAATCACAAATTCTGCCAGGGTATGTAAACTTATAAGGAAAACTGTATGTACCAACCAATATAAATACCAACTACCTCCAAGCACACTGGTAGAAATAGTAGACAAAGGGTCAAAAAGAATTTAAGCTACTAGCTACAGTAGTGATGCTAATAGCCACAACTATTGCAACTATTGGCTATAAGGCTCTCAGTCTTGGGTGACTAGGTTATGACATGCTTCAAATAGACAATGTCCAGTAAAATAAGTTTGGGGTGTGTCTCCGTTTATTAAATACAATACAAATATGAAGCTTATAGAAGATTGGTCTAACTTGTGTGCAGTGGTGGTGGTCTATGAAGTCCTGTGATGGAGGATGGATGACTGTTATTGTATAGTATGAAGGCAAGTGTAGCAAAGCATGTGACTTTCTCTCATTTGTGCCTATATAGCTTTTGCCCAACATTCGCCAAGAGTGATTGGGTTAGATATAGGTCACAAACAAACCAAATGAAACCAAACCAAAAGTAGATAAAAATAGATGACCATAATCACAGTATACAGTATATTGTAGTAATAATCGTCAATAAAAGAGAATGTTCAAATTCATGCGGAAGCAAAGCCTATCAAAGTCATTCCCAACAATAAAAAAAAGGGTCAACCGATTGATGTCAGTCATTTCAGATATACCCTGAAGTTTTCCAGAAAACAATATTTAACACCACGGCAATGTGACAATGAGTCTGACCTCGGCTGTCAGTCGAGACAGAGAAACCCATCATTCAAATCCGACAGGCCATTAGGCGAAGGACAAAAGGAAAAACACTGGAAAAAAGAGGGCAGCAGGAGAAGGAAGCATATTGGGAACACCGTGGGAGACTGGACAAATAATAGCTATATAATAAAACACAGGTTGACACTTGCAAAGCTATGTGCAACTATGTGCCGTTTCCATTAATATATGTTTTATAGAAAATAAAATAATATTAAACATTTGTTTAGCAGTTTGAGTATTTATTTAGAACCTCAATAGCTGTGCCTTAGAGCTTGGGTTCAGTTCAGTGCAACACTTTGTTTTTGCACTTTTTGATATACATTTACATTTAGTCATTTTAGTTGACGCTTTTATCCAAAGCGACGTACATTAAGGTTCCATTCACCAGTGTTACAGCTGGAACACCACTGTAGGCAAGGTTAAGTGTCTTGCCCAAGGACACAACGACAATATGAACTGTGGGGAGAGCGGGAATCAAACCGCCTACCTTCCGGTTGAAGGACGACCACTCTACCACTGAGCCACTGCGATATAGTACAATAATTATGTATAAATAAATTCTGTGAAAACAGGTCTCTTATGTACAAACACCCTGGACCAGAGGTTGCGTTAACCAAATATTTTCCCTCACTGCCGTTTTTTGTGACGGCTAAATCTGAATGCCATCTGTCATTTGAACAGATTACTCTGAGGGTGATTTATTTTAATTTGTACCCCTGTCCAGTTGGTGGCAAAAGTACATATTAATCAGCAATTATCTTGAATTGTCTTGTTTTTGCCACACTGAATTCAATTGCAAAAGTGTCAAATCAGCTGAGTGTGAGTAGTTTTTTCAAACTGCCAAATAGTTAAATAGTGAAAACAGTGAACTAGTGAAAAAAGAGGACATGAGGCAGTGGAGCAGGATGGAGGACAAACAGACAACACTGAACAGGGCAGACAGTCAGATCTACAGAACATTGAATTGAATCACATTGAATAATATACTGCATTCTATACCTGTTCAAGCACAAAATATCCCATCTCATCTTGTAATTTCTCAAAATGTGAGTAAAAAAAAAGATATTTTAAGAATTACTAAAGTAAGAAAGTTAACGATAATTTTATGACTCTAGACGTCATAATGACGGACAGTAAGAAAGTCTAGGGTGACTTCTGCTCTGGACCACGACTAACTTAGACTAAATTAGCCTACAGCAACACACCAGAAAGCTAAATGTGGCATCAGAGAAAAGAAAAAGAAAAAAAAAATGACAAACTGCATTGTGGTAGTTACTTTAAACACAAGCACAAAAAAAAAATCTTTCCAAGCACCATCAGAGTGTGTCAGCCACTGGTGTTGGGCCAAGCAGCCAGGAGCTTTTGGCACTTGTGCCAGCATAGCCTCCGTTTTGGGTGAATAGAATGTCATGGCATTCTGACAGCCTTGGAGGGAGTCATGAACAACAGGACAATTTTATCTAAAGGAATCAATGCAACAAAGAGTATGTGGATCAGTAAATGTTGCCAGTGAAAAATGACACCTATCTTTTCACAACACACAATTTCCAACTTCAATGTGTGGACCAGAGAGGATACTTCCACAATGTGTTCCTGAAAGAAGACACATATACTGGTTTAGACAGCCTCTTTACCTTGCCATGGGCCACAAAAATAAACACAAAAGTCTATAAAAAAGCGAAAGAGAGAGATGATAAAGAAACATGCAGAGAGGGTAATGAAAGACTGAAGACTTTGAAAATGAGAAGGGATTTGGTGACACTGAGTGATACAAGAAGAGGCAGCCAGCTTTCATCAGGCCACTGATGAGTGGAACCGGGGAAAATATAATAGCATCATTCCATGGAAATTGAAAAGGGTCCCAGAAATGTTTATTTATTTTTTTAAGCATGCTGTGTGTTTTATCACAGGGCTCAGGGATCATTTTAAGCACAATACAAACTTTTTTCTTAATGCGTTTGCCAACCGTCTCTTCTGCTTAATTTTCGTTTTCATTTTCACCATTCATAATTTCCGAGGACATTTATTAAATTCCTTTTAGAGCATTTTCTTTTGTACTCTGCATTTTTATAAAGAAATCTTCTATAACATTTAAATTCTTCAAGTATCATTTAAGGTAGATTCTATTTGTATTATTTTTCAAAAGAATGAAGGAATAAAATGTATATTCTCAAACTGCACGTGGTTTGTGTTTCCAGGCAATTTCAAATGCCAATGTGGTCTGTAAATGCCTGCATTGACGTCAAACCGTTTTGAAGCTCTGATGGCAGAAAAAAGAGCAATAAAGAATTGGTCATTAACAGCTGGCTCACTTCATTCATTGGAGGAGGGAAGTAAGATGCCAAAATGGTATGAGTCACAGAGTACTCTTTTGTAATATTGAGTTTGCACTTTGAAAATATGAAAACAAGCACTTATGTCCGATTGGTGACATTGCCATAGCATCATGGCCAGTTGGATTTTCAGAGAGTGGTAGCAAAAGGAAACTGCTCCTGGACGCAATCAAAGAAACAAAGCTGTGCCCCATTTTAGATAAACATTTAAATTGAGTTTGACCAAATTTAATTGCTCTGAAGGAAAGGCATAGCCTACCACACAGAGTAAATGAGTACGCGGGACCAGGCTAACGTTCCTTGGTAATTGTAATGGTTTTATAAGGTACATTGTGTAAATAGTGGTTTATGAAATAAAACTAAAATGGAGCTCATCCGAAAGAAGTGAAGTTTTCAACAATGTATAACTGTCTCTTTGCACCTGTTGATCTTCAAAAGACTTTAAAAGCTCTGTAATAGTGTGTTGAGTTGTTGATGAAGACACCATTCATGGCCGCTTGCACTCATGCTTGGTTGTATTTTAGTTGAGATGGTTAAATAAGTTATCTGTAACACCTGTAATGTTCCAGTTTGGTAAATAAATGCTTCAACTCTCCAAGAAAGCAGCGGCTGTTCTGTTGTTACTGCTCTGCAAAAAGTGTTAACCCAGCCTGAGTCTCTTGATCACAGCTTGGTGGCTTGAAGAAGTAATGTATAAATGAGCTGCCTTTTATTGTGACCTGCCCAAGACACTTTTTTTTAATCAAAAATGTGTATTGATCTCCAAGAGAAAAGTCTGCAAATTTCAAATGTAATTTCAATATGAACAAAATTGTAAAGCAAATCCACATCTTTCAGTTGAATGAATATCGCCATCTTGCAATGGCAAGTGAAGATTATAAGAAACAATTCAATGGAGTGAAAGGTAAAGATATGAGGCAAACAAAGTATAGCCTACACAAAAAGTCTAAAATCTATTTTTATTTAAATTGATGGAAATCCTTGTGGATTTTTCAGTAATTATTTCTAAAATGAGTTACTCGTCGTAGCTAGTATACTAGACAGAAGAGCAAGCCAAAGGTGCAGATGGAGAGGCAGGGTGAATTCACAAATAATGTGACAAAATGTGATTTAACCAGATGCAGGTGTAACTAAGAAACACTGCTATATTTGACAGTATATAAATATCCTCTGACAGTAAACATAGATCTTATTTGATGCTAACATATTAGAAAAAAAGAACTAAATTACAAGTTGCCACATTGCTCTCACTTGGGAAATAGGGAAGGGATTATGCACCAAAATAAACAACCAGTCTGCTCACCATTTTGATTGTTAAGAGCACCTCAAAACAAATCAGCTGTTTTCCCTCAGCTATTGAATCCTTATATAAATCCATGCCTTCATGCATGGTGCGTGATTTATGAGTTCCACTTGTAATTCATGGTGTGTTGGGAGACTGCTGTGTCATTCCCCACTTTCTTTCTAAACAAAGTGGAACTAAATCATTACAAACAGCAGTGATGCAAAGTTTGAACCTTCTAAAGATGTTTCTATTGGATACTCTTCAAAAGCCAATGGAAGAAAACAGTGCTCTCTTCATGACACAGTCCTGTGTTACCTCTCAACAGCTCGGTGCATTGCCTTTTGCCAAGCGCCTTACGTTGAGCTCTTCTCTTTTCAATACTGCTGATTAAAAATGTCTGATACATCAACACAGCTAAGCTGATTACAGATTTAGTTTCCCTGAGCAAAGGTTTCCAGAGTGTGTAGGGAAAAGTGGGAAAGAACTGAGGAATAATAGAAGACTGTTAATGCAAATCAATTGTATTGAGTGGTTAATTACACTAAACAAAAATTTTAACACTTTTTCTATAAACACAAATGTCTATTTCTCTCAAATATTGTTCACAAATCTGTCCAAATATGTTTTAGGAAGCACTTCTCCTTTGCCCTGTGGCATATCAAGATTCTAATTAGAGTGCATGATTATTGTATAGGTGCGCTTTAGGTTGGCCACAAGAAAAGGCCACTCTAAAATGTGCAGTTTCACTGTATTGGGGGTGTCCAGCTGTGTCCGAAAACCAGTCAGTATATGGTGCGCAGTGACCAGATACTGCCCTGTACAGTGAAAACCGTGATTCATCCATCAAGAGAACAATTCTCCAAAGTGCCAGACGCCATTGAATGTGAGCATTTGCCCACTCAAGTCAGTTACGATGACAAACTGCAGTCAGGTTGAGACCCCGATGAGGACAACGAGCGCAGATGAGCTTCCCTGAGACAGTTTCTGACAATTTGTGCAGAAATTCTTTGGTTATGCAAACCGATTGTTGCAACAGCTGTCCAGGTGGCTGGTCTCAGACGATCTTGAAAGTGAAGATGCTGTATGTTGAGGTCCTGGGCTTGTGTGGTCTGTGGTTGTGAGGCCGGTTGGATGTACTGCCAAATTCATTGATGCCTTTGGTTGAACTTGAAATTAAATTCACGGGCAACAGCTCTGGTGGATATTTCTGCAGTCAGCATGCCAATGACATGCTCTCATAACTTGCAACATCGGTGGCATTGTGCTGTGTGATAAAACTGCACATTTTAGAGTGGCCTTTTATTGTGGTCAGCCTAAGGCACATACAGTATGCATAAGTGTCTTGATATGTTGTGAGTTGGATGGATTTGAGGAGGATGTATTACCTCGGCAAAGGAGAAAGCTCACTAACACAGATTTGGACAGATTTGTGAACAATATTTGAGAGAAATAGGACTTTAGTCTAAATAGAAAACATCTTAGATCTTTGAGTTCAACTTGTAAAAAATGGGGGCAAAAACAAAAGTTTAAACTTTTGCTAAGTATATTTTACATGCATGTGCTTTTGTGTTTTTGTACAATCTTCAGTTGGTGCATATTCCCATCCATTCCCCCTTTTGATTGCTTTTAGGTCATATTAATGGTCCATGAAAATACAATCCAGCCTTCCTTTTGCCATGTTGGAATTTTTTACTATTGATTAAATCTATTTCCATCCTGCCTTTATGGTGGGTTTAAAAAAGAAAATCCTACACTGATTTTGCTCATTGGTAGAAATTTAGCCTTTTAACAACAATTATTTTACTTATTAACTTGAAGTAATTCAGCTTCTCTATCATTCAGTAGAAATAAGGCATTTGACACCTCATATTGTTACTAAAGTTCTACCACTGGCTCATTGGTAGAGCGGTTGTCCTTCAACCACTTTGCCTACAGTGGTGTTCCAGCTGTAACGCTGGTGAATGGAACCTTAATCTAAGTCGCTTTGAATGAAAGTGTCAACTAAAAATGTAAAATAATGTAAATGTAACACTGGTAAATGTAAGCTTCATGTAAGTCGCTTTGGATAAAAGCATCTACTAAATGACTAAATGTAAATGTTCAAACCAACTGAGGATATAATACAAACAAAATGTGGGACAAAAAGCTTGTTTATGTGTGACAAAGAGAGGCAATGCGGGACACCTTACTAATGGAAACAGTAGAGATGAAATAAATATCACTTTGAGTGGCCGTCTGTCAGGACCAGCTGGGGTGAGTGGACAGAGGGGGAATAGGGGGAACACAATGTTAAAATCAACTTACTGAAAATGTTGTAGGTATAGGTTAGGTGTATAGATTCTTAAAAAGATTAGGCTAAAGGTAAAGTTACGGGGCACCAGTCAAAAGACAAAAGAATAATTAATAAAGAGGCCCTCATATGTTGAAATCTGAGTTTAGCGTAAGTTCGTAGACAGACAGGGATCAAATTATTGAAGTGAAACAACCACACAAAGCATTGGCTATGAGAAATATTGTTGTTTATTGACCAAAATCAATCTTCAGACAGAAACTGAATATGCACCAAAAATAATATAAGTAGCAAAAATAATAACCATCTAGAAGTTGTAAATAAATAACAATAGTATTTCAAGCTTCTAAACAATAAACCTTTCTTATTGAATATGGGATATAAATTTAAAGGATTAATTTAATAATTGTGTATATTAAACATTTTGGAAAAAGTTCTGGAAGAGTTAACTTATGTCTAAGTTAAGTTGTAAAACTGTTGTTGTTGTTAAATCTCTGTTTCTATGCCAACTCTGTGAAACTGTTCAGATTTTTCTTAAGAACCAGGCTAGGAGTCAGAGGCCATGGGTCAGAGGGTGCCAGAAGCTAAGAGACAACTGTACGGCGTGATACCAACTGGTATGAGCTCCTTCGGTACTGCCGATGATGCAGCGGAATGTGTGGTCCACAAGTGAAGGTTGGTCCTGGTCCGCTTCAGACAGCTCTCTGTGCAGGCTGGTGGTGATTGCTTCAGCATAATCGTTAAGTTTCTTATCAAAGCACTTTAGAGTCCACGGACATTCATCGTTTAAATTTAAGGTTTGTTAATGTTTGCCTTAATGGAATGTTTGTTAAAGATTTTTTCCTCCTGGGAGTTACTTTGTTGGAATGTAGGAGTCTTAAAAGATAATTTTCCCCTTAATTTACAATTGGCACTGGCGCCAGATTCCTGCGTTGTCCAGTCGTCTAGTAAAGGAACTGGTTGTAAATCCACAAGTGAATAAGTGAACCCATATGTTCATCTGTCTGATAAGTCAACACACACAAAGAAATTATTTTAGCAAGTCCCATGATTCCTTGTCCATGAGGTCAAAGGTTATAAGCTACAATTATTTATAATTATTATTACAATATTTATTTAAAACTAAATCGTATATAGCCTACACAACAATAATAAAAAAAAAAACTCAAATGTAAATAATTAAGTCAATGGTGTGTCAATGTGTTGAACACTGGTTTTAATGCAGAGCTTGATTCCAAAATGTACTTAAAGAGACAATACAGTAACGATCAGGCAGGGGTCAAATTTATCTCCGGGCACACCTCATCTGCCACATGAATATTCGACCACCCAATCAGAACAGACTGGACTTACAGGTGCTGGTCATATAATTAGAATATTGTGAAAAGGTTCCATAATGAAGACCCCTGATTCCACACTCCAATCAGCTAATTAACTCAAAACACCTGCAAAGGCCTTTAAATGGTCTCTGTGTCAAGTTCTGTATGCTACACAATCATTGGGAAGACTTCTGACTTGACAGTTGTCAAAAAAGACGACCTTTGACACCTTGCACAAGGAGGTCAAGACACAAAAGGTCATTGCAAAAGAGGCTGGCTGTTCACAGAGCTCTGTGTCCAAGCACATGAATAGATCGGCAAAGGGAAGGAAATAACCGCAACCTGGGCTCTGATAACACCTGAGCAGTGCCACAGACTGATCGACTCCATGACACGCAGCATTGCTGCAATAATTCAGGCAAAAAAGCCTCAACTAATTATGGACTGCTGTACATGCTATTACTTTTCATTTTCATACTTTTCAGTTGGAAAAGATTTCTAAAAATCCTTTCTTTGTATTGGTCTTAAGTAATATTCTAATTTTCTGAGATACTGAATTTGGGATTTTCCTTAGTTGTCAGTTAAAATCATCAAAATTGAAAGAAATAAACATTTAAAATATATCAGTCTGTGTGTAATGAATGAATATAATATACAAGTTTTACTTTTTGAATGGAATTAGTGAAATAAATCAACTTTTTGATGATACATAGCACCTGTATAGCCTAGGTATGGAGCTAAAAGTGAATGGTCATATTTAAGGGAATTACATTACATATTGCCGTGTGTATTGAGAGCAACACTGTGGATGAAGATAGGGTAACCACTTAGTGCGGGACAGCATCACGCAAATGAATTCTCTGTCCCACATAAGCAGGCTTTTTGTCCCACGTTTGGCTCGTCATGATCTGGTCACCCTAGATAAAGATGGATATTCTTTGTATGCATTATCTGTAGTTGTCATTGAGTCAAGCGCTCACTCTTTATTTTGCTTCTCCAAACCAAAACCAACTGGGTCTTCACTATAAAAAAAGGTATACATTTCTTATGTCTTAGTAAGTGTGGAATATTATAAATTGTATAACTAAGAAGTATGTGTAGAGGGTTGCTACAGAATGCTTGTGAAGATGAGATATGTGTATAAAGAGATACAACAGAGGAAGGTGTCTGCCTCTTCCTCCTCTTGCTGTCTGCTGCTTCATGTCGGGCTGCGGGTCATTAATCAGAGCGACGTCTGGGGGAGTTAAACACCCACTTAGAGCAGGAACAAAGCACACACACACACACACACACACACACACATGTATTTATATAAGAACCTCCTCTCTGTATTACAACAGTATTATACTTAAATACTCACATCCGACTCACCCACTTAAAGGTCAAATTATATGTCAGTATAGGGGGGCACCCCTAGCTCAGTTGGTAGAGCACTTGCAAATTCGCAAAAACATGGGAGACTTGGTTTAAATCTCGGACAGGTAATTTTCCCCAATGTCATCTTCTGGTTTCCAGTCAATAAGGTAAAAAAAAAAAACATGTCTAGAAAATTGCTAATTTACATGTGGAGTGTTGGCACATTCAGGATGTTGCTTATTTTAAATTATAAAGTAAAACTACATAACATATCTTCTCCTGGGGTCTTACTTTGTGGGCTCATGGTGCACACACCTGATCCTCAATCCTGGTTTAGTTTATATATATATATATATATATATATATATATATATATATATATATAAACATTTATGGTGGTGGAGGACCCACTTCTAGCAGAGCTTCAACCAGATTCCGAGGGAGACTGGAGTCATTGAGTCTGAGTGGACCATGTTCCTCACCTCCATTGTCAATGCTTTTACTCAGAGTTGTGGCCGTGAAGTCTTTGGTGCCTGTCGAGGCGGCAATCCCAGAACCCGGTGGTGGAGTAAGGGATGCCGTCAAGCTGGAGCAGGAGTCCTACCAGGCCTGGTTGGCTTGTGGGACTCTTGAGGCAGCTGACGGGTACCGGCAGACCAAGCGGACTGCAGCCCAGGTGGTTGTGGAGGCAAAAACTCAAGTCAGGGAGGAGTTTGCTGAAGCCCTGGACAATGACTATTGGTCGGCCTCAAAGAGATTCTGGCAAACCGTCAAGCACCTTGGGAGGGGGAAGCAGTGCACTGCCAACAATGTTTACAGCGTAGGTGGGCAGCTGTTGACCTCAACTGGGGATATCGTCATCTAACCCCAGTAGCAAGGCACCGGGGTTAGATGAGATCTGCCGTGAGTACCTCAAGTCTCTGGATGTTGTGGGGCTGTCTTGGCTAACACGCTAAAGTACCTCTGGACTGGCAGACCGGCGTGGTGGTCCCTCTTTTCAAGAAGGGGGACTGGAGGGTGTGTTCCAACTACAGGGGGATCACACTCAGCCTCACTGGGAAAGTCTAAGCCAGTGTAATGGAGGGAAGAATTTGGGCCGATAGTCGAACCTCGGATTTTTTGTATTGGTCATGGAACACTGGACCAGCTCTATACCCTCTCTAGGGTGTTGGATGGTTCATGGGAGTTTGCCCAACCAGTCCACATGTGCTTTGTGGATTTGAGAAATCATTCGATCGAGTCCTTCGCGGCATCTTGTGGGGGTTGCTCCGGGAGTATGTGGTCCGGGGCCCTTTGCTAAGGACTGTCTGGTCCCTGTACGACCGGAGCAGGAGCTTGGTTTGCATTGCCTTTGTCATCGGTCCTGTTCATAATTTTTATGGACAAGATATATAGACGCAGCCAGGGGCAAGAAGAAGTCCGGTTTGGGGACCACAGGATCTCATCTCTTTTTGCAGATGAAGTTGTCATGTTGGCTCCATCAAACTGGGAGCTTCAGCATGCACTGGGACGGTTTGCAGCCGAGTGTGAAGTGGCTGACAATCAGCACCTCCAAGTCTGAGGACATGGTTATCAACCAGAAAAGGGTGGTTTGTCCCCTTCAGGTTGGTGGGGAGCTCCTATTTTCATCTATGGTCATGAGCTGTGTGTCATGACCGTAAGGACCCTCACTCCCATAGATATGGGGTGAGGGTCTTTGCCCCACGGGAGGAGCCCAGAGTAGAGCCGCTGGTCCTCCACACCAAGAGGAGCCAGCTGTGGTGGCTCAGGCATCTGTTCCGGATGCCTCTTGAACGCCTTCTTGGGGAGGTGTTCCGGGCGCGACCAACTGGGAGGAGGTCCCGGAGAAGACCTAGGACACGCTGGAAGGATTATGTCTCTGGGCTGGCCTGGAAACACCTCGCCCAGAGGAGCTGGAGGAAGTGTCTAGGGAGTAGGGCCCCAGCCCCAGATAAGAGGACGAAAATGGATGGATGGAATACAGACATGACCAAAACTGAATCCCAGAGAAAATATGTTTAGAACCAGAGATAATAAACTGTTATTTTAAAAAGGCTATTAGGTATCTGTACTGTACATATTAGACCAACCTCCAGCATAATTCAAGTTGTAACATTCATTCATTCATTCATTTCAACCACGTGACAATACCTGTCAATTGATGTACCACAACAAAACAACTGTGCTATGTTAGTATTTTATTATTTATAAGTGTTGTTTAAGTACCGTCATATTTCAGTGATGCAAGATTCCAGTTTGACAGTGAAATATGCAAATTTTATTATGAAATAACCTCTGTCCATTCACATCACATTTGCAATTTTATGTATTTCAGCTTAGTTTAAGCTCTGTTTCTGGTTTGAACACATTTAACGTTTATGCCATGGTGTTATCTTTGTTTCTTTGCTACAGGTACTTTCAAGTGAATACCTGGTCATTGATTGGGGGAACCGCTTGCCGGACCAAGACCTGAGATATATACTTCAGTATACTTACGCGAGCACATGACATCACCATGCGTATTCACATGCATCCGTGCATCCGTGGTGCAGGGATGCTAAATTCCAAGACGTGCCTTATGCATATCACTGCTAGGATCACAGCACTCTGTCTGTAATTTATCATTTTCTTTCATTGTTTACATAGGTGGGACATTTTCAAATACAGTTACTGAAGAGAAACACAAATTTAGGTCAAAGTAACTACAAACCTTCTGTAGCTCTACATGTCCTCAGGTATTGACGCCATATCTAGGACCACCTCCACTAACTCTTAGTCCCATCTGTTCTATTGTTTCTCTTTCCCCTTGAGCTTTCTCTTACTCTCTCTGACCCATATTACAGTATCAACAATTTATGATGAAGAATCTAGGCATCTGCTTGTGTGTGTCTGTACATCGTAATATAACATTTTCTATGCTATACCATGATAACAGTGACCTTTCTCAAAACATGCCACTCATCTTTTGTGGTGGTGACCTTTGACATTTTATATCTTTGACTTGTGGATGAGACCATGGTGTTGTGTTGAATGCAAACAACTTACACATTTGCAAGAAACGGGCTGCGGCAAAGGTCAGTCTGACTGTTGCCACTTTATAAACCGGGCAACACACAAGTTTGTACACTTGGACGCTGCTTGGATTTTGCATTTGTGCATAAATGTGCCAACTGCTTGGGACCAGACCTCCAAGCTAAGGTACTCCAGACTGTGCTAATAAATTAACTTCTGTTCACCCTGGTTATTTTTGAGAGACTGTTTAAATGTTTTCTTGAAATCAACTTAGCAATTTACAATACATAACAAAATATAGGCTAAGGGGAAGGGCTAAGGGGAAGAAATGGTATTGGGCCTAAGTTTAACAGAAGTTTGTGTGTTTTGGTTTTGAAGAAGCACACTTGTGTTTACTTTTTCAAGTACATTCATAGTGCATCATTAAATTCTTCTAACGAGAAACTGCTATGTACATAGTCAGAGAAGTGTAGTTTCATACATTAATTGAGCAGTTTCCCTAATTACTTGTTAAAACATGTAATGACTAGGCTACTTATAAAAACAAATTGCACTAATGATGCCCAGGGAAGCGTCACTACTTACCATGTGAAGAGGGTTCTATGACATCCAAATCCATAGCTGTTTTCCTAATTCTACCCACATATTTTTTAAATGAAGCACCTTTAAGAGTGAATCTATTCAACAACTAATTGTTTTACTCATTTTGTTTAAATGGAGCTATTAGTGCATTTTCAGAGTTTGGCAGTGGCTCACATAAACACCAGCCAACTACCTCTCATTTGTCCTGCCGCTGATAGATGTTTTTATCAGTCAGACCAATGACAAGTCTTGTCTCATTAAAGAAAATGTCTCCCTTTAGAGTGTTTTGTTTGCAGAGTGTGGCAGTGGAGGTGTTGAATATTGTGATTCAGGCCAGTCTCAAGATGCTCTCTTTAAGGGTCTCTAATGAGAATACATGTGGAGAGTGGACGGCCACTGATGGCAGCGGACTATTTCTATTATGATATCCCTGTGTTTTCTAAGACTACGAGCCTAAGAGTATGGAGAGTGCATCTGTGGTTTCTAGTTAACAGCTACTGTTATGTGTCTGCAACAGCCCATGTCAGGTTGTTAATTTTAAGCCATCAAAGAGTAGATAAGTTATCATAAATAGAACGCGTTTTGCCAACTTTGTGCAAATGTTACATGAGGATACATCACATAACAATATGCCAACCTAAAGTCCAATTTTTATTATTAAAATTTTTATTAAAAAATATATATATTATAAAAATAAGATGGCAGTGTGAGTATTGAGAAAGTCGAATCACAATGGTATACTGTACACCAAAAGAGAAGATGCTTGGTGGTAATCTAGTCCAAGTGGCTGAAGGTACCATTTCCTCTTAGCCGTCAAATTCTGAGCTGTGATTGGTTGTGGCTTTAGTAATGTCACTCGCCATTTAAAGAAAGTTGGATTCATGTTGCTTCCTGACACAAGTGAGCACTGAAAATATTCAACTGCTGGTTGCTAGGCATGTTGTTTTGGGTGTGAAATTTAGTAAATTAGTAAAAAACATAAAATCTATCACAAACACAAATATTGCAACTTGTAAATCTGTATGGACATCCTGGCATCGAAGTCGTCCACCCATCGTAACAACAGACAACAATTTTTGTGTTTTCTGCATGAACAATCAAATCAAACATACTTTTCACATTGTACTCTGGTTCAGTAAATGCACAGAAAGTAGACCCAAATTTAAAAATCCTAAATACAAAGAACTGGTTAAAAGCAAAATCAAGTATTGATGTTTGAATTACATGTTCAATACCCACAAGAAAGCCAATAACACAGAGCATGCTGTACAGATAAAGAAAAATACTCATTGTTTGATGATCCTTATATCAACAATTTTAATTGAACTACACTGTATTATGCTACAGCTATTAAAAATTGAATGAACTAACAAACCATTGTTTATATTAGTCTTACTCCAGTCCAAACTAAATCATTATGTCGAGCCACAAATAATTTTTTTTCAGAATTGATTAGCATTGCTTGTTGAAATAAATACCGAGCACCAGAAACTAGTCAACTAGGTCTACCTGAAAGGATAATTGTTCAGTAATGGAAAACATTTTGAGCACTCCTTTGCTTCTCAGGCAGCATATAATAGTGATAACAAGAAAAGATGAGCTTCAAAAAAAAAACATCAGCGCTATTGAAAACTGTGACATCTATGGAAACATGCGGAAAAAGTGTTTATTTCTATCCAATTGCATGTGCAGGTTAAATAATGGACCCCTCTAATGAGATTCTTCAGGAACAGCTGGAGATGTAAATGGAGCATTCTTCAAAAACAAAGAAACTGGTGGGTACACAGGCAACAGGATTTAGTTTTGTTCAGTCTTGCCATGTTTGATATGGACCACAGCCATTTAAACAGACTTAAAAAAGAAAAAGTGTTAACAAGATGCAAATTATGTGACTAGATAGCTTCAAAAAGCAGAAAGAGCAATATCTGTTCATACACAACAAAATGAGCATGAGGCATAATGTGAAGCAATGAGGAGGTGAAATTAGTGTTTGGTGCAGGCTCATGTCAAGTTTAAATAGAAAATAAAATGCTGCCTTCATTGTTTTAATTCTTTCACAACATTCCAGTAAGTCGAATCAACATCAGTCCAATCAGATTCCCTTTATACACAAACCATCTTCTGACATATGTGTCACTTGAAGAAAAGCTCAGTCTGTCACGTCATTTGGTCCAGTGCTGAAAATGAGCACAAGGTTAGAGGCACCCTGAACTATAAGAACTGTTGTCTGTTTTAGACTGACTATAGTTGGATCTGAATTTGTATACTTTATTCTTGATTGAGTTGTTGCAGCTGATGAGCAGCAGAACACCTGTCTCTTCTCTCAATCAGACACAAACTCACACCTAGATAGAACTTCTGTGACAGCAGCTGACAGGGAATTGTTTACACTATCATGGAGCTGGTTCACCTTTTATCGAGGTAGATCTTTATGGAAACTCGCAAGGAATTTCCCCCATTAACCATACACATCAGCAGCCTGGCGATATGACAATTTGTGGACTAATATAAACATATGTAGGCTTTATGAAGTAAAAAAAACAACAACAACCAGACAGTGTGGTGTCCACCTGTTTAATTGTTAAGTGCAAATAATTTACATTAATATTCACTGCTGGCTCTGTATACAATGCAGACATATAAAGCCTTGCTGTCACATATAATGTTCTGTTTTATATCTTGTATCTAATTTGTCTAAGCCTTATCTCTTTTAACACACCTCTCAGCTCCCTCTTCATTGTTCCTTAGTCTTTGTCACTGCCTGTGACTCATCCTGGGCCACTTCCTGTAGTCAGCACTTCGCTAAGAAATAAAAGACACATATAGACACCAATGTATATACAGTATATACCTGAGTAAGCAATGATAGCTGGATGACAAGCTCTTATTCCTTCATATCCCAAGAGTCTGTGCATAATGCTTACATACACATTGTACTTTGCATCATCCAAGTTGAGTGAAAACTAAATTTTACTAAATGACAATTTTAGGGAGCTAAAGCCTCATACTCTCTGCAGCTGTTTGTATTTCACTTTAAACTGTTATGTTGCTTACATGTTTGAACAAATGTAGTATAAATATTAGCACATTATCACTGCAAAGAAGTCAGCTCCTTTGCAGTGATTAATGCTTTAACTAAGCTTTAATTAAAATGCTTTGACTAAGCTTTAGAGTCATAATGCAATTTTATGATTTACCTTTTATAAATTATGTTCCTTGTCTCTGGCTGTCTCTCATGAGAAATACTGAAGGGAATATGTAACACTGTGGCATCTGTGACTGAAGTTGTAGACTGGACTGTGCAATATTGTCTTACACTTAAATCCCCCCTGCATAACATTTAGTCCAAAAATATATATTCTCAAAGAATTTTGATGGTATTCATGAGGGCAGCAAACTTGCATCCTTAAATGTCTCAACTTGTTAATGAAGATTGCACTGCAGTTGCACAAAAAGGGATCTGTGCCCTCTGCTGGCTAAAGGTTACGCAGGGCTGCTTTACCGGTGCATTTTAACTACTGCATATTTTTAATGAACAATCTGCTTTAACAATCTTAATGTGTGGTAAATTACATAAAAAACTTTTCACAAAAAAACTGAAAAAGTGGCATTTTTTAACATTGTACACAAGTTATTTAGAATTATGAACACAGTTGAGTTTGCACTATTCTCAGTAAGGCAAGGATAAAAGGCAGATTTAACACCAATCTAGATAGATTATGTTGTGTGTTACATAAAGAGTCAAATTAATTAAAAGTGTGATATTATAACATAAGTGATTCATTTTTAATGCTATTTGCATATGGTGTTCCATTACAATGATAAATCTGTCACATTTCATACTGTCTACGGTTAGAGCAGGAATCCGCTCCTCCACAGTTTATGTAACCATCTGGACACAACTATCAGATCAGTACCGTGTATCTGACTGTAAGCCCTTATCTTTGTTTACTTCAGCCGCTGAGATTGATCCAGCAATCCAAGCATCCTGCGCCAAATATTGACTAGTGGATAGAGGCACTTCTGCTATTACCGTTAAACGATGGAGGGGATTTGTATTTTTTAAACACTCAACTAAATCTGAGATTGTGAAGCTGGATTTAACTGTTAACCCACTCTGACCTTGTTTTTGATGCTGCTTTGACGATAAATCCATGCCCATGTCAGGATGGCTGTTAAAACCAGATTTGTCTCAAGTTTAAATCAGGCCAGAGGCAGTTATGGGCCTCCTACGTTATCCACAGCGGTATTCAATACTTCTATTAGAGAAAGAGGCATGAGTCAATCTTCTGGATCACACTTTTGTGTAACATTGTCAAAAATTCTAATTGGACATTGAAGTTATAAACATATATCCTGTACTTGTGAGAAAATAAATGAGGTTGTAAAATTTAGACACTAAAAATACACTGGTAATGTTAATATAGAAACAGGACATAACTCTTGAAAAAAACATTTTATCTTAAATATTTTAGTACGGTTTCTTTAGAAGAAAAAAGCCTCCAGTCCCAGAACAAAAATATGATAAAAAAAATCATACCCCTCCTTGAAACGCCACCTTATCGTGGTGGAGGGGTTTGAGTGACCGAATAATCCTATGAGCTATATGCCCCTGGTAGGGTCTCCCAAGGCAAACAGGTCCTAGGTGACAGGCCAGACAATGAGCGGTTCAGAATCCTTTATGGAAATAAAAAAAAATCAAGGACCGTTACGTCGCCCGGTATGGCACAACCGGGGCCCCACCCTGGAGCCGGACCCGGGATTGGGGCTCGTATGCGAGCGCCTGGTGGCCTGAGTACCCGGGCTTCTTGGAGTCTCTGGGAGAGGTGCTGGAAAGTGCTTCGACCGGGGACTCCGTCGTTCTACTGGGGGACTTCAATTCTCACGTGGGCAGCGACAGTGACACCTGAAGGGGCATGATTGGTAAGAACGGCCCCCCGGATCTGAACCTGAGGAGTATTCTGTTATTGGACTTCGGTGCTAGTCACAGTTTGTCCATAACGAACACCATGTTCAAGCATAAGGGTGTCCATCAGTGCACCAGGACACTCTAGGCCGGAGGTGGATGATCAACTTTGTAGTTGATCTTGCACACTCAGGTGAAGAGAGGGGCGGAGCTGTCAACTGACCACTCCCAGGTGGTGAGTTGGATCCGATGGCGGGGGAGAAAATTGAAAAGACTTGGCAGACCCCTGTCAGAGAGATCTTCAACTCCCACCTCCAGCAGAGCTTTGACCAGATTCTGAGGAAGACTGACGCAGCCACTAGGAGCTGTGGCCGTAAAGTCTCCGGTGCCTGTCGTGGTGGCAACCCCCGAACCCGGTGGATTCCAGAAGTAAGGGATGCCGTCAAGCTGAAGAAGACCTAAAGAGCCTGGTTGGCTTGTGGGACTCCTGCGGCAGTTGATGGGAACCGGCAGGCCAAGCGGGCTGCACCCCGGGTGATTGGGGAGGCAAAAACTCGGGTCTGGGAGGAGTTTGGTGAGGCCATGGAGTAGGACTATCGGTCGGTTACGAAGAAATTCTGGCAAACCGTCCTGCGCCCCAGAAGGGGAAAGCAGTGCCCTGCCAACACTGTTTACAGTGTAGGTGGGAATCTGCTGACTTCAACTGGGGACATTGTTGGACGATGGAAGGAATACTTCGAGGATCTCCTCAACCCCACCGACATGTCTTCCATTGAGGAAGCAGAGGCCGAGGGCTCAGAGGTGGACTCGTCGATCACCCAAGCTGGAGTCACTGAGGTAGTTGGGAAGCTCCTCGGTGGCAAGGCACCGGGGGTGGATAAGATACGCCCTGATTACCTCAAATCTCTGGATGTTGTGGGGCTGTCTTGGCTGACACTGTTTGGGGACAGTACCAGTGAACTGGCAGACCGGGGTGGTGGTCCATCTTTTCAACAAGGGGGACCTGAGGGTGTGTTCCAACTACAAAAGGATCACACTCCTCAGCCTCCCCGGGGAAGTGTATGCCAGAGTACTGGAGAGGAGAATGCGGCCAATAGTCAAATCTCGGATTCAGGAGGAACAATGCATGTTTTGTCCCGGTCGTGGAACACTCTATACTCTCTCCAGGGTGCATGAGGGTTTATGGGAGTTTGTCCAACCAGTCCACATGTGCTTTGTGGATCTGGAGAAGGCATTCGACTGTGTCCCTCGTGGCGCCCTTTGGGGGGTGCTCTGGGAGTATGGGGTCCGGCGTTCGCATTGCCAGCAGTAAGTCAGGCCTGTTCACGGTGCATGCTGGACTCCTGCAGGACTCCTGCAGGGCTGCCCTTTGTCACTGTCCTGTTCATTATCTTTATAGACAGGATTTCTAGGTGCAGCCAGGGGCCGGAGGGAGTCTTATTTGGGGACCACAAGATCTCGTCTCTGCTTTTTGCAGATGATGTTGTCCTGTTGGCTCCATCAAGCCATGACCTTCAGTGTGCACTGGGATGGTTTGCAGCCGAGGGTGAAGCAGCTGGGATGAGGAATAGCACCTCCAAGTCTGAGACCATGGTTCTCAGTCCGAAAAGGGTAGCTTGGCCCCTTCAGGTTGGTGGAGAGCTCCTGCCTCCCCCCGGAAGACCTGGAGGAAGTGTCTGGGTGTCTGGGGAGAGGGATATCTGGGCTTCTCTGCTTAGACTGCTGCCCCCGCGACCAGGCCCCGGATAAGTGGTAGAAGATGGATGGATGGACAAAAATCATAAATGGCAATAAGTGTTTTAAATATTATTATTTGAAGTCTGAAGAAGCAATAAAATTAATTTTTGCTTGACTAGTGTACCCAAATGTTACACATTGTGCTGTTATTTCTGCATCCACACATGTGGTGTGTAGTCTGTGTACAGTATGTGTGGCTGCATTCATGGTTATATTTAATTCAAGCATGAGCCCAGATTCTGTGTGATTCCACGGTTCAAACAGGCAGGCCATCTGCTGTCTTCCACTGGTCTAAAGAGAGAGTAAACGTAGCACAGAGCTTGGAGCTTTGGAAACGGCGCCTTGATTGCCACAGGGAGGCCAGTCTGTGCCGCACAGGATCAACTCCAAAATCTGTTGTCATCAGTCTGGCTGCACTGCTTTAGTAATGCTGTAAGTGAGCTAAAAGTGTGGATTTCTAGTGACGCAATCATAATTTAATACCATGGGTAATATTACTATTACAGCCTCTGTTATTTTGATAAGTTTGGAGATTATTTGATATGGGAACAGAAAATAAATCACACCAGTGAACACATTGGAATATCCATTTTACACCAATGGTCTCAACCAAGGATACTATTACAGAAGCAACACCTGCTAAGGTTGAATATTGTGAACACAAGTCACACTCAATGAAGTTTTAGGAATTTTTATTAATATTTAACATTTCAGATAATCTGTGAAGAGTACAAAAGGTTTTTACAGGTTGTTTTTTTGACCCATCCAAATCACACCTGTGGAAATAATGCTCATTGTAATGTTCTACCAATAAACAATGACATTCAATGACATGCAATATCATAATAATAATAATTTGTGATGTGTACAATTCAGTGGCAAACCGTACCCACCGACCAAGGCCTTCACAAACTCGCACATAGACTGTAAGAGGTCTCAGAGGGAGACACATTGGGCCGTATCTTGCGGTGGCGCAGGCCTAGCGGTGATCAAGACAGTGGTATATTTGCTATCTTCTGCCCAACACAGCTACCTTGTGCCCATCTGCGGCTCTGCCAGTGCCGCGAGGGGTGGTGGTTTAAAAAGCAAGGCATGGCAAAGCGATGGCGGGTAAAACCTCTGATCTTAGTCAAAGCATGAACATGTGTCTGGTTTATCTGAAAAACTTGAAATTTTTTTTTACAAAGACAACATTCCAGTCCACTTTAAACCTGGGAACACTCTGAAGTCAAAAACTGGTCCACCCTAAAAAGAAGATCCCATCGCACAAATTGTGTAGTTTATGCTGTGTAGTAAGGAGTGCAGTGACAGTTATGTTGGAGAAACAAAACAACAGCTTCACAAGAGGATGTATCAGCACAGAAAAGCCAATCCTGGTGGACCTGAGTCTGCAGTCCAACTCCACCTCAAAGAGAAAGGGCATTCATTTGAGGACAGCAATGTCCGAATTTTGGCCAGAGAGGCCAGATGGTTTGAAGGAACCACTGAGGATGCAGAGGCCGAGGGCTCAGAGGTGGACTCGTCCATCACCCAAGCTGAAGTCACTGAGGTAGTTGGGGAGCTCCTCGTGGCAAGGCACCGGGGGTGGATGAGATACGTCCTGAGTACCTCAAGTCTCTGGATGTTGTGGGGCTGTCTTGGTTGACACGCCTCTGCAACATCGCGTGGTGTTTGAGGACAGTACCTCTGGACTGGCAGACCAGGGGTGGTGGTCCCTCTTTTCAAGAAGGGGGACCGGAGGGTGTGTTCAAAATTAGGGCTGTGTTGAAAAAATCGATTCACCAATTCTGAATCGATTTTCATATTAATTTCTAAAGATCGATTCGTAACTCAGAGGATCGATTTAATAACAGGCCTAAATTTTCCCCGTGAATTTTAATTTGTCACAGAATTCACGCATGCGCGAGGTGAAAGGACATTAAAACAACGAACATGGCTGCTTTGAAAACTCCAGAAACGCTAACCCTGTCTGTACCAGACAGTAAAAGATGGTGTAATGTGTAAGCTTAAGACCGCATAGAGGGTGGGCATTACGAGTGACACCTGGACATCCGTATCTACGGAATCTTACATGAGTGTGACAGCACACTACATAGACGAGCTCTGGAACCTGGTGTCTTACGTTCTGCAGACAACCGGCGTTCAAACGGACCATCGCTCTGTCAGTCTAGCTGAAATGTTAACCAAAGCTATGGAGGAGTGGGGGCTGCTGAGTAAAGACCCAGCCATAGTCACTGACAACGCGGCGAATATGATCCGTGCGGTTGAGATCACGGGACTAACCCACGTCGGCTGCTTCGCGCACATAATCAACCTGGCCTCGCAAGCCGGTCTCAAACTGCCGAATGTTGCACGCCTTCTTGGGAGAGTAAGGACGTGGAGGGGTGAAAAACTCCTGCTCTGACTGCAGCTGGGAGGGGCTGCTGCGCGAGGACTGGGCCGCCTGTGAGTGCTTTGGGATGGGGGTGCTCATTGATTAGACTAAGAACGATGTGTGCTTTCACTTAAGAGAGTCTCCAAAAGTCTCCAATAACTCCAGAAAAAGTCGCTAGATTTGTCGCAAGTCGCTGTTTTGAAAATTTGTCGCTAGAGGGGTCTGAAAACTCGCTAAATATAGCGACAAAGTCGCTAAGTTGGCAACACTGAGTAAGGCACATCGCAAAGTTCTTTCATCGCACTACTGCTGATATACCTCTGCGTCCTCTGTCGTCTACACCAGTACAAGTTTGTGAAAGCAGTTGTATCAACACTCTGGAAGGGGGATTGTTCTTTACAACCATCAATACTCCATTAATTTGCAGTTGAATGTCTATAATAATAGTATCAATATGTTGCATAACTACAGTCCTCTAATTCAGGTAACAGCTGGAAAAAAATGCTTTCTTCAAAAACACTTATCTAAATCTCGAAGATCGGATCGGATCGAATCGAATCGAATAATGATTATCGATTCGAGATCTTGAGAATCGGAATAGAATCGATTCTTGAAATTTGAATCGAAACACAGCCCTATTCAAAATACAGAGGGATCACACTCCTCAGCCTCCCCGGGAAAGTCTATGCCAGGGTACTGGAGAGGAGAATGCGGCCGATTGTGGAACACTGAACCACGACCGGGAAGGAAGGTTTCCAGGAAGCCATTTTTGTTAAAATGGAAAAAAGCCCTCTCTGAACACAGGAGGTGGCCTCAGATTTATGTTGCCTAGTATTTATAAGTGTTTTGAAACCTAAATTAAAACAGTTTCCAGAACAACAACAACACCTGAATGGAACAGTGTCACTAACGACTCACCTGAGCCTTTTAAAGACTCTCACATCAGGAGTCACCCTGTCCTTTCATAGCTAACAACTATGAGACCAGAACAGTCTGGTCCAATCAGGCTTGGTTTCAGGTGAAACCCCTCCCTCTAGAGATATAATCTCAACTTTCTTACCTCTTGGAAATAGAGACGAAACGTCTTCACCTTGAAAACTGAGACAAAATGCTTTTGCTTTAACCTTTTCTTCAAGATGCACTGGATGACTGAGAATCTCCACAGACATATTGAGATTACCATTTATCTAAAATAGTGCAGGCTTTATTTAATGTTTATGCAATGTGCATTGTTTCTCTGATTGGTTGTCTGTTGTTTCTTTGTTGTATTACTTCAGATGCAGTAAATTTCGCGTATATTGGTCACGCCCTCTGAAATCGAATTGATACATGTACATCTAGTTGCATTCAGTAGTAGATTACTTTGCGTCAATGTGTGCCTTTGCAAAGGCATCAGTCAACAGATACATCTCGGCTATATTTGAATGCACAACACATATTTGTGAACATGCCTGCGACTGACTTTTTGATCCAACCAGTTTAGAATGAAGGGTTTATACTAATACTGCTGGGTGTTACATTTCTTATCGTTTTGTCACTATCAATATTTTATCCTACCAAAAGGGAATATAGTTAGTAAACATATTTAATATATATATGTAGCATTCCCAGCTGAACAGATGCAATTTACTCTCAGGAACTGATGTTTATAAAGGGTTTATTCTTCAAAACACCGTAAGAGCTGAATGATACAAACACACAAACAAATCAATTATTAGCCAATTGCTTACAAATTGTACATAAATGTCCACAAACCTATAAACTAATCAATACACATTTGCAATAAGGTAGGTATACATTCAAAATAGTGTAACAATAAAGCAAATTTTAGTATATAGGCTTTAATGCAAATAAAGCACTTACCAAAATGAGTTTTAAAAACAATTGACAAACTTTTTAAGTGCTACTATATATGAATTGCTTTAGTTACAACAATTTCCCTTTTAAAATAACGTTGTGAACTCAATAAAACACCTAAACTAACAATGAATCACATCTTCTATGTATAACATTGTTATCAATTGAAATGGACATAACTGACATTCTAAAAAATCTGCATTTATGCTAACAACTCATTAAACATTAATTCACAGCTTCAGAGGTAGTAGAAAATATAAACACTTCAAAGTCTCTCAAAGTTGATCACACAAAATAAATATAAAACAGTACCTTGTGCCCTTCATCAGCCAGGAGCTAATTGATAGAGGAAATACTTTTAACCATATATATTTACAAGGCAAGTACCCAAATGTTTTATCTTTCTTCTGGTTAACGTTAATCAGAAAGCCGCAACGTGCATGTAGAAAGTGCGAGAACATATCCATACCGTTGCACTTCCGTTTCCACACTTCAAAATAAAAGCATGCGTGGTAATAAACAAACTCTTGTACACTCTTGTAAAACAAATAAGAATACAATGTCTACATTAAGTACTCAGCGAGCATCATTTGACAACCAAAACATATACATATAAAGTTCTTTAGTAACATTTGGCTCAAGTTAAATATTAAAGTATTTTCTAGTTAAAGTCTTTCTCAAGTATTCGAATACAACACTGCCCTCTATTGGCCGGAGGTGAAGATGTCGGCCCTCTTCTGACTGGGAATTTAATGGTCATTTACAATATATAATTTTTTTTTGCCTCAGCATTCAGTGTTTTAGAGCAAAAACTATTTACAATGCACTTGTAAAAACAGATTCTGGACATCATTTGCATAGATAGTGCATGGCCTGTTGCATATGCTAATGAGTGCTCCAAAGTGTCCCTCATTAATTCCACGGAAATAGCGTACAATTAAGTCTGTCTGGAACACATCAGTTCACGCACCTACACACTCTCAGAGAACAAAGCCGACATAAGTCACAAGAGCATTAACTTGAAAATGACCCAATATGGATCACTGTTCCGTGGTAGAGACAGATTTCTTGTAAGATGACCTGTGCTAATGGCTACAATAGAAGGGACATAATGTCATTCGTAAATACCATTTAGCTATGACCCTAGATTTTCTCAGATATTCTTCCTCCCTGAGTATTATCTCTTTATTGTTTTTATTGCTCAGTGGAGGAAAATTATACATGTAGCACCCTTCTCATAGGTCAGTTCACAGACAATCTCTTTGACTCCCTCCCACGCAAGCTCAGTGTGGAGTCAAACACACACCATGGTCTCTTTCACTGTTCGAGATTGCTCTGTTCATTCACAGAAGCCTTCTTTTAGATCTTTCACAGGGTCTAAGGTTACAGTTACACTATTAGATTGAAACCGATGCCTGTCTAACAGAACATAATAATAGAATGGATATTAGGATAACAAAGCTAAGCATGTAATGCCTTTCAATACCAATATACCCAGAACAGTTCATGAGGGAAATCGGGGCAGGCTATTTCCCAGATCAGTAACATTCCTGGGAATTTGCTGGGAAGGCTGTGTTGTGAATTAAAACAGGAATGTTACCACTGCGTGCACTAAACATATATCCATCTTTGCTCCAACTTCATCTGGCATAGAACATTGCCGAGATATTCATGCGAGCTACTTCAAAGTGGCAACCCCTGGTTGGGGCTAAGCAGAAAGGCAATCTAACTTTTTTGGCAGTGTAGGAGACTTGTCTATTTACTGGCCACATTTGCTGCACTTGGTAACATGGCAATGTTCTGGAATTAAGCTGCAGATGTAAACAGTAAAAATCCTTCCGGGGAATTATGTGTGAAAGAATTTGTATCATAATGCCCGTATTACAAAATCTGATCACTTTTTCTCTGGTAGTTATAGTGCTATAGATTCTGGATCAAATATGTTTCTGGTACAGTAGTGTTAAATGAGGTGTGACTTCACAATTCTGAGATCTTACGTTTATGTTGATGAGTCTAAAAGAAACATTGTGATAAACAATGATATACAGTAACATGGTTCATGTAGTCATTTAACATGTGCACTGTAATAAAGACATAATACTGCCAACTTGCATTAATACAAAAAATGGTATTGGCAGCAGTGGTTAGCACGCGCCTCTCAGAAAAAAGATCCAGGGCTCAACTCCTGGGTCGGACGGGGCCTTTCTGTGTGTAGTTTGCACGTTCTCCCTGTGCTTGGCAGGGTTTCCTCTGGGTACTTCAGTACTTCTGGTGTGGCTGCCAACTGGGAATTTCAACCACGGGGATAATAAAAGAGTAATTAAAAAAAAAAAAAAAAGTGAAATTTCTAGTGAAAAACACATTGTTGTGTATCCACAACATGGATTATGGTGCGTGATAAAACAAAATATACCTTGTGACCCTTCTGCACCGATGGCACTGATATATTACAATCAACAAACATTTTACGTTAAACACATAATATGCACGGTGATAACTACATAAATGTTGACTTACATAATTGTTGAGTGTGTGATCTCAGCCAGTCACAACTCACAGCAGAAAGCCAAACAATATCATGGTTGGCTCAAGTTTATTCTGAAGCCAACTCAAACCCGGATTTGATCTTCACTTCCACTAAAAAGGATGGGGCATGGGGCCATATCTGTTAACAATGTCAACACATCATGCATTTAATGTGTTTTAAATGCTTACTTTAAAAAAATATATACATACATTATGAAATAGTCTACAACATAAAGCCAGGTTACATAGGTATGTCCATATAGTCATAGTTTCAAGATCAAAACATGCATGTGTTTTATGTCCAATCCACCTCCAAATTTTAGGACATAAACTCGTGTTACATTAATGAGTGGGCTTACAACAGATTACCTTGTGACATAACTTCTCTTTAAACATCTAATTTATAAAAGACATTAACCAGTTATTGCATGTGCTTCTAATCACAGGGACCTGTCTGCTCTGGTGCTTGTTGAAAGTAAAATCACTTTGGCATCATTCGCAGGGACAGTGAAACTGGTGCAGTTGTGCCCAGAGGAGCTGTCCCAGTCTGCAAGCATCAGGACTGTGTGTGGGCGGCTGTCATCAGCGAGCGCTCAGACCGGCCCTGTGATGGGAGTGATGAGAGTGGGCGTGTATATGTGACTATTAGCCTAAGCTCCTTATGTCTGTCAGCTAAACTCCAGTGTTTCTGCATCCCTGAGATATTTGCAGAAACAATAAAACATAGCAGACAGTGTATACCCACTAACTCCCAGGATTTTTGGTCTTTATCTGAGGATAAAAAACAGGGATAAAGATATGTATTGCTGTTGGTAAATGTTTGCAAGTCCTGCAACTTCTGGAAAAAAAATAATCCTTTTTTGGATATTTCTTTTCCTTTTCTTTCAGATTAGACCTGGTTTAATCCTGTTATAAATTTGGAGTTTGGTGCTGGGGTTAGTCTGGTAATTACTCCTGGTTTAGTGTGTTTTAGACCTTGGTTTGCATCTGATTTTGTCATGCTGATTTTCTGTTTGGAATTAATTAATCATTAGTTTAGTTTTGGCTTACCCTTGTGATCATTTCTTATTTTATTATTTCCTGGTATAGATTTTGACATAGTCCTGGTTTATTCTGGGTTGTCCCCTGTCTCCATGTCTTAAGTTAATTGTTGTTCACATTTTGTCCATTTAATTTTGGCAATGTCTAACCCTTGTCTGTGATTTTAGATTTACTTGGCCTCATGTTTCCCTCCACAGTGATCCTGTGCTCCGCTCCTAATGTGTTCCACCTGTGTTTCGTTGTCTCCCATATAGTCTGTGTTTTTCCCCTGCCCTGTGCCAGATTGGTTCGGGACTTTGTGTGAGCGGTCCACTTGTGAATTTCTGTCTATTTTTTCTCGTGTATTGGACCCTTGCTTGCTTTTTTTAGATCTGAGTTTGGATTGTGATTTTGTTACCTCTTTCTGTGGATATTAAACTTTTAAAATGCCTTTCTGCTTTGTGAGCCCTCTACCTGGCACCCTGTACTACAAATTTGCATCAGGGCCTAACAAGGTTACTTTAGGCTAAATCCAAGGTATTTAGTGTCGTAAAGCATTATTTACTCTCGATAGTGGAAGAACTTGCATAACCTGTGACTAGCATGAAAATTAAATAAAAATGTGACCTTTGGGTTTTGAATATTGAATGACATTTCAACAGTAGACTCCACACTCTCTCTCCAGTTCTTTTTTTTTCTTCATGTGCTGTTTTTTTAATATTTTTACTTCTTTAAGTGGTACTGTGTAACTTTTAGCCAGTAGATGGCGCACATCCCTATCATGGTCTTGGACCCGGTATATAGTATTTACTCAAGAGTTTAGTCATTGTGTAGTCTATGGTTTAGTCTAGCTTCAATCATGATTTTTTTTCTTCTTGATTAAGCAATATCCTCCAATATCTAAATTAAACAGTTTTATTTTGGCGATATGTTGTTCCTATATAAGATTACGAATTTATTATGATTAAACCATATTTAAACATGGTTTGCCAGTTATTAAGAACATCCCTTGATTGTCTGCGCACAGTAATGAGTGAAAAATACATGTCATTGGCGTTTTTGTTTCCTAACATCTGTCAAAGGTATTACACAAAGCCTGACGAGCGGCATCTAAATGAATATTAATTAGCATATTAGACATACTGTTTTCGGGTGTCAGCACATAAACCTGGGTAGTTAAGTTCATTAGTGTGTTTTGTGAGATGATGTCTGTGGGGATTATGCTATCTCATTCTGCTAATATGAGATGACACCCACACCCAGACTTCATATTACTGCATGACTCATATTGTCCTCGCTATTTCAGTCTCGACTCGATGGTGTTGTTTGTGAGTGTGAGTGACTGTTTGACCGCCCAAAGGTTGCGTTCCAGATTAATTTTGAGGGTCCTGATTTTCTATGTTATTAAATGTTGAGAAATTGTGCACATAACCAGCCTTACAGCATTTGTGTCTGAATGTATTATGTTTTATTATGTTCATACTCACATTCTTAAAGTTTATGTGCTGGAGGAAAGCCCACAAAACAGCACTATGTTATGATTAAAACCAGTGTTTTCAGTTAAAGAAAAGATCAAAACAAGGCTAAGCCAAGACAAGGACCAATAAAAAACCTTCCTCTTTAGCTCCGCCTACACTACAACCTAAAGTGTTTTTTTTTTTTTATTTGCACTCTTCTTTTTAAAATGTTTTTATTTTTTCTCATGTTTCTTAATATAAATCTTGTAAATTGTCTTTTATTCCTGTAAAGCACTTTGAGGTTACCCAGTGTATGAATTGTGCTACATAAATAAAATTGCCTTGCCTTGCCTTGCCTTGCCAATGTATCATACATTAGAAGAGATACCAGAAAAGTTTTTAAATCCAAACATTATTAAACCAGTCTTAGTACAAAGTAAAAAGTAATGGATGCATTTGCAAGTGTTTGGTAAATGGCGCAGTGCCTGAGGGACCTTTTTAAGATATGATCAAATAAAAGAAAAATTAGGTTCTATCTACTCTGATAAAGTGACAAATAAACCAGGATTAGTCTTAGACCAGTCTTGATTTAAAATTCCAAGAAAAGTAAAAAAAAACCTTCCCATCTGAGTCCAGATGGAATAATAATAATAATTAATAAGTCGCCTTAAGAACAGTCTCACAACCAAGACTAGTATAAGTGCTACAACTATGGATTTCTATACACTTTCTGGCTTCACTTGGTACCAGACATGTTTCTGTGTCATTGTTATATTTCAAACAAACTTTTGATTACTATGGTAGAACAGCACAGGGCTTCTTCTCCATCATAAGTCCATTTACTATACATTGTACAGTTTTTGTATGAGATCACAATTGCCCTTTTCCAAGTTTACAAAACACTCCATGTGCTACAATTTTGATTGAAGCATTTTGTCAGCCTTTACTTTCTTTCCACTTACATAATATGGCCCAATTTATCAGAAAACCTCAATGGAATCCTCCAGCCTACATTCTTCAATTTATGGACCAATACCTTAGTTTTTTTAGGGTGCACGTGGCAGAGTGGTTAGCACTCCTGCCTCACAGCAAGAAGGTCGTGAGTTCAAAACCCGGCCGACTCAAACATTCTCGGCCGACTCTGGTCTTTCTGTGAGGAGTCTGCATGTCCTCCACGTGTTACTGTGGGTTTTCTCCGGGTACTCCGGCTTCCTCCCACCGTCCAAAGACATGCATGTATAGGTTAATTGGCAACTCTAAAGTGTCCCTAGTGAATGAATGTGAGAGTAAATGGTTGTATGTCACTGTCTGTCTCTAAATGTTAGCCCTGCGACTAACTGGCCACTGTCCAGGGTGTACCCCGCCTCTGGCCCAAAGCTGCTGGGATAGGCTCCAGTCACCCGCGACCCCTAACGGGACTAAGCGGTAGAAAATGAATGAATGAATGAATACCTTAGTTTTACAGTTCAGTCGTTCTATCGTTTAGGTCGATGCAATACAGTATAGACACCTATTATGCAACGAATATAAAATACAGCTGAATAGGACTTTAAGATAGTGACAATATAAGCTGAAACAATCTGCAAGTAACTGCACTATTATTGTAACAGCATGAAGTGCTTTAGGAAAACTGCTAAAATGTAAAAGTGGAGAGTTGTTGGGCCACATCACATATTGCACACAAACCTCTGTAGAATATGGGTCTTGATAGCCTGGCTCCTATAAGCATAAGTGTGGGCAATCTAAAAGTACTTAAACACTGATGAGAGATTAGCAAAAAAATGTGAGAAGCGTCAGGGAAAGTTAAAGCAAGACTTGATTTATTTGTAGAGGTTGAATCTAAGGTAAAAAAAAAAATAGAAAATGACTTAATGGGGGCAATTATTCCAAGAATGAAAATGCTGAGGTACTGTGCTGTTCTTCCCAAAATATGTGTCCTTAATTTTCATTGCCATCTATAGAAATCTGTGTGTGGGCATGTTTGTGGGAGTGTATGTGTGTAAGGACATTGCTGTACATACTGTACTTTCAGTGTCTATACTCTTTTACATGTTTAAAGCATTCTAGTGACAGAACGTTGTCGCCTTTTACTTTTCAGTTAAACTCAAGCACCTTTCCTGACACTATTTTTAGAAATGTTATATATACTGTATTAGTAGTATTATAATTATGAAGTTAATCAAAGGCACATGAACCTCAACACAAATTTCATAACATATATTCAGATTTTCATTCAGTATATTTGCACTTTTATTACATCCAAAGATGCCAATACTTACCAATATCTTTATACTCGGACAAAAATAGGAGGTGGGTTTATTATGCACAATAGCCATGCATTTATGGTGCTTGGGAAAATGCTTCAGATAACAGACCTGAAAAAGTAAATAAAAAAAATACAGTTGTTTGATTCATATGGTATTTTCTGAAAGTACGTGTTGTGTCGTCCAACAAAGCAGGGGGGGCTGTATAATACATACCATCTACTGGCAAAGTGCTGGGGCTTAAATTGCCATTTACTTTTGTAGTCCCTGGAGATTGGGTTTTTACCTTGTGTTCAAAAGTGCAAGAGCTGGAAGAGTGCTTGGAATGGAAAAGCAATTACTGGCTTTCATCTCATGACTGTAGAAAGTACTGTACAAAACTGTGACAGGAAGCAAAAGGCTGCGGGGGATTCCTTAGGCGCTCCTTCTCATATTGATTTAGGTCAGTGGTCAGTGCGCCTTCAACAGAGATGCTCCCCAGATGTAGAGTTTTTGTGGCATTTGGCCAGGCATAACAACAGAGGAAAACTGTTTTGCTCAAGGAAAAGGCTTAGCAGTGGCATCGTAGCAAATAAGGATGTAGGGTATGTGTGCATGGGAAATGAAAAAACTCTTTGCCAAGCCAACACAGATCATGCCATACCATCAACAATAAAATAACAGTGAATATGAAATAGCAGTTTGTAATAACCTAAACTGTAGTGCTGAAATTTTAATATAAGTAAGAGCCGGAGTACATAGGGGGTGGACAATGACTGGATTTGGCAGCTGATGGTGTGAAGTTGTGACTCTGGGCAGAGGCCACATACTGTGAGTGGGAGAGCTGAGGAGTTGGGTTTACCCTACGGCTGGGCTTCAGCTAGTGTTTTCTTATCCTGTTGGCTAAAACCAAGTTATTTCTGACAGTCACCAGTACACAGATGTTACTCAGCTAATGCAGTGACAGAAATTCACTGCAGAAGTAAGTGTGGGTTAAAAAGCCCTTATTTATGCCTTGCAAGGATACTTCTTTATCAAAAATGAGCTCTTACTAAAAACAAAAACACTTTTTAATCAAAAAAATCATAAAAAAAAATAACAGGATTATTTGTTCAAATTGCGTTCAAATTTGTTGAAATTGAGTTTAATCTAAATACATAAGAGCATTGTAAAAAACATCTAAAAACACATATTGCACATGAATATACAATTAAGAACATTTAAGATGATGTATTTACCCATGATTTTATAGTTCTGTCCAAGAGGGGTTTCTGTAATGGCCCTGGGGAAAAACTGCAACCTTGTGGTGCGGCCTTTGAAGGCCCTGTAATGCCTGCCGGGAGAAAAGGTTACACGAGGGGTGTGTTCCGTACTGACGGATGCGGCCTGGCTAAGGCAGCGTGTCCTGAAAATGTGGTCCAGTGTGGGCAGGGAGAGACCAATGATTTTTTCAGCAGTCCTTGTGATTTGTTTTAGGTGATTCTTATCCTTCCCTGTGCAGCTTGTATACCATGCTGTGATTGTCTCTTTGAGCTTATTGTGCCGTGTTACTGCTGAGAAACCGCGCAGTGTGTTTACTACGACCGTGTCACGTGGTGTACCGGTGTGTAGTCTCAGCTGTTAGCGGGCTAGTTTCGTGTGAGTTCTTTGTGTGTGTGTAGAGGCGGGACCTGCTGAATTCAATTACTCGAATAGAAGGATATTTAAGTGGGAGTAGCCACGCGCAGCGTCGCGCAGCTGTCATCGCGTGAAGACCGAAGAGAGTAAAGACCATCGACTCTACCTGCACGCGACTCCACCTAGCAGCCACACACCCACAGAGTACCTGAGTATTGCACCTTTTTTTAGTACTAATTGTTTGCACTTATATTCCATTATTTCTACTATTACTTTCTTCTTCTATACCTTTTCCTCTTCGGCTCTTAAATGTGTTTCCAAATTACTACTGTCATTTCACCACGGAAATCATCATCCGTTTCACGCAAAAAGGCGACGCAACCATAGTAATCTGCATGTTATATCACTGTCAAAACCACCCTTCTACTTTCCCAATAGGCTTGTGGAACTGCCAGTCTGCTGTGAACAAAGCTGATTTCATTACAGCTTTTGTTCAACATTCTGGTCTCTCAGTTGTAGCACTTACAGAAACATGGATCAAACCAGAGGACTCTGCCACTCCCGCCGCCCTCTCCCATAATCACACTTTCTCCCACAGTCCCCGCCTCACTGGAAGGGGCGGAGGGACCGGACTACTTATTCCTACTGACTGGAAGTTCAAACAGCTATCACCCTTGTGTGACAACAGCTCCTTCGAGTTCCATGCTGTTACCATCACCCACCCTGTTAAAAGTCATTTTGTAGTTATCTATCGCCCCCAGGTCAGCTTGGACATTTCTTGGAGGAGTTGGATGCGCTTCTTTCATCCTTCCCTGACGATGGTACCCTCTGGTGGTATTAGGAGACTTCAACATCCACCTTGAAAAGCCACAGGCTGCTAACTTCATTAACCTAACTGCATCATTTGACCTCAAGCAGGTTTCCACATCGGCAACCCACAAGTCTGGTAACCAACTAGATCTTATCTACATAAGATACTGCTCCACCCTCCACACTCAGGTCACGCCACTGCACACTTCCGATCATTTCTTCATTACTCTCGACCTTGACCTAAATTCCCCAGACACTGCAATTGTTTTACCGCTGGTCACTTTCACGCAAACCGCGCACACTCAGTCCCTCCCGTTTTCCTCTGCTGCCTCTTCTGCGCTCCTCCTCTGAGGAGCTCTCTCTTTAAACACTAACACTGCCACCGACACTCTGTGCTCCACGCTACATCCTGCTTGGACAACTTATGCCCTTACATCTAGACCAGCCCGTACATCCTCGGCTGCCCCTGGTTATCCGATGTTCTACGCGAGCACCGCGCCAGCCTCCGGTCAGCTGAGAGAAAATGGCGCAAGTCTAAAGATCCTGCTAACCTCTCTATCTACCAGTCTCTCCTCTCTACTTTCTCCGCTGATGTCACCTCTGCAAAAACTGTCTACTACCATTCTAGGTTAATCAACTCACCTGACTCGCGCACTCTCTTTAGAACCTTTTCCGCCCTCCTTTGTCCGCCTGCTCCCCACCTTCATCGGATCTAACAGCTGATGATTTCGCGTCTTTCTTTGTAAAGAAAACGACCGCCATCAGCAGTCAGTTCTCTGCGCCACCACCTGTCGAGCTCATTCAGACCCCTGATATGTGTTTGCTCACTTCCTTCTCTCCTCTAACTGAAGCAGACGTTTCCAAGGTCATTAGTTCTAACCACCCTACTACCTGCCCGCTGGATCCCATCCCCACACATCTCCTTCAGGCCATCTCTCCATCTGTGCCTGCTCTCACCCACATCATCAACTCATCTCTTTCCACTGGGTCCTTCCCCACAGCTTTCAAAGAGGCCCGCATCACACCACTACTGAAGAAACCCACTCTTAACCCTACTCTGCTTGAAAACTACAGACCGGTTTCCCTCCTTCCCTTCATTGCCAAAGCTCTGGAGCGGGTGTTTACTCAGCTCTCATCCTTTCTCACACGGAACAACCTCCTGGACCAGAACCAGTCTGGGTTCAAGAGCGGTCATTCCACGAAACTGCCCTGCTCTCAGTCATCGAAGCTCTGAGACTGGCAAAGGCAACATCCAAGTCATCTGTACTCATCTTACTGGATCTGTCTGCTGCTTTTGACACTGTTAATCATCACATCCTCCTGTCCTCTCTCAGGGCGATGGGTGTCTCTGGAATGGCGTTCCAATGGTTCAAGTCTTACCTCTCGGATAGGTCATTCAGAGTATCCTGGAGAAATGAGGTCTCTGAGTCCCAACATCTCAATACAGGGGTGCCACAGGGCTCAGTGCTCGGACCGCTACTCTTTCCATATACATGACATCCCTTGGCTCTGTCATCCAGAAGCATGGCTTTTCCTATCACTGCTATGCAGATGACACGCAACTCCACCTGTCATTTCATCCTGACGATCCGACGGTCTCTGCTCGCGTCTCGGCATGTCTGAGCGACATCTCACTTTGGATGAAGGAGCATCACCTGCAGCTGAACCTTGCAAAACAGAACTGCTTGTGATTCCGGCCCATCCAAAGACCCACCACAACCTCTCCATTCAACTAGGCCCATCAACCATTACATTCCAGCACTGCCAGAAATCTGGGAGTGGTAATTGATGATCAGCTAGACTTCACAAGTCATGTCACCAGCACCACCCGGTCCTGTAGATTCATCCTCTACAACATTAGAAAAATTAGACCTTTCCTATCAGAGCACTCCACGCAAATTCTAGTCCAGGCTCTTGTCTTGTCCAAACTGGACTATTGCAATGCCCTACTGGCTGGACTCGCCTGCACTACCAAACCTCTGCAGCTGATCCAGAATGCAGCAGCAAGAGTGGTCTTTAATGAACCGAAGAGAGCGCACGTATCTCCTCTATTCATTAGGTTACACTGGCTCCCGGTTGACGCCCGCATCAAGTTCAAAGCTATGCTCTTGGCCTACAAAACCACCTCTGGTTCTGCACCCCATACCTCCACTCACTAATACAGACCTACGTTCCTACCAGATCCCTGCGCTCTGCAAATGAACAACGTCCTGGTGGTACCGTCCCCAAAAAGGTACAAAATCACTCTCACGTACCTTCTCTGGATCTGTTCCACATTGGTGGAATGATCTACCCGCTGCTACAAGATCAGCAGACTCTGTAGCCATCTTTAAAAAACACCTGAAAGCACATCTCTTCCGTCAACACCTGACTGACAAACACTGAGCCCTACTTCCTTTCTATCGATTCCTTTCAAAAAAAAAAAAAAAAAAAAAATTTCTCTTATCCTTAGCATCGTATACTGCGCTGGGTTTAAACTGACTAGTTTTTGTGCACTTATGCTTTTTGTACCTTGTGTTGTTAAAGTTGCTTCCATTGTTATCCTCACTTGTAAGTCGCTTTGGATAAAAGCGTCTGCTAAATGACTAAATGTAAATGTAAATGATGCAATAGGTTAAAACACTCTCAGTGGAGCAGTGATAAAAGGCCTTTAGCAGTTCAGCAGACAGGTTATGTTTCTTTAGTATCCTTAGGAAATAGAGCCGCTGATGTGCTTCTTTGATAAAGGCAGTTGTGTTATCTCCCCATTTGAGATCCTCCATGATGTGGATTGCTTTCTACACAGATATTAGATACTCTGGTTTGAGATGGATTTTATCAATGGCCATGTCCACAGATATGTTTGTAAAAAAGAGAACTTCTCAAGAACCTTTTGAAAAATGTGGCCATCCATTCAACTCAACCAGGGCCCAATTATAAAGAAGAGACATTCTTCCAAACTCAGTCCAGAGTCCTGGATATCATGCTATAGGTTTAAACTAGCCATGGGACAATAATTGTTTTCAAGGTATACCACAGTACCAAAGTGCAATGATAATTGCGGTATTAAACACAAATACCGTGGCAGACCATTTATGTATAAAGAGTTGAAAAAAACAGAACCAGAAAGAGATTAGGTTCCTTTATTTGGAAAAAAATTATCATACTATTATAACAATGATTTGACTATTTACCAGGAGATTAAAATAATTTAAAGTTATATCCACAATAGTGCAATACCATATTTATCCACATGGTTATTATACCATCAGAAACACATACCGTCCCATGCCTGTCATCATGGGAGACAGGCATATTTCATTATGCACTAAGCCTTTTTTGTCTTCTCCCAAGTCACTGCTAACTGTCCTGGTGTTCAAATTAATGGCCAAATATTGTTTCTTTGTGTTTCCAAGTGTAACCTTAGAATACTCAATGGAAATGATTCTGAGAAAAATTGTAATCCTAGGTCAGGGGTCCTCAATTAAAATCAGCCGAGGTCCACTTAGTTAACTTTCCTCACCGTGAGGGGTCCGGAAAATTTTAATAAAAGGATATGTGTTTGAATATAATTCTTTAAAGTAAAGTCTCATTTATTCCACACCTACAGCCTCTTAAACAAAATGGAGATGAATGTAGGTAATCCACTATTTTCTGTATTTTATCCTTTGTTTCCATGAGGAGTTTTTAGCTTTCACCAAACACAGCTCACAGACAAAAGTAAAAAACTACAAAATCAAAAGAGGCTAAAGCTCAAGACTTGGTGGTTTATTGACAACAGCCTGGAATCCTGCATATAATGCCTAATACTCCTTTAAAACATGTGTGAGAACATTTTAAATACAAAATCATCTAATCAAGCCAAAACATATTTGTTAAACAAATATGAAAAAGATGCCTGTCATAATTGATCTCTTCCTATTGTCATTCCTCTGAAAACAACAGGAACAAGGGAATATGCACTGAGCATTTATTTAGCAATAGCTGTTGCCAATAATTAACTGTTACTGTTTAATTTGCAGGTTCATCTTAAAACAAAATTTAGAATAGAAATATTTATTTCCTGTATTTTCCCTGTGTGGGGTAACATTTTAATTAAAATGCTTATGATTAGTTCTGTAACAGGATTTAGGATTCACACAGAAACTGACACAACTTAAGGAAGACTTAACATGTGTCACTCATCTCCAAACCCTCCTTTCACACTTTTTCTGTTTTTAATCACCCAAATGAACATGTGTTAGGTTCAAATGAATGTGAATGCTAATTACTCACATTTGTAAATTAGGTCAAATATGCGAAAAACGAGTCAAGTACCAAACCTACAACAGAATAAAGAAGTTAACAGACAAATGAACAACTCACCACATTAGACGTCCTCACGTCCTCAGTTTTTTTAATCCTGACATGAAAACTGTCCAGTCCTGGTTCAGTTCTGGATTCATTCTCTGATTATCAAAGCAGTCGGGACTAGAGGATAAAGGGCTAGTCTTCAGCTTTGACACTGACACGGAGCTAAGGAGCTGAATAAACTAAAATAAACTTTCCCTCTCCGGCCATAACGTCAGTGAATCTTCATTATGTTTTGCCAAGGCTCAGCTTTTAAATTTTAGTTGTTGCTAACACATTATCACGCTACGCTAAACATGTTAAATCATAGTAACCTGAGGACCCGCGCGTGTAGACGTAGCTGTCCTAGAAGTGCCGGTTCAAAAATAGGTTTTACACAATGCGCTTGTAATTATGAATAATGTCTTGCGGTCCAGATCAAAGCCTCTCGATCCGGGCCGCGGTCCGCCTATTGAGTACCCCCGTCCTAGGTATTCATTTTCTTCTCTCTATCCCCACTTTCCCAACTTAATCCCAACTTTGAGCATTGGGCAGGGTACAACCTGGGCAGTGGCCAGTTGGTAGAGACAGACACCCATTCACTCTCATATTCATTCATTCTCGCCTGAACCTAACCTCTCTGCCACCGTGCACCCAGGTGTAAGATCTTTACAACAATATCAGAAAACCATGCTTAGCTGCACAACAATTGATGGCCATTGCTCAGTACATACATCTGGCCTTGTAGGAAGTGCTTTAAGGACCACAGAATATGATCCAATGAGTCATTCATGCAACAAAGGAGAGGTCACACCAAAGAGTCGGCAAGAGCTTTGTTTCCTCATGTTTGACCTTGAGCTACAAAGAGCTAAGTTGCAACCAAGCGTCTCCCATGGATGTTAAATGGTCTTCGTGTAAGGATTAATATGTCCGTTTATGCTATCTGAAAACTATTGTTTTAGTATGCAGTAAAAGCCGAATAGCCGGATGTAACCGCCATTTAATTGTCCTGTCGTAATGACAATATTGGTGAATAGGTGACCAAAGGGCGGATTACATCCATGTTTATTTACAATCTATGGTTGCAACATATTGTTATTGCATTGCTCTTAAAAGCACAGTTTTTACAGTGGGTGGATGGAGTGTACAAATAAAGTGAAAATAAAATGTGTGTAGATGAGTATATTATTTTGTACTCATTTGAAATAACGTGGATTATCAGTGATTAAATTTGCATCTGCTAAAAGAGGAGTGTGCCGTTTTTGATGGCAACTGATAGAAAATGCCATTGTCTGAGAACAAACTCAGTAGAAGTCGGTCGGAAAAACAATTTAGTTCCCAAATGCAATTTGACTTTAACAAGAATGCACTTGCATGTTCTGGCCTCAGTATGTCCACTCTGCGTAACAATAGGAACAGGAAGTTATGGAATTCCACTTCTATTGAGCATAAAAGGTCTATTATTCAAAGATAGACATTAGAAAATTGTACAAATGTAGTAAATTTACTTTACTGATAGCTACAGAAAACATTTAAAGAATAGTGTAACCTTTCTGGAACACAGTCTGACTCACAATGTTACAGTGTGACTGGTCTGCTGCATCACCCTGGTCATTGCTGCTAACGCGTCCTGTAGATATTCCACTCATGTTTGTGCCTCTTTTCAGCATATTCTCTTTATCTCGGTCAAACACTGCAATCCTGCCCAAAGCCCAGAGCTCCTCTTGCCACATAGAGGTCAGAGAGATGACCTAGTTCTTCCTGTATCTGGGTTCATTCCCTGTCAGAAAACTAGGATGCAGGGAAAAGCATGTCACAGAGATACTCCAGGGGAGACAAGACAAACAATACTGCTGCCTCATTGTACCGCTTTCAACTCCTTTATTTTTTAAAGTGCTCATATTCCAAGTACTTTATATAGTCACATCTGGCTGGATGACATACTAACAATGGTTCGTTTATTATAGAGGACTGACACCCGCATTTGTCCTGCAGACAGGAGCTGCTGGTCTTTCTGTGAGCTGAAGGCTTAAAACAATGTGTGTCTAATGTGGAACGGTAGCCATTGTATCACCAGACTCAAAGTCAACTTTTAAATCAAATGTAGGAACCTCAAATGAAGTAGTGAATGTTGGTGTAGAAAATAATTATACCTGGCAGCTTTTCACTTTTTATAACAACTTTGCTTTGCTATGTTTAAATGATATTACATTTTAATCTCTTCAACTTTTGTGTCTGAGGTTATGTCCACTTCTGCACAATATAAAACATTGTGGACATTTAGTGCAAGCCAATATGATGATTTTATGCAGTAGAAGAACATTGGAGTGATGACCTGTAAAATCATCCTGTGCACAATGGACCTGTGAAGCTGACGAAGCCAGAGGACTAAGTGTATGTTGTCAAATTTGCACTTTATTTGCATCATTTGCTCAAGTCAGGGTTTGCAGTATTTAAGTATTAAATGGACTAATCACAGCCCCCTGTAAGACCTCGAAAGTCCACATTAGCAAACTATCTCTAATGTTTTTGCTCTGATCTAAAACACTTCATTAATGATCAAGTGTGGACACTGCTACTTCACTGCTGCGTTCCTTTTGATTAATAGCAACATAATGAAGAGCTTAAATACAACAGCATGCAAGCCCTGATACACCAGGTCTCTCAGTGTGAGTCGGGACACATACCCATTGACACCTTCACAGAGACATGCAACCCAGGCCACCTCCAAATGTGTCTCTTGCTCTGATCTCTCACAATGCAGTCTAATGCATTCACACCTTGCCAGTGATCTCTTATGTGCAGTATTGAAACAGTAGATCGGCCAGAAGAAGAGAGCTAATAAGAGCCAGGGTTTGTGGTGTCAACCATAAGAGCATTTCCCTCAGTCTACTTACACTACAGTATATACATGAAGGCCATATGTATGCTTAAAACAATCACATTGATCAGCTAAACCAGCATGAATACAATTTATTTGCTTAACAAATTCATTTATAATACAAAGTTTGTCTTGATGACCAAACTATTATCTGTCCCAGATTTAGAGTTAGTTCTCCATTAGTTTTTCTAGTAAATATATATATATATATATTTTCTTTGTTTATTTATAGAGGGGGAACACATATTAATGGACATGTAAATGTGTGAGATTATAGCCTATATAGCTAATTTCTGTCTCCAGTCACTGGGCAGGTTGTGGTTAAATACAAGACAGGAAAAAACACAATCACACAGAAACACCAAGCATACTTTCAAGCATACAATACACAATATATAGTAAAAAAAAATATATATATATATATATATATATAAAAATATTTTGTGGAACCAAAGTCAGACCATGCTCGCACTGACATTATTTTTAACCTAATTTTTCAAACCAACTTTTTCTAAATAGTACTAGACAGTCACCCCAGAGCCTGCTCGAGTTTCTTTTTACAAAGTCCTTTAAATGAGGTGGAGCCATTTTGTTGAGGATTTTGTAGACTTGAACTGAATTAGCATACTTGATAATATAATGGTGTGTGGTGTTTTTTTATCCAGTACCTTTTATTGCTTTTTGTAAACCGCTTCGACCATAAGTGTTGATTTATTTGACTAGTGGCTAGTTTAACATGCTGTTCTTTGATTAATTCCAACACCTAATACTGCATTTTAATAGAATCTATTTGGCAAATCATTTGTACCTGAATAGATTACATTTTTGTAGCTCCTTATACTATTTTTCCCCTGAGAGTTTTCAGTCAATGTGTCCTTAATCATAACTCACCAGTCACTCATCAAACTACTTTCAACCATAATTAGTGAGTAACCATAAGTCTTTTGATCATTATTTGAATTTCTCTACATATTTTGCCTTGGGCCAGAAAAACATGGCTAAAAATAATGTATGACTCACTTCATCACCTTTTGACTTTAATAATGGTGGTTGGAGTTTACGCCTGCAGCACGTTGACCAAGCAGCGCATTCTGGCAACTCTGGTCGGGTGCAAACATTCAGCTGTGTTCATCTTCTCTGCGTGGCATAATGACAAAAATATATGAAAAAGCAGCAAAAAAAAAAGGATTCAAGTTTTTGAGAATTTATATTTTTTGAGATACAGTTATGTGCATTTGAAGTAAATATATCTTACACTATGTTGTGGCTCTCAGCTGTTTTCTGTCAACGGTGTGTATTTTGTTTATGGCTGTTATAGCTGCCATAGCTTATATCTCTGTTTTGGACAAAAGTGACAAAAAGGAGCCCAATGCAGAGCTAATCTTGTTGTAGAGAGGTGTCAGGCAGATGACCTAGTTCCTCTTTTCTCTGGGTTCATTTTCCTTCATCAAAAACCAGGATACAGGAGCATCATGTCAGAAAGGCACTCACAACAGGAAAAGAGCAATGTCACATTCACTTTAACAGCAAATTTTATCACTTTGTTTATATATCTATGATTCATTACAGATTGATAAGTTTTGTCTGTGAAGTCCATTTACATTTATTCATTTAGCAGATTTTTATCCAAAGCAACTGCAAATTATAACAACACATGGTATAAAAATGCATAAGTGCAACAAAAACTAGTCTGTTAAAGCCCAGCACAGTATATAAAGCTAAGGAAAGCTCATTTTTTATTTGTTCTTGATATTAGGTAATGTCAATGTATGTTTTTCATCCTGACTGTGAGAAAAGGTCATAGAAATGTGACCCCAGGAAAGATAAGCTGATTGATTTAAACATAGGGAAAAGACATAGGTGACCCCAGGATAATGAACTCTGGTGCCCTTCCTCCCGGACATATGGACAAAGGTTTTTATGGTTATCTGTGTGAGTTCAGTTAACCTGAGAACAGAGACCCCTTCTGTGTACCACCATAAAAGGAATGACAATTGATGTATAACAGATGTTTGTTAAAAGGTATAAAAGGACATTGCTCTTACTGCTCGGGGTCAGTCAGGCAGTCTCTGCTTGTGTGTGGCTGAACTCAGATATCTGAACAAACCTGGATAAACCAACCTATCTGCCTGGCTAAATTTCAGGACTCTCTCTAAGCTTGATAACAGTTCTTTTTTAAGAAAGGAGATAGAAAGGAAGTAGAATTCAGTGTTTGTCAGTTAGGTGTTGACAGAACACATTATGGATCATCTGCAGAGGTTTGGATGAGATGTGTTTTCAGGCATTTTTTAAAGATGGCTACAGAATCTGCTGATCTTGTAGCAGCAGGTAGATCATTCCACCAATGTGGAACAGAGCCAGAGAAGGTACGTGAGAGTGATTTTCTTCCTTTTTGGGACGGTACCACCAGACCTTGTTCATTTCCAGAGCACAGGGATCTGGTAGGAACGTAGGTCTGTACTAGTGAGTGAAGATATGAGGGTGCAGAACCAGAGGTGGTCTTGTAGGCCAAGAGCATAGCTTTGAACTTAATGCGGGCGTCAACCGGGAGCCATTGTAACCTAATGAAGAGAGGAGTAACGTGCGCTCTCTTTGGTTCATTAAAGACGACTCTTGCCGCTGCATTCTGGATCATCTGCAGAGGTTTGGTTGTGCAGGCAGGGAGTCCAGCCAGTAGAGCATTGCAGTAATCAGGTTAATCAACATATTTATTAATTATGGGTAAATGGGCCGCACAGCATGAAAGGCCGGTTCAGGCCTGTGGGCCGCCTCATGAATAGGCCTGGTTTAGACACTATTACAAAAATTCTGACGTTTTGCAATAAAATGTGACTGCTTTTTCACAGAAAGAAAGATCAACTAACTAAACATGTGCTGAATGAATATAATTGACACACTTTAAACGTATGTTTTAAAAATAACAATGATTATGCAAAATAAAGAACATTTTGTTGTGGCTGTGGTTAGTGACAGTAATTAGCTAGAGGCACCACAAAATGCCTCATTAATACATTATGTATTATCTATATAAAGTACTAGGGAGACTCTATTTTCACTACAAACTTGTTAAGAAATAATGCCACATCAATAAAAGATCAGTAAACAATAATAAAAAAAATAATTAATTGCAATGATTAATGTTAACATTATTATTATTTTTTATTTTTTAAAGAAAAACTGCATATCCCCGGAGCGTCTCATGGTATGGGTCGCAATGCAGTCAGTGTTGTGTTTGTGACCGGCCTACCCTGTTCTGTTCAGTGTGGGGTGGACAAAATAAAAGCATGGGTTGAGTTCTACTTAGACTGTGCGTACTCTGTACCCATTGCTCGCCACAGTACTTTCTTAGACAGTTGTTTTGTTCCTGGAGTTCGATTGTAAATCAAAACTTTCTTTTTGCCGTGATGACAGGTCAAACTGTGAACGTTGAAGGACACCTTAGCAACAACCTTGCTCTTATGAATCAGTCAGTAATGAGCTACAGACAGCTGCTGAACACTGTTGATAATTTTCAATTGGTTAATATTGCCATTGCCATAGTAACTCTGCTTTGGCTTTATAAAATAGGGACATTCGGGACAGGAAATGGCAAAATCGGGTCATTTGTGTGATTTTGGAGATATCCAGATTTAACTGGGACAGTCACCATATCCATCAGACTACTGTTCTTAGCATCACTAACTAAGAACAGCTATGACACCTGCATCTTTGTGGGACTTTTTTAATGATTCACTCCTACATCTCTGAGGATTCAAAAACTTTAGCTAATTTAAAATCAACAACTCAATATCAAACTAATATTGAGGTCCATAATGATTTGACCATATAGCCTATTTTCTTATACCACTTGGACTATCTCTTTGTGAACACCGTACCATATATTTATTCAGGTTTACTTAAATAAAAAGTGCTGCATTTTGATTCTAAACCTTTCACACCTGCATCTTTTCATGACTTTGGATGAATACGTCTGCGCATCATCAAACCTGTGATTATGCATCGGCGTCTGTCTGCACTCAGCGATCTGCACTACGTGATTCTAATGGCAATATTTACATTCACAATCTAAGGTTTTGAGTCTGTAGTGTCTCCTGTCTCATCAACCCTCACTGTCTGTCTAAACTCCAGGGATAGACATTCAGGGCTAATGAAAATAAATGAAAGCCGACAGGGAAGAGAAGCCCCACAATTGTAAATTTTGTGATGCCAAATCCCTTGAGGCATGGAGAACTTGTCCCTACTCCTAACATTTTTTCCCCTCTCATTGTTTTCTTCGTCCCCGCTTTCTTCCCTCAGACAAAAGCTGAGCCGGAGTCCTTGTAGGCATTTACGCTTACAAGGCTAAAATTTAAACCATTAGTCTCTTTCTCGCTTATTATGTGTGCATGCATGTGTTTTCACCATTTCATTATTAATCTCTCATTATCCTCCTTTTTGCCACTGTAATTTTAACCAAAAAAAAACATGTTGAGGTTGCAACTAACATTTCCCTCCCCTCTGCCCTCTTTCTCTTTCTTTATAGCTCTCCAGAGACAGCACTGTGTGAGAATTAGGTCTCCCAGCACATGCGTTGTGGGTATTTTTGCTTCGACAGTTTGGGGCTAGAGCGAGCAGAGGGAGATAGCGGTTGGGATGCTCGTCTTTGGAATTGTGCGTGTCACTGTGGGTAAGAATGAGAAAAGGGAGACAGCACGCCATGCCACACAGGCTTTTGGCGAGGACACCATCTGGCCACAGGCTCCAAAAACTCATCCAGCATGACTAGTGGGAGATAAACAAAACAGACATGCAGTGAGTGTGCAGAGGCGAACGCGTACAATGATCAGTGGCATTTGTCTGAGGATGTCAAAAAAAATGATTAGGGCTGTGGCCGACTAAAGGCTCTTTTTAACGCTGTGTTGTAAGGTCCTGTGCCAAATCCATGCTGACTAGGATAGGTTGCTAAATACCTCTCCAGGTGACTTTGATTTTATTATCAACAGAGTAAAACTGGGATTTTCTGATGTAAATTTGTGTGAAAGTACAAGTTATTCTGTAAAACCTTTTACTTTCTACTTTATTCATGAATATCTGTGAAAATATGCATTATTTATTTAGCACCTTTTGCTTGTGCACATTAGAGTTGGCCCCTATATGCTGTCATCTTCCTCTCGACAGCACATAGAGACCAGTGTTAATTATCTAGCCCAGAGAACACTGATGTGTGGATGAAAACAAAGTAGCATATTTTATAATGAGACATTTGTAGGTCTTTACAACAGTTCTATGTTTTCACCTTTACCACAATCAATTGCCAATGTCATTGGGTAAACCTGGGATACTTGTTAACATTGTTTGAGCTCTTTTCATTCTAACTACGAGATAGTGTTTTTTAATGGTGAATGCAATACGCTTTCACATGACACAGGGTTGTGACATTGTAGTATAAAAAGTGTTAGTGTGTGGTGTATAGTGAATACCACGCTTAATGTTGAGCAGTTTTGAGTGCCACTAGGTAAATAAGTGCAATACAAATGCAGAACATTGACAATTTAACACCAATACACTAACCTGTCTGTTACACATCCTCCATTGAAAGCATTTGCAAAGGGCAGGTGCCATAAATGAATACCTGGTTGTCCGATACACTGTCAAACATAAATGATGCCCATAACTGCCAGTTAGTTCAAGAGCAGTAGTTGCTTGGAGCAGTACAAAATATATTTTTGTGAGTTTGTGAACCCTCGCGACAATCCAGCTGCTGCAAAAAAATAACCAATACTCTATTTCCAAGCTGCCAAAAAGCAATGTCTGAATCTATGGCTTTTCAATTGGTGCAGTAGCTTTGTTATGACATAGCATAGCATGTTTAGAAAATAAAAAGTAGCAGCCGTCTCAAGCAAAGTGCCCATGTAGTTAATACTTGCTTTATCTTTCTAAGATGAATTAGAAAGACTGTATGTCTTTGAAGAAAGCACCAGTTGAGTGAGCTGCCAATCACCTTTTGTTTTTCCATCTTCCATGTGGAGGACCATGACAGTATAGCAGCTTGTTATTTTTCTCAAAATCTTGTGTAATGGAGCAATAATCTCCAGATAAACCATAGAAAAGTAAAACAATGTTCAAATAAAGAAGACCCGATTATGACTCTAACACATTTTTGAATGGCATGTGACAGGCTTTTCAACACAGCTTGCACTTGTGCATGGGAATCTCCATCAGAACTGTATCGCTCTGTGGTTTATATTCACCGTGTATACTGCAATTACAGGCCAAAGTCTTTTAGCAAGAAAAGAGCCCAAATAGGAAGAAACATAATACAGCTGGCTAAATCTTTTTACCAATATTGTCTTTAATTATGGAATTTTGCAGTAATAGTGTAAAATTTCCTTAGATGGAGGCCCTTTTTTATTTATTGATTTGAAATGACAACCTCATAAAAAATACTTGTCACAGTGCCAGGATTCTAAATTTGGATGGCCAACCTTTTATTATGCTTGAATTAGAATCGATTCATTTCATTGTTAGGCTTTGCTGTAGCCTTTAAAAGTAATGTTAGGTAAGGCATTATGCTAATGGTTGTCCTCATGGAAACTACAGTGTGCGCATGTGTGTGTAGTGCTACAGGGACAAAGAAGACACAAAGGCAGAGACAGATGAAATGCGGTGATGGGGCGGGAGGGACACAGTGTGTCCTATTAAATCACTAGAGTTAATTCTCTAATTATGCAAGCTGCTAATGAAAAACACCACATTACCATCGGTACGCCTCCTCCGGTCCCTCGCCGTACCCTGTAACCAAATCAGAAACATCAGTGTGAGTATTGTTCCTGGGTATAATAATGGTAGGCTCCATGATGGTTCTGAGGACGCTAAAGGTTGAACCGACAATGCAATATTCTGATGAGACTACAATGCTGGCATTCACTTTCCCAATGTCAGATGTCTGCATTTTATTTTTGGATGCTCTTTTGTCCCGAACTCCGCTCACACAACGCCAATGACTGAGACATGATGACAATAACATTCTGCTATAAACAGCTCCTTCACCTACAGCTGGGAGAAGATTGGTTCACAGGTGACATGGCATTCAGTTTACAAAGTATATATCTCACTCATTGTCTTTCTTGATCACTTATACAAGTAACTTACTGTAGTTGACTTCTTGTTGACCTGCCACTAGCTTTGAAGACATACTTACAATCTTTATTCTACAACTGCTCATTACCACAACCAACTGATCAAATGGAGGTAGATTTTAAATTCTGGCTTGTAACTTTGAATTTAACTGGCCACACACTGTGCATTTCATTTCATTTTATTTCATTTCATTTCATTTTTTGTAAGAAAACTTGGCACTAAGCATGCTCAACAACAGTATTGCTCTGTTAACTACTTCTCTGAATTATAAATGTTTTAACAATCTAAAATCATACAGAGGTGTAGCCAACTTAATAAGTAAGTAAATAGAGCCATTATTAAAAGGAAAGTGCTTTGAAATCTGTGTTTCCTCAGTTCTCATGGGTTCATTTTGAAGGCTTTAAAAAAAAACTACGAGACATTTATATTCAATGTTATAATAATTTTCAGTTTAACTGAGGGCTATGATCACATTTTAAGTTTGTCCAAACTAAACACTTCTCTAATCCAACTCTGGAGTCACATTTCACTTTTCAAGCCGGGCCCTCAACATCCCAAGAATTGGAGCCAACTTCCCAAACAAAGCTCTGCAAAGCCTTATCCATGACCTTGGCCATACATTTGTTGTAACTTAACTAAAATACAAAATGTCATACCATTTGTGTGTTTCCTCAATAGTGTTGCTGGTTTGATCAAAATTCACCACAAACATTTTTGTTTATCATGAATAAACAATGTGTTGTTTAGGGGCTGCTCCACTGGGGTTTGCAAATGATTTGGGTTATTTCCATAAAATCTTTTTGTCTCAAATATGTTGAATATGTGATTAAACAGGTATTCTATATGAGTGACAACAAATTCTGTGTTGTGCACCTGACTATTATCTTTTCAATCAGTGTTTTCAACATTTTACCAAACGCAGATGCAGACCAAGATTTCCATTTCTGGGAAGGTGCTTGAAATTTCTATTGTGACCATAAGCAGTTTGTTCTGTGTCCTGTTACTGCCTCCTATAAATCCAACAATACTAAGAAGGCTGGTCATGCTATAAAAGGCGGTCAGAATTTATTGTGGTGTTACTAAATGCTCACAGAATATACCTGCACTTTTTAGTTTTTTTATCAACAAAAGCTGTCTCTAAGACTTTCCCACACAACAAGAAGGTCCGCCAAGACAATGTATAACTTCAAAACCTTTTAATACTTGTTAATACTTCAGACACAGAGGGTCTGAGGGAAGTTTGTCAGAAACAGTCACACTGACCGAGAAGATGGGTACAGCTGCACAAAGACAAATGGATAGACTGACAGACACACATTAAAACAGGCACCCAGTCAGGCTAATAGACAGGCCATCCAGCAAAGAGACTGGCGGGCAGGTGGTCCGGTTGGCAGGCAGCCAGGCGGCAATGTAAGTGGACAGCAAGAAAGGCAGAAAAGCATTCAGATGTATTGACTCCTAAGCAGCCAGCCAGACTGACAGGAGCTGAGACGGCTAGATGGACAGCCAAGTAGAATATTGAACCGTTCTTTATGGTGGATGTCATGAGGTATGCATATGAATGCATACAAGACAAGCATAAAGGGGAGGTTTAAATGAACACATTTAATTTAAAGTTGGTAAACCACTCTGACAGTAAAATAATTTATTTATCAAGTCCAAATGTGTTATTTCTAGTACCATTATAATTAAATATAGTGTGTTAACCATTAATAATTGTCTTTTATTAAATGACAGACTCCAACTTAAAACATTGCCATTCCAAAATCCCTTTAGAATAAGCACTAGAAGCTCTTTACAGACACTGGCATGTTGCAGGTCCGCAACTTTGCACCCCTCTTTCTACAGCCTGTATGAACCTACGGAAGCCTTGCAAGGACATATGTTGATATTTTTATAAATGCACAAAAGTCATTGATGTTGTAATGCAAGATTGTGATAGACAGGAAACAGGGTGAGAGTGAGGAGAGTGACATTTGGCAAATGACCCGTTCAAGAATAGAACCCAAGTCTCCCGCATATTTGGTATGCACTCTACAAAGGAAGCTACCAGGGAGACCCTGCTACTATTTTTAATATGTTGAATGTTTCAAATGCCCAGGTTAGTTTAAAATGGCTTTATAAAATATATGGATATGTCCATCCATCTTCTTTTGTTTATCCGGAACAGCAGTCTAAGCAGAGACTTCCCTCTCCCCATATGGATATGTCTGATGTAAAAAAAAAAGAACACAATCTTGAGTGAAACTTTAATCTTGGTTCATATAACTGTTCTTGTCACTGAGCAGTATTGGCAGCTCCAGTCTTACATCATGTAGTGCCATTCCCAGTCCATGATGACAAACTTGTTCCTGACATCCCTTCATCATCTCACTCCTGGAGTGACCATAAAACGCCAGCAGTGACTGAGCTGACTTTAATGTCCCCTCATCCTAATGAGACATCTAACTCCGACATCTTCACACCACTGATTTGTTATTGTCCTTTTTTCTTTCCACAATAGCAATCACACTTTAGTCTTAGCAGCAATAGGAAACCTGATTACCTGTTGTCATCAAAATGATTTCTCATTTGTTCCATCTATTTATATTTTTCTCAGTCCTTTTCATCTCAGATCCCACTTGCATTTCAACCTAATTTGGTTTTCTTTCATGGTGTGAGGAGTCTCATATTACCATTTACTGGTTTTCATCCAAAGTCATGTAAAACAACTGCTTTATCAAGTACAACACAGGCCCCTTAGGATTTTAAAACCACACAACATATAAAATAATGCATTATACCCATTCTATATTTATTTGAAAAGTCCACTTAGTCATCTTAATACCCTTGTGTAATCCATAGGCCACATTGCTGCATAGTGACAGTGACCGGTGCATATGCTCGTAGGTTGAATGAAGGCTTCATAGTGGCCTTATGTCAGTCGGCCTGACATTGGCTGACAGGCTGAAGCATGAATGATAGCTTTTCATAAAGAAGAATGGCAGCTTAACAGACCACCAGCTGCTTCCAAACACAAGTCTCTAGCCTCCAATTTACTGCATACTCAAACATATGTACACTGGGAGTCCATCCCGAAAGGCTGAAAAAAGGAGAGCAATAGCTTTTTGAGTCTAAGAATAACAGCATGCAAATTAGAATTTGAGTTTTGAAAAAGGACAAAGAGTGCATCTGAGACCAGTGTCAAGTATCCCAGCCAACATCTGTATCAGCTGCTGCTGGGGCTCACATACCTGTGCATATAAGGTTTAATCTGGTGTGACAATGATGTCTAAGAACATAAAGAGAAACCTTTCCGTAGGTTTCACTTCATGCTTAATACTTACTTACTGTTTACTTTATGAATGTAGTAGATGAATTAGACTCAGTGAAATACAACTACAACTTGAAACCTACATCCAGTTGCCTTTGTTATAACCTTTTCCTTAACTACATATAGCAACAAAAATGCTAATGTCACTATAAGAAGCTTCTGGTGTCTGCATTGATTTTAAGGACTGGGTGAAATGAACTAATTAATGCCAAGATGACAACACTTCTTAAGTTGATAGACAAATGTTACTGACGTAGCATTTAGCAGAGTGGACATGCCATTTTTATGACCACACGACAGAAATCCCCCCAGAGGTCAGAGCAATTTGTTTCCTAATGACGTGCAAAGCAGTAAATCTCAACATTTAGAAGTGGTATAAGGGGGTTTACAAGACTAATCCCAGCAGTCTCATGATATGTTTGTACTAATCCAGGAGGTCAGAGGTCATGTTTGACCGCACTGGATAGAGTGGATTCTAAAACAGTGACAGTTTGAGGCAACACTGGTCTCCTTCAGCCCATATGTGGTTCTAGAAAGATCTGATAAATCCGATGTGGCAGGCTGCAATCAATACCAGCCCCCTTCTCCCTGAGGATTTAAATGTCAAGACTTAGTGCTGCAGGCTTCAAAATATGAGCTGTGAATATACTGAGCCACCCACGACTATAGTGCACACAGGATTCTGATATTTCATACTTTTTAGAAATAAAGATAAGGTTAAAAAAGCAGCATACAGCTTAAAGGGTAGTTTTGACAGCTTTTGGTTGGGAAACTGCTGATTGCAATTCCACATCTAACACATTTGTTTTGTAGACCATGTGATCACCTACGGTAGCTCTGCAGGGACATGCTGTTGTCAATGAACAAAAACGGTGGATATATCAGATGACAAGTTCACATTAAAATATTTGAACCAAAAAGCATTTATTTATGAAATGTGACCTGCTAATGCAAGACTGAGTGCTCTGAAAGAAACATGAATGCACTTCTTCTCCAGCAGTGCTCAGTTTGTCCTCTCTGGGCTCAGATGGTCAGCTCAGGGCAGTTGTAAAAACAGGTCTTTAAATGTTACTTTTTTTCAAAGGTATGCAATAAGTAATTATTTTGAGGTAATTATGCTATTATTATTATTATTATTATTATTATTATTATTATTATTATTATTATTATTATTATTATTATTATTATTATTATTATTATTATATACCACTAGCCCTTTGTAAGAAAATGTTTAGCATTTGTTCATTGAGGCTCCACATCATGTTAACAAGAGAAAAAAACATGATTTTGCATATATTGACAGTAATCAGTTGCACTTTATATCCCAGCTCGACAATATCAAAATAATGGTGGGGTTGTTTGAAAATGATATAGTTAATATGGTTAGCTATGAGATCATTTCCATATAATTGTTAACATGTGTAGGTTTGTATAAGCATATAACCACTAGGAACTTGTGCAGACCTGGAAACGACTTAATCAACAATAATTGTATAACTCTTTATTATCATTATTACCATGCTCCTACTGAGCTGGTAGAGCTAAAGGTAAAGTGCCCAAGAATATAAACATTGACTGCCATAATCAGATAAGACTATAGTTCTGACCAGCCTCAGACTAAAATCTCAGACTAAAACAGAATTGTGTAACTGAATCATTAGTAGCCTGTAGTAATAAAGTATCTGTAAGAATGCATTCTCTTAACAAGCTACTTCACACTGAAACGATTGAATCCACACTTGTAGGCCTAGAGATATATATTTTGATCTTCACCCTAAAAAAGGCTAAAGGTTGGTGTCGGGGATAGAGAGGAGACTCCTGAGCGCCACAGCTGGGATTCCACAGTGGCTGGAGGTCACACCGATAAACCAGGGCCAAGGAGAGGGAAGATTTAAATTGGCAGAGCAGGAAAGGAGCTGATGGTATTTTAATGACATATTCTCAGTGAGCCATGGAGAGGTCAAATGGGCTTGTAGTCATTTTGTGCTATGTTAGTGTTTTGTAAATTATTGCAAAACATAACATTTTATTGTAACACAATAAATTATCAGTGAGCCCTATTATCATGTGAATCATTTTAAGCAGATTCTACACTGACTTAAAAAAAAAGCTTTTTCCAGCTTTAATTCCCCAAAATATTAACGCCAACTCTGCGTAAACTCACATGTTGGTTTCCAGGCAAAACGTTTAGAGTGTACCAATGCGATCTGTAATGTATCTTTGTAACGTTTCCAGAAACTTAGTTGTTATTTTGCACACATGTAGCTTTGGTGTGATCCCACTGCAATCGGCCCCTGGATGCTTCCTCTCATCTAAACCATGAGAAGTACAGAGTCGTGCTTATGCGCTCTCGTGGTCCTTCACAACGCGGGCTTGTGTTGCCCGCTGGAGGCGAGGCGGGGGAAGACACGCACAAACGGAGGGAAGGGAGAGATGTAGCGCTCTCCTCTTCTTTCCTCACGCTGCTCGCTGTGAATTGCGACGGCCACAGTTTTCTGCATCGGGGAGGATACAAAGGGCGCAAATTGTGCTTTCCGTTGTGTTGACTTGTAAACAGAACGGATTGGAGTGATTGTAACTGCATCTAAACACAATGGAAGTTTTAAGAGAATGGGACTAGTCGGATTCCTGGCTGCCATCCACAGGTCTGCCGTTATTTCTTTATTTATTTCCTGGGTGCGCGCTCCCGTTACGCTATCCAGAGCGCTCCTTCACTTCGCCTCCTCTTCTCCTTCCGAACCACAACTATAGCGCAGCCCATCACTATTTTTTTTATCCTTCCTACCCTCCTTGTCTTCTCTCATGACGCACGACTGAGAGGCAAGAAACAATCACAGAGAATATTCAAAGAAATCAAGACGTCGTTGTGATGCTGGCGTGGAGACCGTTCAGCTCCCCAAAAGAAAGCCGAGCAGAGGACACTGTTTCCCGGCTTCACTGTTGAGGAGCGCACGCCTGGGAGAAAGAAGGGAGAAAAGAGGGAGGAAAAAAACGGGGGGTGGTGGTGGAAAGCGGACGGGCACAAGTCGAGCACTTGCATTTTAAGCAACCTGCTTAGAGGGGAGGGAGAGAAGAGAGGAGAAAGAGCGGGATAGAGAGTCAGCGCAGAGAGAAAGAGAAGCAAAGATCGCATTCCCATCACGTCTTCATTTCACTGCGAGAGGAGAAGAGGAGAGAGATCTAACAAGATTCAAACTCAGATTTTTCTGATGCTTCCCAATTGCAGAAGGAGGTAAGCGTTGCGCCTTTTCGTTTTACTTGACAAATCTGATGCTTATGCTCGTCCATACGTTTGCCATTCTACGCTGACTGTTCACTGCAAAACCTCAGACTTCGAGAAAAAAACTAAACTAAAAAAAAAAAAAAAGAAACATACATCAGGCTTCATACAGAGCTGATCAATAGCTTTTTCATGTGCTGTTTCCTTGCTAATGTCACGGCGACAGGCTACTGCATTATGCTTGGCGTGTATCTTTGAGACAAGCTGCAAGGTTATTTAATTTTTTGTAAATATGCTGTCAATCCAGTTTTGCTAAACTGTCACATTTCAATTTAAGTAGCTCACAATCCCCCAATTGCGCGCCGTTTTTTCTTCGACGCTGTGTTGTGCCTTGTTTAAGCTTCATGTCCCACTCTGTGTTCGCAGCCCTGCACCGGACGGCGAGCTGGACGCACTGGGCGACGACAGACAGACACACCGCAGGAGGATATGTGAAGTTCCTACTAAACTAAGTACGTATACCACTCCACACACACCTCCCAGGGGGATATAACACGACTCCCGAGATTCCTTTTCTGCTTCTTTTTTTTTAATTGGCTTTAACGTCTTGCTCCTATATTTTTGACAACACTGGCGCCTTTTGATCTCAGTCATGGAAGCGTCATAAGGAAATCCTAGGATTACGCACGAAAGGGATATTCGAGGATCTTTTATCTATTTTTTATTCTTCGTTTTTAACTATGTTTGTGGATTACAGAATTTTTTTTCCCATTTTGTAAAGCTCTTATTTTGCTTTATTGCCGCTTGCCGTTGCTTCAGCACCATGGACAGCGGCTCTGACACAGTCCACAGCGCATTCTCCTTTTGGATTTGCAGCCCATTTGTTTAAACGGACAGCGTAAATCCAGCCAAATCTTGCACTAAAACGAACAAATATTACGGATATTACACTATTAATTTATACAACATTTGCGAAATCATAGTTTTATCAGTAACTGTGTAAAGCATATCCAGTTACCACAATGCTACATTTACAAACATTAATAAAGTAGGTTTTCAGACTTGTCATGAAATAACTCGGCAGCTGCCTCTTTCGTCTTTTTTACTCAAGTCGTTGCTGCTCCACCACGCTCATGGCAACACTAATTGCAAAAGCTCAAGTTGTGCTGATGTCATTATTTGTGACTAGCTTTAATGCCACCTTTAATAGATTCATTTGATCCAACTGATCTGCTTTCCATGTTGTACTTAACGCCCTGTTTAAATACTTAATCAGTACGCAACGGACTCCGTGGACTGTTTTGACATTTTGTTTGGGAATATTCGACTTTTCATTTTGAGGTGAGTGTTTTGAAAGCCCTTCATCTTGGCCATTTCAAGAGGCTGACACCCAGGGGTATGAAATTGGACACTTGGGACATGTCCTGACCAAAGAATAGTGGTTTCTGAATGATCCCTACCCCTTTGAAATGTGGGTTTTTAAAGCTTGACTTTCTTCAGTAAATGTCTCTGTATTTACCTATAAGACGCTAGAGGACCTGCCATAAATTGTGTTAAGTCAATACTAATTTCAAAATAAATTCCACATCATTGCTTTTGAATTAAAATCCTCTCTTCTCCTTGTGTTAGACCCCTACATGCACCTACCTTTGCGTGCCCCTCAGAGTTTTCTTTTTAAGAGAGATTGAGGTCTGTGTTATGTAATAAACACGGATAAAGGGGAACGGATTCTCTTCTTCTCACCTCTCCCACACCTGCTGTTGGCTTCATTTATTCATGGCGATAAGCATCTCTTTCGGGGGTGATTTATTGCAACTTTAGCAGCATATCAGCTGGATAATAAATGACACTTCTACCTATATACACTGACGGCAATGTGGAGAAGTGTTTGGGTTACTATAGGCATCTTTTTACCCTGCCAAGAGGTTTATATTTTGCTGAAATAGTCAGTATTGGAAGCAGACCCCAATGTCATTCTATTATTCATTAGTGTTCATTTCAAAGCACCATGTATCTGTTTATCTATCTGTCTGTCTATTTGCTCTTCCGACCTCTGTGTCTCTTCTCTGTTGCAGTGCTGTGAAGTGGCTCTCTGACTGGAGCCGACACTTCATCCCCCTGGTGTCAGCGAGGATGCTGTGGGTTACCTTGCTGAGCACCATAGCCTTAGGATGGACCACCCCAATCCCACTCCTGGAGGACTCGGAGGAGATTGACGAGCCCTGCTTTGAGCCGTGCTACTGCGAGGTCAAAGAGGGCATCTTCCATGTCCACTGTGACAGTAAAGGATTTACAAATGTCAGCCAGATCTCGCAGATATGGAGTCGACCCTTCAAACTCAACTTACAAAGAAACTCGATGAGGAAGCTTTACTTTAACAGCTTCCTCCATCTGAACAATGCCATATCCATTAATCTGGGTAATAATGCATTGCAAGATATACACGCAGGAGCGTTCAATGGCTTAGGAATACTTAAACGTCTGTTTCTACATGAGAACAAGCTTGAGGTTTTTCGGAATGACACTTTTCTTGGTTTAGAGAGTCTAGAGTATCTCCAGGCGGACTACAACGTTATCAAAAGGATTGAAAGTGGTGCATTTAGGCACCTTCACAAATTGAGAGTCCTAATTCTAAATGACAATCTGATTCCAGTTCTGCCCAATTATCTTTTCCGGTCAGTATCGCTCACACATCTGGACCTGAGAGGAAACAGACTAAAGACATTGCCTTATAAAGGCATGCTGGAGTATATTGGGCGGAGCTTAATGGAAATCCAGCTGGAGGAGAATCCGTGGAGCTGTGCGTGTGAGATAGTTCAATTAAAAACATGGCTGGAGAGAATTCCTTACACAGCGTTGGTGGGTGAGATCACTTGTGAATACCCATTCCACTTACATGGGAAAGACTTGCGGGAAATCAAACGCACTGAGCTCTGTCCTCTGCTCTCTGATGCAGAGATCGAAGCCAAGCTGGGAATTCCGCGGATTCCGTTCAGCAATGAGAACACATGGCCTACAAAACCTTCCTCTATGCTCTCCTCCTTCCACAACACAGCATCCTCTGTGGAATACAGAGATCGAACCGCAAAGCCAACCAGACGACCCCCTAAAGCCACAAAAAACCCACCAACCCCTCGTAGCATTTACCCAGGCCTAAACCAGCCCCCTATCGCTGGCTACCAAACCAGACCCCCCATCCCCATCATTTGTCCAGCCGGATGCATTTGCAACCTTCACATCAATGACCTTGGGCTAACAGTAAACTGCAAAGAAAAAGGCTTTCACAACATCTCTGAGCTCCTTCCCAGACCTCTCAATGCCAAGAAATTATATCTCAGTGGGAATCTAATCCAAAAAATCTACCGTTCCGATTTTTGGAACTTTTCAAGTTTGGATTTACTGCATTTGGTGAATAATCGGATATCTTATGTGCAGGAAGGGGCTTTTATCAACCTGCCAAATTTAAAAAGCTTATATTTGAACGGGAATGACATTGAGACTCTAACCCCTGGGATGTTTCGGGGATTGCACATGTTGAGTTACCTTTATTTTGAGTATAATGTCATTCGTGAGATCCAACCTAGCTCCTTCTCCTTAATGCCATCACTCCAGCTGGTCTTTCTTAATAACAACCTGCTTCGAACCCTCCCCGCTGATGTCTTTGCTGGCACAAACCTGGCACGTCTCAACCTTCGCAACAACTACTTCCTTTCACTGCCCGTACATGGTGTTCTCGAGCATCTGACCTCCATTGTCCAGATCGATCTTCATCAGAACCCCTGGGATTGCTCCTGCGACATAATCCCCCTCAAACAGTGGGTGGAGAAGCTGTCCTCTGTCATTATGGTTGGAGAAGTCATCTGCAAGACTCCAGAGTTTGCTTCCGGCAAGGACCTGCGATCACTGGAAGTTGAGGTCATCTGTCCTGAGCTAAAATACTCCTCTGGACCGTCTCCTGCTCTCCCTGGGGATAATCTAACAACAGGGAGTTCTAACATGGGAGAGGCGAGTGCGAGGAGAGCCGTCCCATTGTCTGTCCTTATCCTCAGCCTACTTATACTTTTCATTTCTGCTGTATTTGTGGCTGCTGGACTTTTTGCTTTTGTCCTTCGCCGCAGGAAGAAGTTGCCCTTTAGGAAGCGTTCTGAGGTGGACCTGACCGGGATTCAAATGCAATGCAGGATTTTTGAGGATCCACCAAGACAAAGTAGTGCTGGTAATACCGGCACCCCAGAAAAACCCACCCCTACTTTGCACACTCACAGCAGTCACTCTCATACCCACGGTCACGTTTATGATTATATCCCACACCCAGTGACTCAGATGTGTAACAACCCCATCTATAAACCCAGAGAGGGAGAGATTGCAGAGGAGGGGGGGCAGTTCACCCAGAAGAAAGACAATGGCAGCAGTAGCAACAATTACAGAACCCTTTTAGAGAAAGAAAGAGAGTGGACCTTGGCAGTGTCAAACTCTCAACTCAACACAATCGTCACAGTGAACCACAGCACTGCTGACATGGCAGGATTCCATGAGAATGGCGGGCTATGTCCCACAGTGATTGACAGCCAGAGGCCCACTCCAACTGTGGGCTTTGTAGACTGTCTTTATGGGACAGTCCCCAAACTAAAGGACATGCATGTGGCGCATGCGCACCCACCAGGCATGCAGTACCCGGATTTGCAGCAGGATGCACGACTGAAGGAGACGTTGCTTTTCACAACGGGGAAAGGTTGCTACCCTGACCCGTCCCAAAGCGATTACCTCGAGTTAAGGGCCAAACTTCAAACCAAGCCGGATTACCTCGAAGTCTTGGAAAAATCATATCGGTTTTGACATGTTTAGCCCTTGGGAAAATGACGACAACTTTGCCACCATCAAAACAAATCACCCAAAATGAAAAAAGCAGCATGATCAAATAACATATTGTATTACAGTTACAAGTTTCCCCCCAAATTACTTTGGAGGAGAGGCCATTCTCAGATATTTCAATGAAGTGCCTTTTTTTCAGAGTAGCCAGCAGTGTCAACAACCGTTATTTTTATAATATATAAATATCTATATGCTCAAGAGAGAACAAAATATGTACAAGAGGGGGAGAAAACAAAAACATATATCTGTGAGTACAAACCTTTTTTGTGGAGTGATACACCAGACACACAGGAGCTGGATGTCTCCTTGACTTGGTGGGGGGGGTTTCCGTGTCGTTATCCGTGACACAGATGTAGCCTATACACACGAAGACGCACACACAAGACGAGTGAAAAAGGGGGGATATAAACACACATTCAAAAACGAACTGCAGTTTGCTGCATGCACTCGCCTTCAAGGCGAGGGGAATTACTGAGGACTACCCACATCACATTATGAACAAAGATACTGCAACGCATTTACACTTCTGTGTTCTATTTAATTTTTATATCTTATTAATATGATTATTACTCTTAATGAAGACTTCTGTCTATATCAGGGTGCTTCTCGTAAAAAGGACGCGCCGACGCACGGATGGTAAAACATTTGTGAATATTATTATAAGACAACACTCAAGGTTTTCTGGATATCCCAATGCACTTTGTTAAGACCCCCTCCCTCCCTCCTTTCCCATTTGCTTCTGCATTTCCCATTGTCACCCACTAACGGCTTTGTAGGAGGCACTTTTAATGTTTTCTCTCACAAAGATTTGAAGAAAATGTGAATATATTTATTCTGTAATTTCAGTGAAGAATTTAATTGTAAAAGGTAATGTTAAATCAATGTATAGTGATTATGCGTCTGGTATAGCCTTCTTAATAAAAGCAAAGTCTTCAATCAAAATGACACAAGGGTTTGAAGCCACGGAAACTTGTGTGTTGGCACACTGTCTATTCTGGTGTGATGTTGGTGTGGCTGTGGCAAAACAGTCAGGCAGAAATCGAAGCTACAGAGACCAATATTGAGGAATTGAAGGCAATAACTTGTTAATCAGTGAAGCACCTGGTTATTTTTGCAGTTTTAGTATCAAGACCAAACTACTAGCTCCGATAATTACATTGTTTAGTTAAGAATGCACTGCATTACTATTTGGGAGAGGGTTCTACAAGGCACATGGCAGGAGGCAAAGTGGGGCATGCTGCGATTCTTTAATTATATAAGTAGCTACTGCAAATGTAGATTCATTAACAACAATTAGGAAATTGAGTGAATGGAAGCTTACAGTTGCAGTGTTGCTTCGGGCCACTAGAGGGGGTTGAAAAACCCAAAGTGTTTTTATTTTATTTTTTCTCATTTGATGAAATGTGATGCACAATTTTTATTCATTTACTCATATTCACCCCTACATAAAATATGGTATATATTCACAATATGTCCATGCTTCTTGTTTTTTCTGCACTTATGTTTAAAATAATAGCAATCTGAAGAAAAGAAAAATTTAAAGCAACTTGTCCATGACTGAGCTGAATAACATTAAAATAATCCCTGATATGTTTTACTTGTGCATTTGATTAGTTGCTGTGAATTCTTTGCTGTTAAATTCATTTGACACAACACAAACAGATGGGGAACTTTCAAATTTAAAAGGTCTTTGGAGTAAATGCTGTGTTACAGTATAAATTGTGCCAAGCTGTTTATTTCCGCCTTTCTTACAGTGAATTTGGTAAAAAAAAAAAAAAAAAAAAAAAAAAGAGATATAAGATATTGCTGTCTGTGCTTTTGGAAATTTGGGAGATGTTTTGACTTTTGAATTTGGCATGATTTAAGAGTATTATATTAGTGCTCCTCAGTGCAATTGTTTTTAAATGTGTCACCACTTTCTTATTGAACGAGAAAGGGCCTTGAGTCTTCATCATCAATGATCTTATTCTCAGGTTGCATATTTGCTTGTACTAATTGTAGGATTTACGCGGAGTAGCATTAAAGAGATAATTCAGTATTTTGTACACAGAATTGTATTGGAAATCTTTGGATTGCTATTAAGCAGACAGGAGCAATGGCACAGAGCTTAAACCATGTGATTTTAAACACTTTAATGTGTGTCCCAGACCTTTTTCAGGGATGTCATATTTACTAATACTAAAATAATTGCGACCCTTTAATCATTTTTAATTATTTTGAGTAGGTTTATCTCTTATTTAGTGTTGTTTTTTTTCCTAATGAATTTTTTATTTTGTCCGTGTTTTTGGCAACCCAAATAAAATTTTCTGCGACCTAGCTTTGGGTCCCAATCCACTGTTCGGGAACCACAGCCATAAAGGAAATTTCCAGACGTGTTGCAGGACAGTAAGCATAAAAGGCAGTTGTCAAGGCCTTCTAGCCTAAAGTTGTTTGTTCTATTTTTTTTTCTATTTAAATTCATGAAAAGAATAAATAGCAGATAAATGTTATTTTATTACTAAGACAGAGATTCCTGTACTGGGGAATCTAAAATAGCTCAAGCCCAGTGCTATTTCCTTACATGTTATACATACTTGCACTAAATGTAGATTTTGGAATGTGATATTCTTACTGCTCCTATTAGCAGTCATACATAGCACAAAGCAGCATATAAGGTGGGAATGTCCTCTTTGATAAGTTTTTTTCATTGGCCCCTACAGCATTATGTGGTTTAGTATATGAGACATTTCTCTTGTCGGTTTTTACTGGATGTGTGCTACAGCTATTAACTGTAGAAAATTATTTACCTCCAAAAGTGTCAAATAGAACCACATTTACAAAAGACTGAACTATTCCTTTAGGCCATCAATATTTTCTGTTTCATGGGCAGACACTTAATATGCTTTGTATTTCTCATTTGTCGCCCCTTTATTAAACACACACACATACACCAATAATAACATAGCACACCATATTTGTCAGTCAGCATTTTCAGGGTGCACTCAGTTTGATTAAAAACATAATGCATTCTTTAGCTAGTCCCAAACCTTCACTGTTTCCCTTCCCCAAAAGATGCGTAAACAAATTTGGGGATCATTGAGGATTTTGCTGTATAATTTATGGCAGCCATTTTTATCCTCTGTCATCAATTCATAAACAAGTGCTGGGCTTTGTCCCATTACACCGTGCTGAGTGCTTCTATTCAAATAAATCCTCTTGTTATCCTGCTCCAATATCTCCAAGTGATTTCATAAACAGTAGATGGGAACGGCCATTGGGATCAGAAAGGGGCTAAATATGTCTTTTGAGGGGAATGTAAACACACGTAGCCTGTTTGAATCTGTCTGCGTAATGTCAGTGATATTTGAATTGCCACTGTGGAGTTAACCTTTACTTGCACATCTCTCTGGAGGTACAAACTGTACTTTAGCAAGAGTAGTAAGTGCAGAGTGTGCTTCTTTATGTATTCAAGGCTTTCTCCTTGTCTGCCACTGAATTCTATTATGTCTGTCTTAGAGAACTTGTCACGAGATCCTTGTGTTCTTGGAGGTTTTTATTGTTGCAGTTCACATTAACAATAGAGATGGATTTAACATCATATTCAGGTTTTGAATATCTGCTTGTATTTTTAGGCTCTGTTGAATCCACTACTCATCAGCAATAAGTTTCCTTTAGTTAGCTATCTCAAATTCATTATACCATGGTTTGGCTGGACGCTCACTTTAAGCAGTCGATCCTATTAAACTCTGGTTCGTATCTAACGCACCATCTTGTTTCTACATGTAACCATAGCAACTGCAATAGAAAACAAATTTGTTAACGTTGAACAAGCAACAATTGTGCTTAAAAATAGTTTTGCTGTCACTCTAAGCAAAAGCAAAATGTATGATCTTATATTTTCTTAATATATTCTCCACTCTGGCTAGTGGTGACTCTATTGTGGCATTTTTAGTATTTTATAGTATTTTATAATATTGCTATGTAGCAGGAGCTGGATTCTTGTGACATGTCTCAATAAAACTCAATGAAATCTGTCTTGTTCTGTTCAAGGCAATGTATTTCTTGAGGCCCACGGCATGTTCTGACCATTGGTGTTGCAATACCAATACAACACTTTACAAATTCATAATTAACACTAACTCTAAACTATTTAGGCCCTGCCTTATATTCTGTACAAAATGTCTTTCTCTATCCTAGACGACTGCCACCCGTAGGTGTTTGCACTCTGAGAATGGATCGCACATGCGTTAATTAGCCTTGTCAACTATCCTTCAGACCTTAGCTTAGCTTCTTAATCAATAAGTATTTGGAGCCCACATTGATTGCGGATGATGCATTGTTTGCTGGACAAGTTACACTCCAGAAAACAATAATGACGCCCCAATAATATGTTGCCATGCCATAAATTACTTTCTTTATCTTTACAGAGAAAACATTTGAGAGCACTTTCCTCCAGAAGTTTAAAGTCTTATTAGAACATATGTCAGAGTAACAGATGCATAATGACACTTAACTCAGCATTAATGGGCAAATGTAAACCCAAAGAATTCCATTGCTGTATTAAATTGCCCTGTTGAAAAGAGATAAGCTAAAACAAACCTTTTAGCTGCTGTCCAGGCCAGTGCTAACAGTAAATATAAGTTATATAAGTTTTGCATTGAGTTGATGTGATTGTGTGGGGCTGCACTGCCACTTTTTAGGTGGTCCAAAGTAGCACGGTCTCATATGTGGTATGGCGTTATAAATCCCTGCCTCTGACACTTTTTCTTGGGATATTTTTGGAGTGCTGGCTGTTGTTTGGCTGCTATGTGCTTGGACTGCACAATGGGCTGTTGTCTGGAAAAATAATGCCTGAATGAAATTTTCACTTAATTTAATGGCACAGTAATCATATTCATAATCATAGCAGTTGTAGTTAAATATAAGCAGCAGTTTCGATTTGGACTGTGATGTAGATTATTTATTGCCTTTTCACAACACAAGTATAGTTTATAAAAAATATCACCAACTAGATATTTTTTTAAGGCAGTGTACACACAAATACGTTTTCTGAAAATCAAGTCAAAATGACCTCCATTCTTTGTTTATTAGGCTTTCTAATATGTTATAATATAATAGTAATTTAACACATCTTGGACATGACAGATATTTCTATAATATCTTCAAATGTGGACACAATGACTTTTTAAATATTCATTCACTTACTTGAAAATCTGTTTCTGGCTAAAAGGTTTGTTGCACTTTATGTAACTGTTAACATTTTGTAATTTTGACATGTGGCACATATTTTGATTCACTGTGGTTTTTTAACTCTAAATATTGTTGGACTTTAATAACTATTTTATACGGTTACTTAATTTTTGGAGTCGGTTCGTTTGAAATTGTGAGGTGTTTTGACTCTGTAATTATTGATGGACATCATAAAAACAATTTGATCTGTATATTTTGACATATGCATCTCAAAATATTGACTTTGTAACACCAACTTTGATGTAAATTCTTAAAACAACAATATAAAAAATAAACCTTTTAATGTTGTATCAAAATAAAAATTGATACAAAGTATTGACTGTTAAGGAAGATTAGAAACAACTTGCTACTAAGTAAATGTTCTGTGTGTAAGTGTTAGGATGATACAATCAGAATAGTCTGCCGTCTGTGTCAGTGCACCTGACTGTGTGCAGTGCCATTTTAATTATTGGAGACAACTTAAGATAAAGAGGAGTAAAAATGGGAGGACGGGATTGGTTCGAGAGCACTATTGATGCAAAGCAGAGCACACTGAGTCTTAAGAAAATGGTGAGGGAACATGGAGGCTTCAGAAAAGGATGTGTCACTTTGAAAAAGCGAGGATTCTCTTTGCTCTTTTGTCCCTAAACGAAGCTGTAATGGTCCAATTAAGCAAACTCACAGTCACAGAGAGTGCCGTTTCTGAAGAAAGCGTGAGAGGGTTGTGACATTTCTATTTTGCATGTTTGTGTATGCGCAGTGGCCGTCATGTGCTGTGCGGCTCTCACCATTTGGGGAAACAGGGAATTATCTCCAGTTTGCTGAAAAAGCCAATCTGCCTCTGACCACAGTGCTGAAGTTGCAGTATACTGCAGGTGCCGCATACAAAAAGGCAGGTTTTGTGTGTTTGTGCTCACAAGGAAGAAGAGAAAGATTATTTTTTTTGAGGGGCTTATTGGAGTTTTGTGTGATTATGCTGATGGCTCAACTAACTTCTTGCTTTTTTTTATAGTGTCATAAAGTGCCGTGTGCTATGTCTATTAGTGCAGAGTCTGGCCAGCTCCTTTAAAGATGCAGTAGGCAGAATCGGAAATGTGTCATAGCAGTTGTAAACCAATCATACAGACAAAATGTGTGACAAAAATACAAGCTAATTGTAATTATTTAGATTATGTACTGCTTTTGAAGACACAAAGGTATACATAATCATATTGCCAATGGCAATGTCCACACAAATGCACTTTCTTGAAATATTCTCAAAATAATCTGTATTCTCTTTACTGTGTGACAAATTATTTATTACCCTGAGGCTTATTTGGCTGTGCTTACATTACTGAATCTCTGCCTATTATAGAAAAAAAAACTAGTGGAAGAGGGCATTAGTTCCATTACTTCCTGTTCCTACGCTGCTCACAGAGGACAAAAAGGGTAATGCTATAGGAGACATACAGTCACACATTTTGAACATGCAGTGTTGAAGGCTTTGGACCAGCTGGATTTTGTTTCTGAATTCCTGACGTAAACTCATCATATTTCCTGTTTGTATTGTGTTTGTACAAAGACAAAATCAGCATGTCCCTGCAGGGCTACTCTAGTTGCTTACTTGTTTTAGTAATGAAGAGTGGGTTTGCTACCTGCACTTGGTGTTTCTTTTCTTTTTGCAAAACAAATCAGACAAAACAATGGGTAACATTGCTTCACTATTACTCTCCACACAAAGCTTTTACACTAAAAAGTGGTTTACAAAAATGCCAAACGTTTTTTTCTTGTGAATGAGTGTGGATAAAGCTAAAGTCCAGAAACATACTTGTGTGGACATAGCCAAAAACACCCTTTGGCACTTGCCTGATTATAGGAGACCTCCTCAAAGTCAGTTCAAACTACAGTTTGCTCTGAGGTTACGCTGTACTTTCACACACAGAAAAGTTTATAGTAGTTCTATACAATACACTATTGTGCACTAATTTAACCTTATATGTATATTTGTAATTTATTATGGGTGTACTTTTTTTAGCTAAATCAAAAACAGAACAAATCCTCGCATTTTGTGAAATCTTATTGGTTGTGAGATTTTGCAAAATATTTTAACACATCATTCAAGTGTGCTGCAGTGCAGGAGCTTGACTGACCCAGTATGTTGAAAGAGAAACAGGAGGGAGGTGGGGATAGTGCGGAAGGAATCAGAGCTGTGGAGAGAGGGGGTGATTCTCCGTCCTCAGCTACCTCTGCTGGCTAAAGCTCTGCATTCGTACTGTTTGCCTTGTGAATTCCATGTCCCAAGAGATCCTATAGCCCTCTCTGTTGTCTGAAAAAAAGAAATGAAATACTGCAAGTTGGGAAAAAGTTGCAGTCATTTGTGCAGTTCAGCAGCCTTAGTCTCTGCGTAAGATTGAGCAAATCTGTGTCGTTATCACAAAGCGAATGGAGGAAGGAGGGGGTAATTCCATCAAATAAAATATAGAGCATAGTGTCCCCGGCTGGCATTGTGAATAGCCCGAGCGTGGCTTTGTTCCGCAGTGTGGGGCCTACTTTATGCTGCTTGAGTCTGGGCCTGTGGTGAGAGTCTGAAGAACTGCTGCAGTGTTTAAGCCATGTCTGCTTTTACTTCACGGCCACCTCTTGTGCTGTTTTTTTTTTTTTATATACAAAACTGTTACAAAATGAGGTAACATTTGTGCAAAGCCAATATTGTCTGTCCTCCTCAGAGCCCACACTTCATTAGATTCTGCAGATGAATGTAAGGTTTTCAGATTCTTAGATACACATATACATTACAGCTATATGCACATTTGCCATACTGTAATAAAGAAGTGTTTAGAATTTGTATTATTTTTGTAAATGTGGCTCTATTAGACACTTTTGAATAGCTATTTTATTCCCTACAGTGGTCACACAGGTGCTTGTACTGAGAAGTGCTAAGTTCTGGTAGTGTAAAATTGAGGATAAAAAAAAAGCAGTCATATGATGAAAAAATTGAAGCATGCACGAAATGCATGTTAATACTATTGATGCACTGATAGTTATTTTTGAAGTTTTAACATTGCTCCTATCTGCTTCTCCATACTAGGACTGAATAAGACACCATTTTACTTAATACTGGGCTATCCCTTTAAACTAATAACTTTAACTTGACTTGTCAGACTCAAGTCCCTAAGTCCAAATCCATTCCTTGTCTGACCCACAAACACATTTTGGTGTTTAAAATGTTTGCCTTGACACTAAAACCAGTGTTTAGTACTTACCAGTGTAAGATCCTCTTGTACGTATTAGACCTCCTCACCAGAAGTATTTGGAAGTAGTATTTTGTAACTGTGGTTCTATTGAAAACTTTTGAATAGCTAATTTATTCTCCACAGCACAAAGCTGTCAGAACACTCCCAGTTTGGAGAAGCAGAAAGAGCAATGCCACAGAGACTTAACCATGTACTGCTGTTAAATCGGGACAAGAAAATTGGACTGAAAACATTAAATCAATTGAAACTCCTCAGATACTGCCTTACAAATAGTACTTTACTCACAGCAGTGCGAGTTTTGGATAAAACTGTGTTTGATAAATCCAATCACCGACCAGTTATTCATTTAAAGTACCTGCCTTTTTGTAAACGGTTTCAAGGGGAGCCCTCTTAGATGGTACTGTGGAGCACACTACCTACTGTGAAGCAGTTCTATCTGGTAGACAGGTTAGATGATGATGACAAGTAGTCAAGTGATCAGTCAACAGTTGTACAATGGAGACACAATTATGTTAAAAAGTAACAAAATATGACTAAAGCAACTATCAAAAACTAACTCCAGAAGGAAAAGGAATGATATGATGCTTTAGTGGCACATAATAGATTGGTCACTCATTAAAAACCTAACAGCACAAAAAAGGAATAGGTCTACTCTATGCATTGGAGGACATTACACATCACGTTCAAACATATTCAGCAACATACCAATTTGAATAAGGTCTAAACAAAAGCCAGTAAAGTAGTGTGGACCTTCATCCAATATTTGACTTTGACAATGCTGACCTAAGTACAGGAAAAAAGTTTATAATACCATCTCATATGTGGCTACTATGCCTTAATACCTTCTGCCTACATTTCACTTTTTCATACACTATTCTGGGAGTACAACAATGGTTACACTGCAAAATTCTTAGAGACAATGCTGTCCCCTTCTCCCTACATTTGTTTGACTTTCCTTTCCTGTCTGTACTTCTGCCCGGTCATGCATCCTTTATTCCGACCCGCTGACCTTGTTGCTAGTCTCTCAGTTACGCTCGGCCGGGTTATATCCCGCCGACACTAGTTTAGTTCTTGTATTCAGTGCTTTGCTTTAGCTGACACGCTCCAAGTCGCCAGGGATCGGGGTGCTTGTGCGTCAGCTGCTCGTTTGAGTATGTGTGGATCCATCTGTTTGTGCAGTTCAGCCAGGTGCGTTGCTTTTTAGAGAGCGCTCTGTCACATCCACAAGTGACCCGAGAGAATAGGCCAAACTAGTAGAAATAACTGACTGTTTTTTGGAGTGTTTGTTTAGTGCAGCCAACTTAGAATGTCTCCGGAAACTTAATAGAGCGTTACGTATTAAAAAGTCACCTTAAGATAACTCTGTATACTATGCAGTTTAGACTAATTGCTTCCAAATTGGCGTAGCTCCATTAGCATTAGCATTCAAATTGCCCTTTTTCTATTACATTTATTGAAATTTGTCTAATCAAATGTTCTTTCTAGAAGCTTTTCTCAGCTGTCTTCTGTTCCTTTTGTAGCCTTTTGACATTCAATTGCCTTAATGAGTATCTTAGTTGGCCAAGGCCACCTGCAGGTTGCTGGTATAGCTCATGCAAAAAAAATATATAATAACTGCAACCTTCATCTGTTCAATGCTTTTGCACATTTAGAAGTGTTTTCAGAGATTTACTAAAAGCAAGATTAAGCTTCTGAAAACAAAAGTTTCAAAGCGTATATGTGAAATTTATGCCTGAAACGCAAGCCTGCAATACTACTGCACCAGGCGGTAATTCAATAGACTTTAGATCATTGAATGGAGAAGGAAATAATGAGTGGTGATGAATAAAGAAAAGATGAGAAAGTGGTGAATGAAAGAGCAGCCCAAATAAGAGGCCATAGATTTGATCTTAAGAATGATTGTGGCTCAGTACTACAGTATTTATCTAAACGATTTTGCTTCTTAAACTTAATTTACAACACAAGCCTATAATACGGTTTAGTTCCAAACGACACAGTTTGGAAAAGCATACCCTTAGCTAAACTAAAAACTAAGAAACAGCAAGGACCCTGGTAGCTCACTTGATTGAGCACATACTATAAACATGGGAGACCTGGGTTAAATCTCCAATTAAATAAAGAAAAATTTAATAAATAAAATTAACAGCCAGCTAGTTTAATTTCAAGCTTTCTAAACTCCTGTGGTGTTTAAAAACACTTTGGTAGTTTGGTTCAATACACCATTGACACTGCATGCAGTTTAGTATTAAGGCCAGAGCTGTAGAGGGTAGACTTGACTTGACTTTTATTAAAAATAAAAACAGAGCTATACAGAAGAAAGGAAAAGTGTAATTTGCCTTGTTTCCCTTGCAGAGTGCTTTATAAACTCCAGTGATGTTTAGAAAGTATTATACTGATTGTATTCAAGGAATCATAGACAATGAATGCAACATAATTTGAATGAAGACCATATCGTGAAATATGGACATGAATTAAAAGGAAAAAAGGAATATGTTGCTAGTGTTTCTGGTTGTTTCAAAGCTTTCTAAACTCTAACATTAAACATACAGAGAGCTGCAGAGGTTTTAATATTTTAGACCATTACCTGTCATGTTGCTATTGAAGCACTATCTATGTTTAGTGCACTATTCACAATAATAATTTTAATCCACAAATCCAAGATCATATGTGTGTAGAAATAGGGCTTTGTTACTTTGAGGTTTTGTGATCAATTGTTTAGTTGTATATTCAACATGATGATTAGTTTATTACAGTTAATCTGTTTAAAGTTCTGGTTTGACTCACATTATAAGAACTAATCATGTTTAATTGTGTGTTTGGTATAAGTTATTGTTCTAGAGCAAGAGCTTTGAAAACACAAACGCATATTGTTAACTTTCATTTTTACGAAAGTGACATTTACTTTCCGATCCTGGCTGGAACACAATTTCTGGAGTGGAGCTGACAACTGCTGATTTTGTGGAATGGTATTAGCAGTGCTAACAGTGCAGACCACCTCAGATCTTCTATTTGTTTGGTTGGCGTTGCCTCTGACTGTTCAATCAGTGTGCTAACTTCCTATAGCTGCAGGCTACTTTGGGAGAAAGGGCACAGCAAGCAGAAAGAAGTTAGTGCAGAGTAAAAAGCCCAGCAGTATGAGAGCGTGTTTCTGCCACTGTAAGAAAATAAGATGTGGTTAGTTCAAATATTGGAAAACTTTCTAAAAGTATTGACTTGACCTTATTGACCTAGAAGTAGAGGTCAAATTAGTTTAGCTAACAAGCAATTATTTCTGACATTTTTTATTTATTCTTTCATTACTTTGACACAGTGTCAAAGGTGCATTGTATAAAGGTCTGTTGTATATATGAACAAAATGCAGTGCATCAGTCAAAGGCATCACATCCATCATTTTTAGGAGAATGTTTGTTAACATATACAGTAATATAACATAATTGCTATAAATTGGCACTCTTTACATTTAGATCATCAAAAAAAAAAAAATAGATTCAATAACTTAGTGGAAAATTTACTACTGTTATAAAATTACTACTTGTTCCTACTGCTGCTCAGAGGGGACAAATTGATCACTGTCAGACACACTCAGACACATGTTTTTTTTTTTTTTAACATACAACAAATGATGGCTTAAGATAACCTAAATATATGGATTATGTTTTTAAATATTAAAGTATCATCAGACCCTATTTTCACTAGTTTTGTTCATAGATGACACCAAACTACACATGCCACTTTAAGTGTACTTGTACATTATTTAATTAATTAAAATAATAATTACAGAAAAAAATGTTGTATTATATAACAACTTGAGGGAAATTACAATTGCATTTTTCATTTAATTTATGCACAGTCCATTACATTTTCCTTGTCCTCCTTTAGGGCTTTCCAAACACTGACCTGTAGTGAGCCTGACATTTCTGCTCATTTAGTGAATGTAATGATGCATAAGCCGCCTTTACATTAACGTGTCTAGGCCTGTTGTTTGTGTGCGCCCTTGTGTGTAGTTATGCAGAACGTGTGTGCAATGATGTGGAGCTATTGCTGCTCTGTAACCACTGCTGCAGAGGGAGAGATTTGTGGAGATTTTTGCCTAATGAGCAGGGATCACTTGCATTGTTAGCATTAGCTCAACAATGCAGTCAGTGGTTTGATTAAGGCCTGACTGCTTTTAAAGGATCAGCACTCGTTCACACACACACACGCTTATATGCAAAATGGAGTCTTGAGTACTGCCCTATTGATTTTTGAATTTGAGTTTTTCTCTCCATTTAATTGTAAAATGCTAACTGTACTATTACTTTGTGACACTATCATAAACCTCTACGGGACACTAAAAAACAGGGTCAGTGGTACTAAACCCAGACCGCTCCGTTCCTTTTACCATTGTGTTAAGCAAACTGGCTGGAAAATTGACTAAAATACAATTTATATTTAGTGCATTGGCTATGAGGCTGTGGAATGGTGTCATGGGATTTTATCCAGCTATTGATTTCTTGGTTACCCACAGTTACGTGGATCTCTCTAATTCTGCTGTATGGATCATTCACAATTAAAAAACACACTAGTCTTGTCTCACTATGTAGACATTATATCTGTAGCTCAAGCACAGCACATCTTAGAGGCTGCTTACATGATAATATATTTTGCCCAAAACGTAAAGATTCCATTAAGTTTAGTGTACACAAGGATAGCATTCTTCCTTGAACAAAAATATAAACCTTTCTATCTGCTCCCTTGTCTTTTAAATTAGGAAGCCCACGTCCTCTGTGAAAACAATGACATAACAGCCGCGTCCCAAACAGCGATTGGCTGCTGGATTCAAAAAGCAAAAGGAACCACAAATGCTAAATATTTTATTGTTGTGTTTTAAAGCTTGAGTTATGATAATATATAAACAATGAGATGTTTGATGCCCTCTGGGCTGACAAATATGGCAATTTTCCAAGTCAGATATGTGTGCCAGCACATGTGACATGTAACTTTCGACTAAAAACAAGAAATTGGGACTGACAATAAAAATAATACAGTTTATGGTTGTAAATACATAAACTATACATGGAAAATGAAGAAAGTGCATTATTATTGCATAGAAAAACGTCCTCCTCCTTACAGACTTTGGACAGGCCTGATCCAAGATCTCGGTTGCGCCTGGCAGAGTGGTTAGCACTCCTGCCTCACAGAGAGAAGGTCGTGAGTTTAAAACCCGGCCGACTCAAACATTCTCGGCCGACTCAAACATTCTTGGCCGACTCTAGTCTTTCTGTGAGGAGTCTGCATGTCCTCCACGTGCATGTACTCCGGCTTCCTCCCACCGTCCAAACACATGCATGTATAGGTTAATCGGCAACTCTAAAGTGTTCCTAGTGAATAAATGTGAGAGGGAATGGTTGTCTGTCTCTAAATGTCAGCCTTGCAACTAACTGGCCACTGTCCAGGATGTACCCTACCGCAGAACCAACGCTGCTGGGATAGGCTCCAGTCACCTGTGACCCCTAACTGGTCTAAGCAGTAGAAAATGAATGAATGAACTTCTTGATCTAGTCTAATAGCAAGTCAAATTAACAAACTTCCTAAAGAAAAAACTTAATAACTAATTTGTGATACAATGAGAACCACAGGGAGTCGTGACAGCCAACCCTTCATCATGCTGATTCGACTGAAGGAAAGGTGATTATCATGTTTGGAACTGAGAGCGCCGTGCCTGCCAGTGTGAACGTAGGTGGAGCATGTGTTTCTTCTTGTCACGGCTAAGCGGTTGTATAATTTTCTGTGTAAAAATACACACACAAACGAGTGGAGTAAAATTGACTTTAAGCGCTTGTATTGGTTGTTAGAGGCTCCACTGATGTGTGTGTCTGAACAATGTCTAGAGAGGGTGTGTGTGGGTTGTGGAGAGAATCCATAATGCAGCGCTATAATTCAGGCAGAGTGCTGATTCACGGTCACAGTTGGGACAAAGGCGTGCACGCTTTGTGGGCGTTGGAAAATCATGACTGCTGTGCTTGTGCGTGGATAAAAGTCTATCAACATATGTGCAACTCTATCTTCCATATTTATTTAATGAATGTATGTTGCATTTACAGTTCGGTAAAGTAAAAGAAACAAATGTCCAAATACTACTTTTTTCATAATGAGAAAAAGTATTGAAATAAAGTACTTAACACATACCAAGAACAGGTACCAGAAGTCACCAGAAGACCATTTATTAAGTAAACTATTTTGAGACAGTTTTTATTCTTTTTAGTTTTGTCATTTTTTTCTAATGGTAAAACATTATGTAAAAGGTGAAAGCTTTCTTGGAATGTGTTCAAGATCCATCCAGTTCCAAAAAACAGTAAGAATGAACATACTTTAAGTCTTTTTGTTATCTTTCTTTAATATAGAATTTCTATCTGTGGATAGAAGATAATATTTTGAAAACAAATTTCAACAAAATTTGAAGCATTTGTAACTTCTCAACACACCTTTTATCATCATCTCAGATCATACATAGCTGTATCTTCTTTCCTCAATGAATGGAGAATTCAGACAGCTCATAGGGTCCATGAAGTCAGTTTTTTTTTTCTATAGCCCAGTATCACGGTAACATTTGCCTCAATAGGCTGAACGAAAAAACAAAAACAGAAGACAGCAAATAGACCAACAAGTTAAACTAGTTTAAGCCCTCCATCAGGGTAAGGAGAAACTAAAAAACCCAGACTCATCTATCATGCATCCATGTACTCATCCACCACCCCAACCTACCTTGTAAATAAATAAAAGCTCAAACATTCAACTGTCAAAAACTGTATGTCACATTTGCATATAAATTGTGTAGTTCGGGGCTGGAAACATTAACTATGTGTGACCTGAGGAAAACTTCTAATGTAAAATAGCAACAATACTTGCAGAAGACTGGTTTGGTAAGTGGTAGAGCTCAAGACGAAAATGCCCCTAACCACTTCCCCCTAAGCTGCTGTCACCCTTCAATCTCCATCTTTCTCTCCCTCCATTTTGCCTGAAGAGGAGAGGCCAGACTGTGATAAGAAGCCAGAGAAAAGTGATAAGATGGATAGAGGAATATAGTGATGATAAGTTTGGACACCACACTGAAAAAAATCAAGATGGGACTGTTGGGTAAAAGGACAGTGTATTTTTTTTTAAACCCTGAGTTATTCTGAACTGCCTCGGCTGAATTATTTCTCTGGCTGTGTGAATAATTCCTCCAATGGTTGAGCAGGTGATAGACAGACAGACTAAAAAAATAAAAAAGAATGAGCCAAAATATGTAAAGCTCTAATACAGTTGCACCATCAAAAAAGAACCCAGACAGTAATTTGAACTGGCACTCAGGCCAAAAGCCAGGGTGATTTATCATCATTTTCGACGGTCATTACACTAAATTATTTGAGAAAAAATAAATAAATCAAAGCGGATTTGAGAAGAGAAATTGCTGCTTAGTTTATAATCATACTAGTAAGCATTTTCAACATAGCGCTATTGAGAAAAGTATGATAAATAGCAGGAGCGCTAATAGAAAGGCTAAAGAAAGGGATGAGCATTATGTGTCGTATAAAAGGTCACGTTTCTCTTCTGGACGACAGACTCTTATCCTCCTGCTTTCCTTGGAGCAGGAGTAGCGGTGGCTGATGGATGGTCCGGGTCAGCGGGGTTGACAGGCAGGTTGATGTAAGAGACACAGAGACAGCAGGACCCAAAGTGCGCGCTCTGGCACGAGTTTGTTAAAGAAAGAGGAAGAAGACGGTTTTCATCTCATTCACCCTATTCTTTTTGCTGCTCTTGTTCACTAGTGACCCTCTCCTTTAAAATCATCTGCCCCTTCCCTTTTTGCAGTAGCACATCAGGGCATTTACAGGGGTCTCAGGGGAAATGAAGCTTTAAAAGATCCTGTTAAAATATGAATGTATGTTGTGACTAGGGAATAAAATGGCTTTGGGTAACCCAGTCATGTTCAGAGTGCAAACCAGGGGCGAATCACGGCCCAAGGTCAGAATTTATTCAGCCTAGGGCTTCAGTATTGAGGTGTATTATTGATGGCCCCACACAGACTGGGAATTGCAACATTACAACTGTAAGAAAAACAATTCTGCTTATGCTTATTTTGAATATAAAAACATTATAAAAATGTTTTGTGAAAATCTATCTAGGCTTTATTTATCAAGGATTTTAATAAATGAGTATGTTCAGAAAAGGCAAGCATTGGCCAATCACATGCTCGCAAACAAAGGGGTTCTGCTCCGATTGGCTGATAGTGGTACTGCAGTATTTAATTAAAATGGCTCATTATTGCTAACGTGAAGATGCTCCCCTAAAGCTTTTTTTTACCTTACTATATTCACTTTGTAGAAGAAACAGTTGAAAGCACACATCAACTCTATCTGTGCACGGCAGTTGTTCATGGGTAGCCCTACTGATTAAGCATAATAACACATTCACTTTCTGAGTCTTTTGTTAATATTTTTTTCCAGCCTTCTGTTTTTGGCATACAGTTATAAATATTATTTCTAAACACTTTGCTTTTATTCTGGACTACTTTATTTGAATGTACCAAGACTCCTTAAACATGTGCATGGCAACACTATTATTGGTGAAACGTGAGAGTCTGTGAGGCTCTACGGCAGCCATGCAGGGACATACTAGAGTCCATGAACAAACATCAAGGAAAGTGGTAAGATGATGAACTCACTAAAGTCCTACATCTGTAAGTTTGTCTGTGCTCTAAAAGTAACAAGAGCTTCTCATTCAGTTGTGCTCAGTTTGTCAATTCTGGGCAGTTGTAGGAGCAGGAAGTATTGAAACTTGCACTTGGTTCTTTAGAATGTACTTTTTTAGATAGATAAATGCACACCACTGATTACCTTAAGGGATACTTGGGCTTGTGTAACACTATAAAAGACGAAGATTACATCAATACAGCTTTCATCTTCTGCCCCATCCTGTGAGCCTTTGCCATCCCACTACACTACCAGGAATGATTCAGAATTTTGGCTCCTGTTCCTGTGAGTAGAAAAGGGCAGAAGTCAACATCCAAACATATTCCGGTATTTTAAAGCGGATGATTAAATGCAGAGGCATGCATGAATAACCAGGCCGGGATCTTGAAGAGGGTGGAAAGGATTTACATTGTGGTCAATGGCCAGAAGCTATATGTGTGGTCAAAACTTGTTTTTTTTTTCCTTGTTGGCAGTTTCCATAAATATAGAAAAGAAACATGCTTCATTGAATAGAATGAAGAGGGAATGAACGAGTGGGTGGCTAATCCCATCTCTCTTTCTAATTGAAATTCACTTTGTTCTTAATTATCAACATTGCACAACATTCCCATGGCACAAAAACAGAAACAATTTTGTTAATGCATTATGTAGTCTCTTCTTTGACCCCAGTGTGCCCATGTTTGTATGCACTACTTTAAATTCCTTCAAGTCGATAAGAATGTGTACTTTTTGAATGTTGAATCACAAAAAAACATATTCTAGTTTTATAAAATAACAATTTCCGTCTGTCATTTGCATATCCTTGCCGTCCTTTGTGATGTCTGCTTGTCTTTTCAATATGTGTGTGGGCATTGTAGCCATAAACATCTGAAGCAATGAGTCAGTCTAAAATAAAAGACACGTTGCTGGATAGATCATAAATTAAATGTTCTTTGTGTTATAACAAATAGCTGATTGCATTAAAGTTAGTGTAGTAGCTGTAGTACAGTATCAAGGTAAAATCTTGTACAATGGTCTCTCAGCATATTGAAGTCCAGAGGAAACAGGACTTTTGCACATGACCTGTGTATGTGTTTGCAGTCTTTGGAAAATGGCAAGGAACTGACTAACTGTAGCAGAATCATCATAATTCATACCAAATCATACGAACAGCTAAGATGTGTTTGGAGTTTTACATTTTTATGCCATGACATTGTACTAAACTAAAAGGTTATACCAAATTATTGCATAAAATACTTAAACAAAACAAAAATAACATACTGGCACAAGGCTCTTGTGGCTTAAGTTGCTCCTCAGGGGATTTAAACCTTGGCCCAAGCCCCCTCACCAAGGGCCCACTGACCCTACAAGCACGTTGGTCGCCTTGTCCACTCTCTAAACACAGTATATACAAGTAGGTTGCTATGGTCTTTTTCTTCTCACATGGAAGTCTGATTTTTGGAAGAATGTTAACTAAAACTCCAGATTATTAATTTGGGTCCATTTAAATAAAGCACCTCAAAGGTTCAATGTAGTCATAAATTCACACCCATTACTGTGACCCTGAAAAAAGCTAGCTACAACCGTGTTGCCATGGCAATGCTCCAAAGTCTGATAAAAGCTATAACTCATTTTGCTAAATATAGATTGTCAGCTTGTCCTCAAATTTGTCAGTCTTCTTAAACGGTCCCATCTTTAATTGCAACACAGTTCAACACCGGCACCAGCTCTTGGCAACAACGCTCCTAATATACTCAAATCAGTCTTGTAGTCATACAGAGATTTTAAGAATACCCAATATTGTCACATTTAATGTGAATTGGCACTACAAAAATAATAACTAACTGTTTCCTTTTATCTTCAACACATTTACCAACCCTTAAAATCACAGTCCCTTTAACCTAACAAAATACCAAAGCTAGTCTTTGACAGATTCTAACCGTAAGTGACACATATTTGCGTGTACATGTTGTGGGTGTATGATTCGATTAGCGGACCTGACTGAGAACCACTTCTCTGGATTGAACTAGACATCAGTAAAGCCTGACAAGGCAAAGGGCTACTGCTGAGCATGCACTGTTTTATTTATTGCTCCAAAGTGAGTGGGCTAGTGTGTGGCTGATCACAGATTTGGGCCTCTCAGGGAAGTGCCTACATTTGATTGTGGTTCTGAGTTAGTGGGAATATCTGCACGAGCTGCTGTAAAATGTTTGATTGTTGCCTCTGAAATTGTTTGATTTTCTTTTCTGTATTTATACATGATATTTATACCACAAGGACAGGACTGAAGCCCGAATGGAATATTGATGGGGTGTGTGTTAATTGGCCTTTGTGTCTCAGTGAGTTTGTGTGTGCGTGTGCTTACGTATTTATAACACAAGGACAGTGATGCAGAAAGGAGCTGCATACTGATTAAGTGAAGTCGAAGAGAGGGCCTCTGTGTTGGCAGGCAGAGCCGCACAGCAACAACAAGTCATTCACTTAATTTAGGGCACACTCAGATCCCTAACCTATCTCCCAAATCGTAAGCCTCCACAAACATGGATATGGAAAAATAAAAATGGCAAAATTGCTTAATTCATGTTTACATTAGAGTTACATGCCAATTTAGTCAATACAATGTAACATTTTAGGATACCGTATTATTTGTGTTTCTAAAGGAGTTTAACTCATATGTATTTTAAATGTGTCAAAATTACACAACTGAGCAAGTGTACAGCCTTGTCACTTACATTTACATTTACATTTACATTTACATTTATTCATTTAGCAGACGCTTTTATCCAAAGCGACTTACATTACATTACCAGTGTTACAGTCACTGGAAGCAAGGTGGGTTAAGTGTCTTGCCCAAGGACACAACGACAGTATGAACTGTGGGGAGAATGGGAATCGAACCGCCTACCTTCCGGTTGAAAGACGACCGCTCTACCCACTGAGCTACTGCCGCCCCACTTGTCGGAACTAAACAGCTTATTCCATTATTTCACATCTGGGAACCATAAACATGATTACTGTCTAACCATTTTTAGGCCATAAGTTTAAAAGTAAAAGGTAAATAGTGTTTAATAAAACCTCTTTCACGCTGCAATTTTGGCAATTTTTAACCATTATTACATAATACACTATTATGGGCTTCAAATCTGTGGTCAAAGGTCACACAGTGTGACAGGACCAGATGCGAGCAATCTCACAGTACAACCAAAGACCAACAACAAATATTTGACAGTATGCCTGGCCCTATTTAGACTGGTGGGATGTTATAATGTTACAGAGAACTTATTTCTTTGTTGCAATTTCCAAGTGGCCGATAGCCTATGTTATGTATATGTGACTTATTCTTGACAAAAAGCAAAAGAGCAGTGTGCGCGTGCACATTTCAATAATGTTGGGCTGTAAATGGGCTTTTAAAAAGCTTTTTTTAACATCACCAAAATCAAATTGCAAATTTTAATAAACTACATTGCTCTTTTGAACGCCATTCAAGTTAACTTAAGTTGATTTAAATCATAGCCTTCGACTTATTTTGCCTCTTTAATCGTACACAAGCATTAAGACGCAGGTCACACAGTGACCACTGCAAACCACTGCAGTGTGCCAGGCTGTATTTAGTCATTCCAAAACTTATAGGGATTACCCTACAAGAACATAAAGTATTTATTATTATTCCGTTTAGGCAAAAAACACATGTGC